>VWZZ01005125.1:458096-497418 GCA_013399095.1 Psophia crepitans | reverse complement strand
AGAGTTCCCCCCCCCCCCCCCCCCCCGCCCCGCTCAGCATCCTGTATCCCCGAGAGCTGACTCCCTTGGCACTGAACTGCAAAGACTTTCGCTGGAGCCAAGGCAGCAGCTGTGGATGGGGAGCTCCTGACAAGAATGGCAGTATTTTCCACAGAAATAAATGTCGGGTCATTCAGCTGAGGTTAGGCAACAAGGAGGGGCCCTTGGAGGAGCTCCTCCCCAAGGAGGAGCTTTCCTTGGAAGCCTGATATTCACATCTGCAGCCCCTTCCTCTGTCAGGGATTGCACCTGATGCCCCGTCATTTCTGTATGGGTTTGAAATGCCAAAAGCCCAGCCTGCTTGGAAGGGGCAAGAAACAGCTCATCTCTTAGGGGTTCTGTTGGGAAATGCCAGTGCCTTCTGATAGCCACGGGCAAGCGCCTTCGCCCTGGCTCAGTAATGCAGAAGTGTAAGCACTGCTGCCTTCGCCACCCTCTGCCAGTGTCTTCTGCATTCTTCTCCAGGTCCTCTGGTCATCTACTGGCTAGGACAAAACCTTACTGGCCCTGTTAGCTCTGAGACTCTATAAGGGTTCTGAGCCCCACGCAGCAGCATGTTAAAACTGAAGTTGTTATTACCTCCCAGCGACCCCTCATGTCTCCTTGCTTTATCACGACAGTCTGAAGACCCACAACTGCTCAACCGCTTCTCTGGGGGCCATTCCCCACCCCTGCTGGGGCAGCACTGTGGGAGTAGCTTGGCAGCCAGCTCTGGGGGAGTCACCTCACCCATCCCATTTTATCCACTGCTGATAGGACTGAAGTCGCTTCTCTCTGCCCAAATTACTTAAAAACTTACCAGTGCAGGATGGCAGAGCTGGCAGCAACTCTTCACATATGTGAAAAATGTCTTGTGGATTCCCATGGAAGTTTATGCCCTTCTCTTCAGTGGGTTTACACTCATTCTCCTCGGCATTTCCTGATGCACAGCTGCTTCCCCATCCCATACGATGCCCAGCATAACCTTTTCCTGTTGGACAGCTCTCCCACACCATTAGTGAACAGAGCGGAGCCATCCAGGAACCAGGACTGCAGCCACAGCTGCCTCCACATTAAGCATGACAACATCTAGCATGAGATTTTGCATGTCATAACTTACTTTTCATTTTGTTTGCAACTCTATAGTTAAAACTTGCTTGAACAAAACTTGCTTGAACTGTCCCACATGTGTCCAGCCACCACCCTGAGCAGCCTTTGGAGAATCTGGACACACTGTCCGGTGATACTGACTGGAGTGGCAGCAGTTGCTTTGATCTACCTGCAGAGGTACAGAAACACTGGGCAGGTAGGCTCTGCCTGTGCTGATCAGCTTAAAGGGACGCTTGCAGCAGATCTGGTGCTGGCAGGCAGATCAGCCTGTACAGAACGTGCCCTGCACTGCCTGCATCTGCAGTTGGGCTAACGCGCTTGGAATGCATTCAGGCTATAGCTCATGTGGTGCATCACACACACCCTCATGATTCTCTCCAGGACTTCCCAGCTGGTCTTATATGGCAACCCCATTTCTGCACCCTTGCTCTCTAGAGCTGCTTGTTGCAGCACACTGGCCTCAGTCCTTGTGGGCTTGGCCATGTTATCTGTGCAAAGGTTAATGATATTTTTAAGGTAGTGTATCGGGTTTGCGTGACAAGGTTTGGTAGTGGGAGAGCTACAGGGATGGTTTCTGTGAGAAGCTGCCAGAAGCTTCCCCCATGTCCAACAGAGCCAATGCTAGCCAACTCCAAGACAGACCCACCACTGGCCAAGGCCGAGCCCATCAGCCACGGGGGTGGTGCCTCTGGGATAGCAGGGTTAAGAAGTGGGAAAGCTGCTGTGGAACAACAGCAGCAGAGAGAGGGCAGTTGGGAGAGGTTACCTAGGCATATTCTAAAGCCAGTTTACAGGTCAATAAATACAGGTATATCCGTTACAGCTGTATCTGGAGGCTGTGCAGAAAGAGGTGAATGTATGTTTGCAAACCATAAAGCTTTCTAATGTTTTTCAAGAAGGGTGACACTGAAATTGCTTCCTCTGCCCTTCATGAAGATGTGGTGTAATGAATGACAGAGAAAAGCCATTGCCTTTGCTCAGAGACAACTTACACTTTCTAAGTGGCTCCCGAACAGCTGAAGTCATGAAGACTCATGCCAATGAGAGCAGAGTCAATAAAGATAATTGTATTTGTTTAGGTCAGGAGACTGAAAGTATAGGTGAACAACGCAATAGCAGAGCTTTCTGGGAACCTGAACATCTTTTCAAGGACAGTCCCGACATTTTAGGCAAGGGAAAAAGCCTTCTAAATTGGAAGCAGGAGACCAAACTCTCAAATTTTACACTACCTAAATTTTCTGGGAAATGTTGACTTGGGTATTTAATTTTCTCAAGAGTCATGTTTGAGCATTCCATTTCAACACGACAAAGACCTTTGTTTTTCTTTATCTTTGCAGTTAGTTCAATTTACAGATATGTCACATGAAACAAACAAAACGTAAATTCCCATAAAACATTCAGTGGGAATCTTTTCTGCCCAAAATTTTGATGCACTGCAAAGAGTATCTACTTCAGAAATCATCACATTCCCAAAGGCTGATACCTTTTATGTGTATAACAAAGTGACATTTACGGCTTTCTGGGTAATTTATAGTCCAAAATGAACTCTGCACTTGTTAGATTGCAATTTGGAGGGTCAGATTATTTCTCTGTTGGAGCGTATCATGGAAGGAATAGGAAAGACTTATTGGAATACCCTCTGTCCTCTTCAGTTTTCATCAGTATTAATTTGCAGCTTCCTTGGTCTCTCTCGCATCTATTTTTTCTCTTTAATGAGCAACGGGAGAACTGGTTTGTTATGAAATACCAGCAAGATACAGATGGGCAATACCAACTGCAAGCATAACAACATGAATAGGTTTCAGCAAGACAGTAAGAAAAGCTCAAGTTCTACTCCCACTCTTCCTGTACTTTAAAACCCAGAGAAACCCGACAGCACTGTTGTTGGGACTAAAAAGTAACTTTGCTCCTGTGAGATGAGTGAGGCCAGGCTGTACACGAGGCTGTCATATCGCAGTACATAAAAGGTGGCCAAAAAACCCAAATGCCACCCGAATGTGGCATTCCTGCCACACAGCTTGCCAAATCTCCGTGTCTCCGGGAAGGCCAGCACTGGTTAGGTGCAATTCAAAACACCTCAGCAAAGGTGCTTGCTATGCAGAATTTGCTGTATTTCACACTCAATTGATTTAAAATGTTATTACTCACAATACGTGATAATGTAATACTTTACAAAAACATTTTTTCCTTTGTATTTCTTTACACAAATGCACATGAATATATTTGTCTGTGTGTGTTTATACAAACTAAATTTAGAGCAGTGTTTACAATAATTTGTGGGATTTTACCTTCCATTCCTTTAATTCTAGGTTCACGCTTCTGTTGGGATTTCCCCGAGCTTACCTTCGGACGGTTGCCTAACACGGGGGTGTGATGCCTTGTGAGACTTCCTCTGCTCTCCCACCCGGCCTCCAGCGGCTGCTCCAGGGAAGCAGAGCTCCCAGGGACCCGCCAGTGCTGTGCAGACCTCTCTGCAACCTGAGGGTGCCCGAGACGACACTAGGCACCTAAATGTCTGAATCTTAATTTGCAGCCCCATCCCTGAGGGAAATAATGGAGGGAGAGAAGCATGAGACGCTGAGACGGAAATTCAAGTTTCTAGCTGCTGCTGCCCTCGCGGCTACTGCTGCAGCTTTGCAGTTCCCACCGAAGTGCTGCTGCGGGACGGCTTTGCTTTTTCCTCTGATTGCACTGCTATTAGAGCTGCCTGTCAGAAGCTGCGGCCATTCTGTTCCCTCCCTGAGCGTGCTTGTGTGGGGCTGGATTTACTGAGGCTCCCCATGGGAATGCCTTCTAGGTGCTCTTGGTTCCCTTCCCAGCCTGGTTTCTCTCTGTGCTGCAGATACTGAGATGCAGGTGCTGGAGGGTGGGATTATGTGCAGCGCATCCCTGCAACCCATGCAGAGCAGGATTTAGGGTGCCTAAGGGAGGCAAAGAGCCTCCTCTCTCAGTTCACCAGCTGCAGCGTGTTGCCTGGGCTGGAAATGGTGCTCTGGTTGCCCACGGCCCAGCACTCAGGATGGCTCCCGAGTCCTAACCCACCTCCTGCACCTTGTTTTCAACTTCCGTCTCTCTTCCTAGCTGCTCCTCAGGTCGAAGTTGTATTTTATTCATTTAATTTGAGAAAGCATAATGCACTGAAAGTACTTGTGTGGCAGAACCACATGCCCATTTTGGTTTACTTACAGGAGGCAGAGTCCTGGGTTTCAGCTGGGATAGAATTAATTTTCACGAGAAGCTGGGAGGGGACACAGCCCGGAAAGCTGACCCAAACTACCCAAAGGGATATTCCATACCATACGGGAGTAAACTATGACAGGCAGTTAACAGTGGCTCAAGCAGAAAGGACCTCCCAAACATTTTGCAGGCAGAAATGGAGGTGGATGACTCACAGAACTTGTCAGGCTGGTTTTAACCAATGCTCCCTCTTGTCCCATCTCCTGTCTCCAGTGACGAGGCATCCCAGTGATGCTGGTGCTCCTTTCCAAACAGGAAAATGCATCTTGGTCTCCTCAGATGGGGACTGTTCTGCACCCTAAAACATGAAACCTTATATTCCTCCTACAACTACATTTCACTTCTGTGAATAGTTGAGCCCTTTTCTACATTTTTTGAACCAGGAAAAAAAAGGAGAATTATTAGAAGTAAAGTATGTTATTAAATGGGAGCTGACATGTGTCAGGCTTATTGATGGGAACTTGCATAAAATGTGATATTACTTCATTCCTACCTTAATTGAAGATATTTTCAGCCTAAGTGATGTGTAACTGCTCAGTGTTTTAGCTCTCTTTTATGAATAATTATATTACATGTATTCTCTCTGGATATTTCCATTGATACACAGGATAAGTGTCTCAGAATAGCCTGTAAAGGGGTCAGGCAGAACTCATTGAATCCCTTTTAAAACAGCATGTTTTGCCTTCTTAAATTTAACAGTTAAATTAATAAACACAATGAGGAACCTTTCGAAAGAGAGGAACATTCCCTCCGCTTATGATCTAATTCCCTGGACACCCACTTACTAAAGATTTGACAGGAGTAACATGAAGCTACAGCATTCACTGTGTGGTTCATTTTTTATCAAACAAGACAGAAAGAATGAAGCCTTGTCTGTGTTTGAAAGCTGTATCGTGTTTCTGCCATTTCTTTAGGCATTCTTACAGAAACCTTCCAATTCTCCCTCTCTCATCTTCTGCAGGCTAATGTATTAGCAATAGCTTCTCAGTGATTAACAAAATTATGGTGATTTTTGCATGAGGCATAGTAAGAGTCTCATTCTTACCTGTGTACTCATGAAATAACCAATTTCAAACTGTGATGAAAACAGAAATAATTACAAACACTTCAGCAAATAATGAATTCTTCAAGAGCTATATTTAATATTAAACACCACACAGAAAATTTCCCAGGCAACAGGCCAAGCTGAGTTTAACTGGATCTTTCTTAAGAGGCGTTTGTAATGTAAATTTGAAACCAAACAGTAAAAAACACTTTGACAAACCTTTACATTATTGCCACAATCTGCATCTAGACCCAATAAAATAATAGACAGGAAGGCTGCCAGCATCCAAGCCGGGGGTATGCAAATGCCCTATTATGCAGCTCGCTGATAGCAGCTGGAGAGCTGAATTTAAAAGCAGCACTTCAAAGCTTTTCTAGGAAATAATTGAACACTTAATGATTTTAAAGTTCCATGATAGCTCTAATGCCAAATTGTTGTTTAAATTAATTTATTTAACTAATGATCAACACGTGTGTCTGGAAGATGCTTCTGTGTGTGTTTGTGGCTCTGCTTGTCATCAAGTTTGGTGATGACTAAAACCAAGAAATGTTGTGGGACATGGGGCTTGTCCCACAGAGCAAGCTGTGTAGGCAGTTGGCTCTGAATGAGGTGAAAAGTCCCCCTTTTCAGACCACAGAGTTACTTTGATATTTTTATTTGGTGCCAACTGGGTCTGCTTCCAGAGTGAACTAGGACCACATCTCTCTCCAAAATGCAGCAAAAGACCCAGACATGCCTACAGCAAAGGAGAAACAGCTTTTGCTTAAAGTGATGTTGGGTGACTTCGGTGTTTCAGTGCCAGCTTAGCTGGCTCCTGCCACTTTGGGGGAGAGAAGACTGGGAGGTCCAGCAGCAACACCAGGAACCCAAATGTACAGGGACTTCCAGACTTCCATCTCTGTGCCGGAGGTGCAGGGCAGAAGCAGCTCCCTGCAGAGCTGGTGCTGGTGGCAGGGGTCCCAGAAGAGGCATCGCAGCAGGGAACGCTGCTTGGGCAAGGGGTGCGAGCGTGTGCATGTGGAAGGTTATCTAACAGAGAGATCAAGATCCACAGTAACTTCCACAGCTTGCTCTGGCAGATTGTCTCTCACAGTTCTGAGGTAGTTTCCCCTCCCAGAGCAGTTATACTATTGCTTTCCTTTTCCCACCCTCTGTCTCTGGTTATTTAGATGAAAAAGTCAGCAGCAGAAGGGCCATGTCGCTGCAGATGAACAGAATGGGCTTAACACAGCTTTCCTCTGAAGTCAGCTAGCTTGTGTTTGAAGTGAGAAATAGTAACCTGAGGAAGGAGATAAGCTGGGTAAGAGAAAGCAATCAATCCCAAACTCTGGTCCCAAAGTGCAGCAGCTCCCCGTTAAAACTGAAGTTGTGTTTTCTCGGTGTACTGATGCCATCACTGAGGACATATAACATTTATGAGGATTCTTGATGGAGAAGTGAGGGAAATGTGACAGAAGCCTTCACACTCAGAAAAGGTGGGAGAAAGATGCATAGGAAGTAATAACTCACAATTTCTCACAGAGTGCTAAGAGGTACCCATGGAAATGATGGGGCAGCCCGTTTAAAATAAAAAGCAGTGCTTTCAACACCACCACCTGTAATTGAAATGTGGCCTTCATCGCCATGGTATGTGTGCCTCCATAGCAAGAGGTGAAGGTCACCATGTGCTCCCCTTGTTTCTGTTCGCTTCCCCTGTCCTAAGGGAATTGCATTTGCACCACCTCTAGGTATCCGCACTACATTTAGCATGACTTGCCACAATTGCTCGTCATCTCTTCTGGTCCCAGGGCTCACCGTGACTTTGCCTGCCCTTCTATGGGTCAAGCCTGAAGTATGCTGAAGAGTTTCTGAAAAGATGTTCATAGTGTAGTACTTTCCTTGTGGATAAATAGGAATTTTCAGCAGCTGGATCTCTGAGTTAAAACACGTGCCCTCAAAATGCTGTAAGTTATGTTTGTGAAAAAATTCTCCACAAAAGCTCTGTGTGGAAAAACATTTGAGAGCCTTGCAGCATGAAAAGGGGAAAGAGAAATTCCAGCCAGCCTGGTCTTGTAGAAGGATTAATCCTTCTTTATAAATTACCCTCTTTGTACCTATGAAACATGTTTGATCGGATTCCAAATCATGGCAGCGATTTGTGCCAAGTGGGAAGCTGAAGAGTAGAGGAATGCCTGATATTTAAATATTTTACCAGCCCTTCATCTGGGTTAATATTTTATTAGCAGCAAATATGCCTCTCTACTAAAGAGTCTACAAGTACTGCTCACCATGGTGAGATACGAGTGGCCTTGAACAAAGGTAGTCATGAGAGACAAGAGTTGAGGAAAACTTTGATGACACTCATTTCTTCTTTCTTAAGGATGCACTGAACGCATCCACACTGATGGGTGCTTGTGTTCTCTGTGCCTTAATTTGCAAGTCTGAGACACACAGTTCAGCTTTTCCACCACTCCTATTCCTTTCTGCAGTGCATACCAACCCCTGCAGCTGCATCATCCTAACTGTACCAGACCGCTGGCCTGTGCTGGATCAGGATGGTGCTGGCGAGTCAGCTGGCAGGTTGGTAGGATGGAGAGATTTGCAATACTACGCATAAAAGTAGTCCAAACCTAGGTCTGACAAGGTGGCTGCCAGTGGGACAGGCATGCCCATGATTTGTCCTCCTGTATTCACCAGCAAAAGTTTCATTGCAAAGGGTTATCAGCCTCTCCTTCTGTAGGGAACACAAGCACGGTGAGCTCTGGCAAGAGGCACACCACCAGGTCTCTGGCACGATCAGGCATGGGTGTGATAGGGCAACCAGCAAGTCCCTTGACCACAGCAGGTATGGGTAAGCACCATTATTTGCAGAGATTCTGGGTTTGTTTTCTGTGCTTAAGGCTGTGAAGCCGGAGCCAAACTTTCAGATAGTTTCTTGGATGGACTATGCATCCAGAGCGGTGAAACAGAGTGGTGCCACCTCTACAGTCACCCATATACCAACAAAGCAGATGTTGTGTATGTGACTGCAGGAATTTGTGCCCTGCACAGTGTGGGATATCTCCATTTCTGGAAAAGCAGAATGCTCTTAGTTCACCAGGTACTCTTAGTATGGTTTTATCTTGCGATGTCTCCTCTCTTTTCTTTGCTCTCCTGTCTTCCATTTAAAGGGAAGCAATTCCTTGAGTGAAGAATAGGATCTTGGAAGATGGTTAGCTTAGTCCTCAGAGCACAGCGGCCAGAGCAGGATGCAGGAATAGACTCTGTTCTGTGCTGCAGCCTGATCCAGCCATGAGCTACCATCTTCAGTATAGAAAACGTAGATAATTATTAAAAAAAAAACAAAACCAAAGAGAGTTTCTCTGGCCAGCTGCGTCTGAGGAGCACATCAGTCAAACGGCAGCATAAGGGTGAGTTGGTAGGCCAGGGGCATGGGGGGGCTGCAATGGTAGTGTAAGTTACCCACACGAAAACCTGATGTATTAAAGTAAATGACTGATATATTAAAATAAAACTTCTGGGAAATTTGTCTGATTGTGTGATTCCACCAAGTCCTGAAACTTTCATTTTCTTGTATTATTATGCATATCTAGCTAGTCAGTTACACCCAGTCTTGCTGGTTGTCCAGCTCATAGTGGAATATTTATTCTACCAGAAATACTAAAATTAGTTCCTTCCAGTATTTTGGTTGAGGAATACACAGCAAAATACCTGGAGTTTGCATGAAATTTAGTATTTGTAGAGATTGTGGGACTGACTAGGATCACTCTGCTTTAGTTCCTTCCTCCATTGTTTCATACTGCATGTCCTACTAAATTAATTAAAAAATTGGGGAGCCCTCCAGTGGTTAAAATTATAGAGCCTAAATTGCCAGTGTATTAAAGAGATATCCAAACATCTTACGATGTCTCCAGACTTCACAAAAATCCATACAATTTTAATATAGAACTTTACAAAATGGGACCTTTTTACAGAAGAGACAATTTTTAAAAGGCCATTCCAGTTAAGTACCCGTGGAGGTACTTTGGGAAAAATTTCCCTAAAAGTTCTTTTCAGAAAACATCCCCAAATGCAACATATAAAATACCAACCTCAAGTCCTTAGACATCTCCTTTTAAATGTAAATTCCAGGAATTTGAGAACATTCTGCATTTCATAATAAAATTTTCTCCTACTCCTCAGACTGGTACTTGCTATTCTGTTTGTCATTCCCCAGCAAAACAATCTCAGAGCAGAGGGGGGTGGGGGATCAGACTCTCGACTCTTTGACATGATCTATAATGATTCTTTAAAAGCCTGTGTATTGCAGATTTATCCAGAAATGATGGCAACAAAGAAGGGAGAAAAGTATGCAAACCTAAACCCATGCTTGCATCCCAGAGCTGTAGCTTAATGAGGTAAACAAAAAGCCTTGAGGGTTTCTGCTCTGGATCCTCCGTGATCTCACTTCTAAAATGCTCATTGATTTCTGTGAGAGGAGATTTGGACTAAAACTCTGTGGGGAGCTGCTGCAAAGAAAAATACATTTTTTTTGTCCTTAAGGTAGTGCCTATGTCCTACTACATGCTTCACATTTTTGTTAGATCAGTCATGGAATTAAGCACAGAGAGAAAATAAGTAATATTTCTATAAATGAGGATATTTGGGGCTATTTCATCTGTGCCTCATTCCAACAAACTAGGAGCCTGATGCAAAGCCTGTTTAAGTCGATAGCTTTTGGCTCTTGGAGAAGGACAAGTGGAGCAAACTAAAAAAAAAAGCTAAATCTCCCTTTGAGCTGGGAGGCCATCTTTGCAGGCTAGCTTTGCCATCCAGTGGGGTAGAGATGCTCAGCCCAGCGCCTGAGCTCCTGGTCACCTATGGCTTGTTGCCAGCTGCAGAGCAGCCATGAAGCACAGCCAGTCTGGCCAGTAGCCCGGGAAGAGCCTCTTGCCCTCTAATTAGCCGTAACCTGATGTTGGTGCATTGAAAAACTTCCCAGTATGTTTTTTTCTCCTCCTCTCAAACGTTGCAACAGGTGTCTGTGGCCTTGCCTACTGCTGCACAGCCTATGGGTGATCACAGCGCTTTGTCAGACATTACCCCAGCTCCTGGAGCCCTCACGGTGGGATGTGCATCATACTCCCAAGGTACAACAGGGGGGCTTATCTCAGGGTACCCATCACCAACCCTGGCAGAGCTGGGCTACAGGGAATGATAGCCGTCATAAGAAAGTTGGAGCATCAGCTTCAGCCTGATGGAAACATCCTCCTTCCTGAGTATGAGGATGACCAACTTCTCTACACTGTACTGCTGTCACCAGCTGCTGCTGCTCTGCTGAAGAGCAGTCTTGAAGGCCTTCTCCTGACTGCCATTGCTGCACAAGTCCAGCAGCTCTTCCCCAAAGAAAAGGAGGTGCACAGTGCAGCCTTCGATCATCTGCAGAAGCACAAAAATAGCATGGGGTGCCTACAAGTTGAAAGCGGTCTGTGTCAAGAGCTGTCAGAAGCTGTGGTTGCCACAGGGATAATTGGTTTGTGCCAGCTGTAGTTGATGGATACCAAGCTGATGAAAGGAGACAGGATAATATGCCTTCTGTTGTTTAATTAAGGATTTTCTAAATCTGCATAAACTGAAAGCTCTGGATGCTGAAAACCACCTGAACGCACCCCGACATTCATAGCAATGAGAAAATGCTGGGGAAACAGGGATCCTCCCAAAATGTGCGTGCACCTACGTAAAGCACCCCCTGCACAAGAAAAGGCCGTTTGGCAATGCTCTCGCCCTTTATTTCCTACCAAACTGCTCCCTGCAGATTAATGCTTGTCAGAATCTTCCCTTATCTCAGGGGCTGCAATCTTTACTTAATACCCTGAGGGAGGGACATCTTGGGTTATTTTGCACAGTGCAAGTGATTGAAATACGACAGCAAACCGTTAACATGATCCCAAAAGGACAGGCTCACAGCCCAATATCTTTTCTACAGCCATTTCGAAGGTGATTAATAGCATGTCAGAGAGCTGCTCTGTATACTGAACACTACTTGAAGGACTGTAAACAGATAAAACCAAACGACCAACAACCATATACCGAAATAAGGACAGGTACCCGAAGGGTGCTAGGAACCTCAGTTGTTGAATTCTACTTTTATTGTTGTTAATGGTAGGTATCAAGAAGGGATGAATAGCTCTCAAGTTAAATTTGCAGCTAATCTCATAATAGGAGGCAGAGACTCTATCATGCAGGCAGTAGCCTTATCTGGAGGATATAGTAATAAAATCCAGCCTGGACAACACAAGCTACTGCACCCAGAAGAAATGAAGAAACGTGGAGCTGTTTGATGGGGCTGGCGGTGTTCGGAAAGCAGCAATGTTGGAAAAATGCTGGGGGGGACGATGTGGGGCAAAGCCAGAAAACCATCTGTAAGGTCACAGTGTGGCACGGCAATACGGCTGTTTGTAAGAGCAAGGCGCACGGTTGCAAGGCTGGGCAGCATGAGAAGGGTGACGTTCATCTCACAGGACTGACATGCTGGGAAAAAAGAGACCATTGCTACTCCATCAAGTATTAAATTTGTGAAGAAAGGGCCAGTGACCTCAGGATGAAGGGTTCCTCTCTCACACAGTTTCCTGTTTGAGTTCTCCCCTCACACCCAGCCTGCCCAATTTTTCAGGGAAAGGACCAGCTCCCAGGGTCAACTCCTTCCCAGGAGGACCAGTGGTTGTACAACCACCCACCCCAGACAGGGTCCCTGGGACACCCTCTCCTGTTGGGGGGCTGGTGAGTGCTCTGCTGCCCAGCTGTCCTCTGGTCCTCAGCCGCAGAAGTGACAAGTGTCACCAAAAGAGGTAACAGGAGGGGGAATGCAAGTGCAGCATCTCCTGTCCAATCCCAGGTAAAGCAGAGCAGCTGAGGGAGAGGAGGAGGAGGAAGAGCAGGGCAGAGGAAGCAGGGCAGGCCTGAACTGACTAGTGCTGGTCTGCCAGCTACAGAGATAGTGCTGGCACCTCATAACTGTGGTATCACTTTGCAGAGGGCACATCTCTCCTCATCACACATATAAGAGGATGGGAAAATATTCAGAGACAGGTGACCAGGATCCTTAGAGGTGTTGAGTGGCTTTTACACCAGGAGCAGCCACAGACATCAGGACTCTCCAGCCCAGGAAAGGACATGTTCAAGGCTGGATGTGCTAGAGGTCCAACAAGTGGCATGGTATGGTGGGTAGTGAATGACTGTTGGTTGTCCCACATGAGCTTAGTGTCCCACCAGGACCTGGTGACACCAAAGGGTGGCCAGGGCAGACTGGCAAAAGGAAATGCTTCTTCACAGAGATGGGGTAAAATACTCACATTGGATCAAAAACAACTGGGTGAATTCACAAACATCCACTGCAGGTTTTTAAATACCAGAATAACCCTTCTGGATCAGGAGCTACAAATTTTCGAAGGCTAGAAGAACATTTCGGGAAAACACGCCTAACCTGTTCTTGTACTCTTGCTTATGTGTCTGCTATGACCGTGGTCAAAGGCTCGATACTGGGCCAAACTGACAAATAGACTGACTCAGCATGGTTACTCTGACGTCTTTGACGACGCATATGTGCCACAGTTTTCCCTGAACATTTCCTCTTGCCACAGTCCCTCTTGCCACAGCATGAGGTGCACCAGGCCACTCCTGGCCCCTTGCTTCTCTCTGCTTTTATTGAAACAGCTGGTCATGACCAAGCTACATGTTTCTATGCCTCCAGCGACCATTTCTTCCCATGGTCACTATCTTCTCCAAGGCAGGGAAGGCAATAACAGGAATCTGAGAATCTAAATTGTTGGGAAAAGAAAGGGAGTTTTTCTAAGGATTTTGGCACTTACATCTTATTTCTGGTAAGAAGTCTTTCTGAGAAGTGATTTGTAGTTTCCTCCACTGAAGTCACTCAGTCTGAAAACCACTTTCAGGTCTGGTTGGTGGTACCTCTGGCTGTAGTTCCTACAGTCCCAGCCTTGGCTGGGGCAAAGCAAGCCACAGCTGAACCATTTTTCATGGTTCTCTCTACAACTTCCCTGTGACGAGTTGCTTCAGGTCCTAGACACTTCTCTGACTACAAGTAACAGCTCCTGCAGAAGCCCATCTTCTACCAACCGAAAACCCCCCAGCCCCAAAACAAAACTCTTCGACTGCACTCTGCTACTGAATTGAGGTATCAGGTTATGACCCGACCCCTCCCCTCCCCTCCCCTCTCCTCCCCTCCCCTCTCCTCTCCTCTCCGCTCCGGGCTTGGATGAACCCATTGTTACTTCTCAGGTGGAACTGGCACTGGCAGCTCCCCGGGGTATGCACTGCACGTTTGGCTTCTCCATTTCTGCCCTGAGATGCACTCTGGCTGCTTTTGAAGATTGTAAAAATAATCAATAATAGATTAAACTGTGCGTTTTCCTCAGGCACCAGGTCTCCTTACACGTAATGAGTGTTTATGAACTGAGGAAGGCATGCCAAAATTACAGAAATGCTTTGGTAAACTTGAACCTAGATTTTTTTTGTGTCTGTAAGCTCTGTGATACTAATTTTATTGTTCTTAGGGGATAAATTTAAATCACTAGCACAGTTTTGGATGGGTTTGCTTTTAGCACGTTTGGAAACAGGGTTCCAGTCCCTCTTTACACTACTGTTTCTTAATGATGTGCTTTTGTCAGCGAAGATGAGTTGGTAAAGACGCGAGGATTACATTTAAATTCAGCTGTATTTGTAGTTTAAACATGTGGGAAATGAGATGAGGGGAGGAAGAGCTTATGCTAATCCAAACAAATGGGAGAGCTCGTAACATTTTCAGACAGTTTATTTGAAATTACATTAAATTCTGTTTGCAACCTGATGCATCTGTAAAACTGGGGCTGCCAAAATGCACTTACCTGTTGTACTACAACCAGTCCCGGGATTTTAATGAACGTGGACAGCCACAAGGATTCTTAAATCGTGTGCTGCATATGCAAAGCTCAATAGAATTTATTAAATAACTAATCCACAACGCCCATCTTTTAACTCATTCAGTTGGGTAAAAGAAGGCAGAAAGAGAGAAGTGACCAGCTCGTGGCCTCACAGCAGATCTGCCCGAGCTGGGACAACAGTGCAGGTACCTGGCATTACCCTCCCAAGCCCTAATTGTCCTCCCAGGGCTGCAGTGAGCCTGTACCTTGGCGTCCTGAATGAGTGATTAAGCACCGTCAGCAGTGTGTCTCCCAGCTCCAAAGGAGAGATTACTTTGCAGAGGAAAACCACGCTCCCTGAGCAGCTAATTAATCACCCCCTTCCTCTTTGAAAGGCCGTGCCGGCCCTGCTTCACACCACTCCAAATCTGCTCATGTGTCCCTTTGGCTTGGCTATTTCTGGGAGGTGAGGCTGGCTCCTTATGCCAAGGGCTCCATCAGCCCTAGTCATATCTCCTTCTAGCTGAGCAGAATGGTTGAACTGAAAGCCATCGAGGAGATGAGAGACACAGAGCACCTCCACCCTGAGCCAAAGAATTTACTTTTCTAGTTGCAGGGCTGTCAAGAGCAAGTGGAATTGTCTGGTTTGTGCTAATTTTGTCCTTTGTGCCCAAGGTAAAAGAAAATGAATAAAATAGAGGTTCCAGAAGAAAACATCCTGACAGGGATTGGTGGCATGTTCCTCTCTGAATGAGGAGCTGCTCCCATTCTGATTCTGTAGACACTGCCCAGATCTATGGAAAGAGGACACTATCCTTCATATATTAACCTCTTCAGTCACCCTAATGAGCGTTTCTAGGAAGAATCAGAGAGGGCAGCTCACCAGCTTGCTCATGGGTGGTTTCCACTGCTCCTTGGTAAGCCACCCCAACACAAGGCACCCAAATGACACTGTGCATATGTTCCTCATGCAGCCATTCAAAACTGGGCATGCAGAGTCCTTTTTCTGAACAGAAAGTGCTGTGGTTTGGGGTGTTTTTTCCTAGAAAATCATCCTCTCAATCAACATGTGTTAAACGGATTGTTTCCCTAAGAAATAAGTACACATTTGGGATTTTTGGGAAGCTTTTTATCCACCTTTTTTTCCTATTCCTCACTCTTACTCCTTTAAAACAGGCCTGCTGTCCTACATTTGCAATGCTGCAAAAGGTGTAACGACATTTCCAATATTCAATATTTTTGTTGAAACCAACTTGAGAAAATAAGTTTTAATGAACCATATTTACTATTTCCCATCTCTGTATGATCTGTCTGTTTTCCTAACTCGTCAAAATGACAAAACACATTTGTCTGTTCAGAGATGCTGGCCCAAAGCCCATCACACCCACAGGCTGTAGTTTTATGATATGAAATGTTTCCCTAATTCTCCATACCATGGAATTATAACTTTAGTTTAACGAAGGAAAAAAAAATATCTGTTACATAAGCAATCCCACCAGAACATGGAATTAAAGGATAAATCCAATCTAGGCAACTCAGAGGAGTGGACATGTATTTACTCTCTGAGATTACCTCTTAGCAAGTGCTAAGATACCACAGGGAGAGGTGCTGTTCTAAATAGAAAACACAGATTGCTGGAACTAGAGCTGCACTTCTCCAGAGAATGCCAGAAGATACTTTTGTCTCTGCTTTCTGGCACTTGCTCTCATGCAAGAGTAGCAGGTACCCTGTGCAGCATGGGTTGAAAAAAAAAAAAAAAAGCCCACATTACCTAATTTTGCAAGATGCAAATCAGTTCAGGTAGATGTTAAATGACCTTAACTCTTAATTTCACTGAAAGCTAACAGTGCTTTGCTAGGTCACCGGGTAAAGGAGAATGAAAAGGATGTGCTCGGTGCTTTCAACAAGAAGCTCTGCACATGCCAGCTTTCTTCTGCTACGGATGGGATGAAACCCAGGCAGCATTTCCTGGTGAGTTGTGGCTATTTCTGCAAACCACTTTCATGGCATTGCAGCAATTCCAACAGATAACGTGACATTTTTCTCCCCTTTCTTTTATGAACCACTCATTTGTGTCTTGTAGATTTAGGAATACGATCATCGCATTGCTCAGTACGACATTATGTTTCTTTCTCGCTTTCTCTGGTGACCTAATCTAACAATGCGCAAACACTTCTTGGTCTCACTGTATCTACTTCGTACTTTCTGATATCACAAACTACTCCCAAACAATAGATGAACTGTTTCTGTAGCTTTGCTTTTCCCCAAAACTGACAGAGCGGCTTCATTTTGAATATGCCAGCATTTCCCAAATTGCATTTTTCAGGGTCGTCATGTTCTGCTTCTCAGCACGCCCTGGCGTGCTCCTGCCTTGACGATGCTGAGCAGCGCGGGGGACAGTCTTTTGTCACACACCTCCCTTCCTCAGGGAGTGGCGGGCTGGGTGCTCCTCCACCTCTCCCATCAGCAGAGCCTGAGTGACACCAAACTCCTGCCCAGGAATGTGCCACGATAGCAGGGCGTATGTGACTGCCTTTCTCCAGGAAGGCACAGTCCCTATCTACACTGCTCCCCTTTGCATGGGATAAATAAATATTTACTGAGGGCGAGAAAGAGCACAAGAATGAACTTGCCTCTGTAAAGCCACAGTTACAGCTGGTGAGGTTGTGCACAGGAAGGTGGGATCTGAGATGTGCTCCAGGGTAAGGACTTGAAGCACAGCCTGTCCTCTGTCCCCAGAGGAACACTGTCCCTGGGTCATTCACGATCTCTTGCTCTCTTCCACTGGGTGTTTAGCAATTCCATGGAAAGAGGCACAGCTTCTCCAGAAGAAACGCAAGTGCCCCAAGTGCCATCTCTCCCTGTGTTACAGCCTGGGGAGGAGGGAGATGCTGACCTAAGTTGTCTTGAGCAAGGAACAGCCTTTTGCCACCTGCCTGCATGAGCTGGCTACTGACACATTCATAACACCAAAATACTTCAAAAATACCAAAGGGAGGAAAACACAAGGATGTTAGGCATCCGTCTCCAAACGAGAGTGAATGTGAATGAGCATAGCTGCCACTCGCAGAGGATCCTAAAACAGAGGGGAGCAGCTGACTGCACAGCGATATGTGAAACAAGCCCCCGGAAGGCGAGCACTGGCCGCATGGGCAGCCCTGCCCCAGCGGCCGTGGCAGCCAATGCAGACGGGCTGCTGGCCCGCTTTGGCCTACCCGCGCTCGCTGTTTTCCAGCCCGTGGTGAAGTACAGCTGCGAGCAAGCGGCTACGCCAGCAGCACCAGCAAGGTGTTAAGACAGAGCCCACAAGCTGTGCAATAGGACGTACCCTGCTCGAGAGAGAGATACCCCTGTCTCTGGACTTTTCACCCCTGGGCAGCTGGCCACCGGTGGCTGCTTGGCCAGTAAGATGCCAGTGGGATGCTGCTTGCCAGGGGAGGAGGAAGCCCACGCAGCACAGGCAGGCCAGGGTGAAGACAGGACCTTGGCAAGGGTGGAGGGGGCTAATGAGAGAGGCAGATCCAATTCAGCAGATCTTGCGTGCAGCACCGAGCATGCAAGCACTGCAAAGGTAGGCACCTGCGTTCAACGTGAGCTTGACACGGCAGCCAGCCCAAGGGCTCCTCTCTCTGCTGAGCTACTGTTGGTGCTTCTCTTTGCTCATGAACTGCTTCTTCCAAAAAACGCCTTCCCAGAATATACGCCGCATATGCAGCAGGTAGCTAACTCACTCCTGAGGACACGTGACTCAGCTTTTAGAAACGACAGCAACTTCTTTCACCTGTTTCTCTCATCTGTTTGAGCAGCTGAAGCAAATTAGCTATGCTGCTGCCTTAAATCACTGATTAACTTCATCAGAGTCTGTATTTTTGTCATCTGTGGTTTGCAGGCAAAAGCATTATTGTTAGTTAGATCAACCGATATAGTTTGAAAAGTAGCCAAGGTATGGGACATACAGTTTCTTTTTTAGGTTGGGAGTGGAAGGAGCGTAACTAATACATTTCTTTTGCAATACAAGTGAATCACATTTATTTCTTCTCTTGTTTTGAGAAAACTATAATTTTTTGCACCTGATTTTCGCATCAGGTAAATATCAGAAAAAAAACCCCACAATGTTCTCAGTTTTCATTAGTAATGGAGTAAACATAGTCAAAAGAAGCATTCACCACCAAAAGTCATTTTGCCATGAAGATTATGTACTTGTGACAAAGAATGCATGTTCTAGACTGGAATCAGTTGATGAAAACCCTGTCTTCAAAGAACATACACTCAGCCACATTCAAAACCTATTGAAACCAGCACCTATATCTCAATAAGACCCAAATGACCTTTGAACAGGTTCCTTTTAAAACCACAAGAAAACCACGGGGCTGTCATGGGAAATTCCCCCTTCATTAGCTCAATCATGATTACAAACACTTAACTTCTCTGCAGGCTCTTGCAAGGAACGAAGTAAAAGTGACTGTGAATACTGACTCTGCACCCTAGAAGTTGAGGACAGACATGTTAGCAGGTACTCCAGGTTGCACTGTAAGGGCTCCAGCAGCTCTGGAAGAGGGATCAGAAATGCAATTGATTCTCACCCACTGCTGTAAATTCATTGTTTCTCTCCTGTCAGTCACTGTCAGGGGTAGTGTAGGAGAATGGCTGAGAAGCAGATGGCTCCATCTAATAAATTTTGCAGGCTCATTTTTAAACAAGTGAGGCAGTCAGCACTGATGGAGCTACGTAAAAACCCTTCTGCCTGTCCTAATGTCAGCAGCAGCACTGAAGATGTGGGTGGATAGGCCAGTCAGGTGGGCAACACCAGCTCCTGCTGGCACTGGCAATAGCTGCTACTCGGTTCCCACAACAGTGGGACAAGTTTCCCCCTTGCTAGTGAACGTCTCCTGGGGTCGGGGAGCCAAAGAGAAACCCCTGGATGGGAAAAAGTAAGAATATATTCTTCCACAAACCATCAGCTTGCAACCTGCTTTGATGCTCAAGTCCTCTTTAGTATGCATAAGCAACGAGGACTAATTGGTAGATGGTGCTGCTGGTGGTTTTGCTGTTCTCAGTGGGACTCTACTTCCTGAGATCTCCAGCAGCTATTCTCAGCACTAGGTCGGGTGGGCCCAAGCAAAATGCTGAATATGCCTCCGACAGCTTTTCCGAGCAGTGGTCCTTTATTGTATGTATATAGGCACGTGTGCATTATCTGCGTATGCATTATTGTCAGACAGACCCGCTCTGCAGCTATGCCCAGCACCTTTCCTCTGAGGAGAATGCACTGAATCGATTCCTGTTGTCAGTACAATCCAAGGAGGGGGGGAAAAAAGAATGTCTTTATGGATTCCTGTAAGTGAAATATTTAACATATTCTGGAGACAAAAGTAAGTTTTCTCACATTTCTCCCATTTTGCAAAGAAAGTAGTGCATGCATATTCATGAGTATATGAAATTGATGGGGAATAATTATGCTATTCCGGGTAGTAGTAAAAATGGTTACATTTTAGTCACTTTTACCCTGAGAATCGCTGTGGAAATAGTCACTGAGATGTTTAGAAAATAGATTCCTGAAGAACAGAGGATTCCTGAAGTTTCTGTGTGTCAGAACAGTCTCCCCTTTCAGAAGGTCTGCAGAAAGTGGACTCAATTTTCAATATATTTTTCAATATTTTATATAGAACATACTACATATATTATAGATCACATACATAATTATATAATACATTTGACATATGTATAATATTTCATCTTTTTTGATAAAACATAGTGTGGAGCAGGTAAACGATTGTTACACTTGGTTTGCCTCGGGACAGAGAGTCCCAAGCAGCTCTGCGTTGCAGGCTGCTGCAGACAGTGTGCTGCAGTACACTCGCCAGTGCAGCAGGGCAGCTGCCTGGCAGGACTTCACAGGTACACATGGGGAGAAAAGAGCTGCTAATAGAGTTTCAGAGCAAAATCACTTCAAGATTTCTTCTTCAGCTCACGTTGCAATTATATGAAAATTTTGAATTATTTTTAAGCAATAACTCCCTGACTAAATCTGAAATTTTGTTGGTTTTCTTTCTCTCTATATTCTTGTATAAAAACAAACAATTTGGCCAAACATTCTTGAAAAGCTGTTTTTGGGATGTGTAACTAACCACAACTCCCAAATCTCACATATCAAAATGCAACTCGGCATTTCAAACGCCATCTAAATACCTTCAAACGTATACTCACTTCCAGGCTGCAGAATGCTCTCTGTGCAATGCTAAAAATTTTAAACAGAGAACCTTTGCTACGAAATCGGTCTTGAAAAAATGGCTATTGAACACCTGATAAAAGGGCACTCTGCTCAAAGACAGAAAGCCCAATTCACTGCCNGTCACTTCCAACCTTAATGATTCTATTCCTCAACTATAGCATCTTCTGTTTGCTTAGAGAAGCCCAGGCTAGTGCAAGATATAATGGCTATAAACATAATCAATGCAAATTATGCACCATTGCAGGAAGATGGAGTTTCTCGAGCACACATTCATTGCTAGCCTCTGCTTCTCCAGGCTGCACCTATTTAGGGAACCATTAACTATCTATTAAACATGTCCTTTGTACCTGGTCATTTGCTTCCAAGTTTTCCTGTTAAAGATCAAAGGCAGCTGATGCCTTCCACCGTCAAACAGATACAAAAGTAGGTGGCAATTTTAGAACAGGGAAAGGGAAGAAAGGAAATTATCTTTCTCAAACTTCATGTTTGGCTTTACCAATCTATTAGTATTAGAGATGTCATTTTGTGACAGATACTTATGCTGATAACTCTCTCCCCACACACGCTTTCCTCAGACTGAGGAAGAGAATCTATAACTTCAGTGACCAAAAGTGCCTAATATATCCTATATGCTCCAGCACTATGTATTTACAGTTATAATCACTTCCTTACATAAATCTTCTCTCCTAACTAAAAATATGTCACCATGGATATGAAAATAATGAAGAATCCAAATAATACTTTAAATAAAATAGCGGTAGGATTCAAACCCTGCTCTGTTTGCTTACTGCAAAAAATTAATTTTGTGGAGAGACAAATTAGACTTGCTACTGTACAATTTTCTTGCTTTCAATACACATGGATTGAGTGCACTTAATTATTGGTTATGGAGCAGACCTTTGGAACCTGGAACATTTCTAGCAGTACCCAAAGCAGAAGGCATGGGCTTTTGCTGTTTCTTTTGTGTGTTTTTCCTACAGCACGTATTCGGCCCTATGAGAATTGGACAGGGCAAAAAAGCAGGCTCGTGAGCCATCTTCCAGATTCAAGAGATTGGGTCTATTATTGTAATTTCAGCACAGGCAGAATATCCCATTATGCTCACAAAATGCAGATATGCAATTCTTGCCCCAGGAGAAATACGCTTCACAAGGCCCTGATCTGACTTACGGATGTGGGCAATTCTATCCTTGCAGGTGATGCTGTTGAAACCAGGAAAACTTCTCTCCTGATGCAGTTTCTAGCAGCTGGAGATGTGCTTTTTGGATCCGGGCCCTTGAATATTATTTGAAACACGTTGTGATGCATTTACTCGTGGCGGGTAACACATTACTCTGCGCGGACTCCCACTGACTTCAAGGAGTCTGCTCACAGCACAAGGACCCATTCAGCAGTCAAAACCTGGCCTCAGGCACAAGGTACATTATCCCAGCAAAAATCTGTTTTGAGCTGTGTTTGGGACAAGTCCCACACACCTCTGTGGGTAACAGCCACCACTGCGTTTGGTGCTGCTTCCTAGCTATTCTTGATGCAGGAGGGAGAAAAAAATCAGCACCAACTCTTCTTCTGAGGCTACACAAATCATCAGGAGCACTGGCAGTACATTTCTCCCAGGCTGCTTCCATCTCGGAAGGTTGCAGACTTTTGGGTCCTGATCACTGAGCTGCCCTGCCCTTGTTATGTGATCATTGAGCTGCTCTGCCCTCGTTATGAGCTTCGATGAAGTTATTGCTGTGCTTGGAGAGCATTTTGGGCTCCAGAGTGAGATGCCAAGGACAGTGGACTGAAGCTTCTAGCACAAATAAAATCCTCCCAGCTAAGTCTAGGGGAAACTCCACAATACCGATTTTTAATTTTTTTCCTCTCAGTATTTAATTCAATTTCACTTCGCTCCAGAAGCATAACAAAATCACAGGGTTACATGTCCCACTTACCAGGATGTCATTTCAAGACTGTGACTGCCTGCCTTTAAAAGGACATGGGCTTCCCTCAACCATTTTGTCCGAAGGGATATGTACACAGACACAGGTAAGAAATTCTGTATTGATTTTCAGTGAAATACTAGTCTTTATACGGCTGGCTCACTGTAAAACTTTGAACAGAGAACACCGATGCTGTGCTTACAGACGCAGGACCTTCATCCTACAGAGATACTAGGCAACTGCTGTCAGAGTATACGGAGGTATTTTTCATGTCAGACACTTTCACATTGAAACCACATGACTGCTCAAAACAAACATAATAGAAAACAAACAAAATCCTTCTCCTGGGGAGGGAGGAGAGGGAAGAGGTGATGAGAGTAAGAGCCTCTTATTCCATCTTACTCATCTTGATGAGGAGTAAAAGAGTCCGGTCCCATGCTTGAGCCCAAGATATAGATAACTGTCACTTTTTGGCCTCCAGCGGAACAGACCATATGCCTAAGCTGCAGCCACCGCAGGTCGCCTGAGCAAACCTGAGTTAGGCTCCAGCCCGCTGGCTGGATACAGCTCCCCGGCCTGCTGAGGCAGCAGGGAGCTCAGTGTAGACTTACCTCTCTGGTCAGCCAGCTCCTTGGGCAGCACTGCTGCCGCACCTATGGTCCAAGCAGTGCCTCAGCCTGCTCACAGCTTTGTCTCTCTGACACTAACAAAGTTCAAGGAACAGTGCGAACTGCAAAAAAAAGGGAGAGTGAAAATGATAAAAACCAGTATTCTGAAGAACAAGTGCAGTCACAGCAGCTTCTCTGGGTTAACTGGAGAGCCACGATTTAGGAGTCTGACTCCCTTTGCTGCTCGGGGACTTTGGTCAGCTAGCCCAACTGGGCTCCCCTGCTTCCTTTCTCCTTCCCAGGCACGGCAGAGCTGGCCGCCCCGCGCGCTTTCCCCCGCTGGCCCAGTGCAGATCAGACGAGAGCTGAGAGAGAGGGGAAAGATAGCGATGGCAGAGAGGAGCTCATGAGGGAGGAGAAAGCAGAGCAAGGTCTTGCATGACACACACTGGGGTTTCAGCGATCACCGGTAAGTGTGGCCACTGGTTACTACTCTTTTATTTGCAGTGTCTGAGGTGTCAGAGGCCATGAGTAGACAGCTTTATCTGAAGGCTGAACCATGACAGCTTTAGCAGAGCATCCCTCCGTATTTCATTCCACAGGAAGTATCCTTTCATTAAACCCTTCTAGAAGATATCAACGACAGAATAGTTTGTTCTCACTTTTGCCCCCCCACCCCGTATCAGTTACCCCCAACTCCTCACACACAGTTCATTGATTTCTGCAGACTCCATCAATAGACTGCAGTCCATTTCTGGTGCCACGGTTTCTCTTTTCCAGAAGAAGAAAAATATCAGTGAATGGAACAAGCCATTCTGTCTCCCTTCAGCACTTCCCCAAACATCAGCACTTAACACGCCAGGTAAGCGGGACACCTTGCGGTCCTCCCCCGGGTGGCTGTGGCTGCAGCTCTTGTGCACGGTGCATGCTCGGCTGCATGGCGGGCTCCTGGGACGGAGGCACAGCACGGCCCCCTGGCAGGCAGGTACAGCGACTCCTGTACGCAGGAGCAATTAAACAAAGCGGAGCAGTTCACAGCTATGCGATACGCGGTTACAGGCACAACCAGCTTGATACTTCAGGTTATTCTGACACAGAATTACGGTGCAGTGTGTTACAACAGTCAAAGCCAAATGAGACCCATGTTCCTCCTTCACTCACCTGAGGCCATGGCATATGGAGCTCCTGGCTTTGGTGTAGGAATAATTACTAAGGGATGATTCAGGTAAAGCTTAGATCCTGCACTACATTTTTTCTCTCCTCCTCCCCCCCCCCTCCAAGTCACTTAAGTAAATATAGAAAGAGCGCCACAAGAAAACTTGAGAATTATGTTTCTATAAAAGAATTTCCAGAAAGTAACAGGTGACTAATAGTACTGATACAACACGAATATAACAGGTGAATTTCAGCAGTAAATCACAATCATGATACCTGTGCCTCAGGGTATTAAGACGTGATGTAAACTTGAGAGCTTGAGAGACCTCTGATCTGCGTTCCATTACAGGGATCTGAAAGCAGGGTCTTATTAAAACAAGGAGGGGGAAATGAAATAACACTTGAGTCTCTAAAAAGCTGCTGCATTCTGCTACAAAATCCATGTTCTTATCGGAGTTCTGAAGTAATCATGAGCCTGCAGCATGAGATCTTGCAGCAGGCTACTGTGTTAAAATCCATACAGAAAAGCTTCTGTGCTTTTTTTTTGGGTTGTTTTTTTCATTATTTTTAAGCAGAGGTTCAAACAAAGGAAAAAAAATTACTGAGAGTGGCCATTACCAGGTGAAATGACACACTTCTTTCTAGGACAACAGCCCAACTGGTTCCAACTGGATATACGGAAAAACAAATCACCACGAGGAAAATTAGGCATTGGACCAAGTTGTCTAAGGTTGTTGTGCAATCTTCATCCTTGGAAGTTTGCAGGACACAACTGGATAAAACCCTGAGCAATCCAGTGCGATCTCAGAGCTGACCCTGCTTTGAGCAGGAGGTAGGACTAGAGATGTCCTGAGGTGTCTTTTCACCCAAATGTTTTATCTTCATCAGAGTAGCGGGTGATGATCCTGCTTTGTGGTGATTTTTTTTTTTTAACATGTAGAAAGGGGTTTTCCTTTTTTATTGGGAAAAAATGAAATCTTTTGATCATTTACATGAAAAGGGAAGGTGTAGGAGTGTTAGCTGCACCCATCTGAGCCTTCTGGCTAGGGTGGTGGCTCAGAAGGTGGGAAACCCAGCTTCACGGCTCTCCTGCATGACTCAGAGTAGAAGTGTGCACCGTGCGTCACTCCAGATGGGTTGCAAACAGCACACCGTTTGGATCAGTGTTTGCATCAGCCTGCTAGCCACCCTTGATACATTTGCGGTCATTTTTGGTTCAGTGAGGCAGCACGGTTTGGGGATTAGGTCCTGAGCCGCCCCCGAATCCAGCAGCGGTCAGAGGTGGTACAGTGCCTGCTGTGGCTTGGCCCAGCCTCAGAGGCTGCTGTAACTTGTTTGCGGTTCCTTTTGTTCACAGGGCAGCTCTCTGAGACTCCACAATAGCCCGAGCAAGGTCACGTCGCTGATTTCCTCCTTCTCCTTGGCACGTACCTGGCACAGCCCGGTTCTGGAAGGTAAGTATGGGATAACAGCAGATGTCAGTGCCCAGATCAGTTTCCTTTGCCAAGTTAGAGTCAGCATACAGAGGCTGCAAGGGAGCTCTAAGGGGGGGAACAGCATTTCCAGCATCTCTCTGAGAGCCCATTCAGTGCCTTCAGAGCCTGGCTATGCTGCATAGAGCAAAGAGCTCCCAGTGCCTAATCCTGTCTCTAAAACTGTCTCCTTCTGCGGCCTCAAGCACAGCATTTCACCTCTCTGTTGCAATTTTTTCATCTGTAAAATTGGGATAATGACATTTTACTAACTTGCAGGACCGCTGTGAACTTTAATTAAGGCAGGGTTTGTAAAATGCTTTAATGAGGGAAAGCACTAAGAATGAGTAGATTATTTCGTTAAGCTGGCTGATGTGGTGCTGCCAGACTTGTCCAAATAACTCAGGATCTGTATGTACACACTACAGATTGCCATTCCGTACGCTCAAAGATAAGCACTGCAGAGCTCGGGCAGGATTCAGTTTGGGAGCGCCTCTTCCTAAGCATACTGGTGCGCAGCACTTAAATTCACTGCCCACCTTGTTTTCCTCTATTTTGCAGACAGGAAACAACTTTGATTTACCAAGAGCTGCCTTAAAATGAGGTACGAAGCCAGATGGTGGGATAGTCTGTAATACCAAGGGGTGAATGCAGAATGTCCTTTCTGATACCCGTTTCTGGGACAGGGAAAGCCACAGGTACATACACATTATAGGTAGAAAACCGAACAATTCCTCTACTGCTATGGCAGGTATTACAAGGCGACAGCATTGCATCCAAATGCCTTTTCCTTAGCCTGTGAGCGGCAGTAACATTTTGCGACAGAGCTGCTCTGTCCTGCTGTCGCCACCCAGCCACAGAGCCTCCTCCGCCTTGGGCTGTGACTCGCGTGAGCTGGCTGAGGCGGTTTCTTGCAGGGGAGCAAGCGGTGTCTCCGCAGTGAGCTTCAGGGAGATGGAAGGGATTGCCCTGCCGGCTGTCTCTGACTCTTCAGATGTGCTCAGACTTCATGTCACTGTTTTCCTTCAGCTGGGAAGCCAGCCAACAAGGCTTTGGGCGTCTGGCAGTACTCAGCAGAGGGGTGACTATCACATAAATCTATTCAAATACAGTGTCTCTCAGGTTTAAGTCCATCCGTACACTGCCTTTCATTTTTCACCTTATGGCAGGTACTGCATCCTCACGTCTTTCTTTCATTTCTTTTTTGACTTTTTGGGCCAGAAATTAATTTACTGCCATAGCCATAAAGAATTAGGTGGATGGAGAAAGGCATCCCCATAAGAGGCAGGACTGGGACCAGTACTTCCACTCCGACAGCCAAAGGTGATTCGTGCCCAAGTGGTGCCTGTGGTCCCTCAGACCGCAGGAGGCGGGCGGTCATAGGGATGCCATGGAGACAGTGTGCCTCGCTGGGGGACCTTTCACCATCCTTCTTCTACATCTACAGAGGTGTAGGTGCCACTGCAGCCTTGCCGAGGGACTGTGGCCCTGCCTCGCTCCCTCCCCACTCGCTCGCTGCCTGCTTGCATCCCTGAGAGCAAGCAGAAAGGACCAGTCCCTCCAGTTAATTCATCTGGAGCAGTGGTGAGGCTTGGGACTCCATATTCTTCTCTGAGGAAGATTTAATCAGTCTGGCTCTTCATACCACCCCGTTGCTCTTTGATCAAGGATTATTTAAGCTATTATTGAAATATTGTGCTCAGACTTCTATTATGGCTGTTATTCACAGCAACAATACTCCTCTCTGGCTGAGCAAATAGTGTCGAGCTGTTTGTTTTAGACAGAATTCCACATATTCACTTTATGTTACTTTCACACTGCTGGTCAGGAACAATGATTCTTGTCCAGGGCTAGAAATAATTACTGGGAATCATATTTTGGTGTCATTTCCAGCAAGCTTCTACAGTGCAAATCAGTCTGCCGTATTTCCAATTCCTAGGCATTTCTTTAGGAATCAGACATCCGACTGGCTTTGGGGTTTTGTATTCTGACAAGCGCCAGACTTCCTCCCTGTGTTTCCGTTCTTTAAATTTTAACCATGTTTGCAAAATGTCAGACATCTAAATCAGGTTTCCTTTTGTCAGATATAACAGGTTATTGTCCGGAAAGATCAGCAGCCACTAATCTAGCTAAATCCATGCTGTTTGTTTGGTGGCTGTACTACAGACACCTTGGCTCCCAGGTATTCTCAAGATCAAGCATTAACACAGTATCTTCTTTTGATTTTTAGGCAAGATTGGTGAGAGCAGCAGATACAGAGTCAGAGCAACGATCACAGACCAAGACTAATGATTTTAAATGTTCGATGCTGCTGCTCGGTTTAGATACCTGACATGTTATACAGAGACATATACATGGACTTACAGCAAAGTTCCTGTCAAGTTCTTTTTTTTTTTTTTAAGCGCTATGAAAAACACCCTGATCTCCTTTTGCATTTGTTTGTTTTTAATGAAGGTTTCAGGCAGATCTTTCAAAGATATAGGAAAAATAAGAGAACTCCAACTGCTGCCCCACTTAACAGAGAGTATTTGCACTTGCTGGGATTCGTCATGCATTTGAAAACTATTGTGTGGCAAATCCAATAATCCAAATTATTGTTTGCTAATCCAATTAAGTATTTTAATTAAACTGTGCAAAGTTCAGCACTGCTGTGAGTTTTTGTATCTGGGGTTTAGTTCATTTTATCTTATAATTTTTGCCTGTCATCAGATGACAGAGCTCCAACCCAGAAAAACAAAAGTGTCCACGTACTGGCATACTGAGCGGGTAGCTTTCAAACATTCCTGTCACTTTTCCCTGAACAGCCAAGCCAGATAAAAGTGCAGATCCTATCATTAACAAAGGTATCCAGTCCATTGCTCTGCCACCAGCGTGCTCCCGGTTACCTACTTCTGTTTCCTTGTGACCTTCAGGTAACCTTTGAATTTGGCCAGAATACTCTTAGGGGATCTGAGTCCAAAACGATGTGAAAGTTTTGTTACATAAACTAGCAAAGCCCAGGAGTAGACCGAGGGAGGGGGTACGCATGAACTCTCTTAATTCCACCTCAATAAGGCAAACTGAAGTATACCTAAGCTGCACTTGCTCTGTACTTGACAGAAGAGCCCTACTATTCAAGTACACCCTTCACTCCACAACATGTCTTGCTACATCTATTCTTGTGCTTGTCGGAGAGAAGGAAGAGGAGGAAAATGATAACTCCTTTACAGCCACGCATGGGAACCCTTTCCTTTCACACAAGAGAGAGTGTGACCCACACAATACCCTCTTTTTCCTAAACAGAGCTGGAAGGAGGCAGAGAACCAACTTACCAAGTAGAGAGGTCTGATGAGCTGATACACCTTGGCGTGCCGCTTCCAGGGTCAGCAGGAGCTTCAAGCTATCAACTGGCTAGGCTCCAAGAGTGCAACATTTCCTTCTCCCTGTGCACAAATAATGCTGCTTCTGAACCAACTAACAGCGATTTGCCACACTGTCGGGCAAGCAATATGATCATGATGACTCCTCTGCATGTAGATGGGATATCAGACGTTGCCCAGCTCTGGATGGATGGAAGCAATAGCAATACAGGCACAGGGGTAGGACAGGCACCCATCTCCCTGACGCTTCTGGGGAGGAGGACTAGTGTAGCTTTAACTCTCTTCCATGCTGCTACAACACCGGGTGGACGTGAAGGAGAACAGAAAAGCAGTCCTATAGTTGTTTAATTTTATTCTTTGGAGCTTTACTCTTTTCTTTGCCATGTTCATATGACCAGATTAATTTATTTTCTTTTTAATTATTTTAAATATTATTTGATTCTTTTATCTTGAATGGTTTTGAATGTCTTTCAGTTTGAATGATCTCATACCTCCAAATGTCTCCTCCAAATCTCCCTGTTTCAGGAAGACTAGAATGGGCCCTTTTCCTGCTGTGATGTGGCATGTTAGACACCCCTGCTGCTTGATGGGTGGAGAGCCAGGTTTCGTGCTGGCAGTGGGATTCTCATCAGCTGCTGACTGAGATTTGTAAAATTCTACATTATCCGATAGCTGAGATCTATAATTGCGCTATTAACCATGCCTGCCAAAGGAGGCAGTAGAAAGATTCAAGCCAGAAAGCCAAATGCAGACCATTGTTCTTGTTAGTATGATCACTAGCCCTGTCCTGCAGCAGCATTCAGGGTGCATTTTATCTGGGACTGGACTTCAAGGCCACTCTGACACCAGCAGCCCTGGTACCTGTCTGCACGATGTACTCCCACTGTGGAAAACTCAGCATTGGTGTCTCACAGGTTGCAGGGTATGCTCAGTCGGTGCTTTTACTCTGTAGTAATGTTGTTTATGATCTGGACTGTGGGTACCTCCCTGCTGACCCTTTTCCCCCACCATCCAGAGAAAAAGTTGGGGAGCTCTTTTCACCCTTCCTAACACTTGCTCTGTATCTCAGGAGGTATTACTGCTGGATGGCTCCCAGCTCTCCCAGTTGGCCGGGCAGAGCTCCAGTTTGGGATCCAGTTTGGGACTGCTGCCAGGCTTATCTGCAGAGACTTTTTGCCTGAAGCCAGGCCTGAAGGGTTGTCAGTCCTCATGAGTGAGTAGGATGTTTTGGCCTGACTTTTTACTAGAGGAGGCAATATGGCTTTGGGTTCCCTTTCTTGTTTTTATGTAAACAACTCTGTAGTCTGGGTAGATGTGCCTCCAGGCAGGTATAGGTACACTTTAGGAACTGAATAAATACCTCAGCTACACATCTCATCTTGGCAAGGAGGGAGTTACTTCACTGTGCAAGATGGAGATGGCCCTTGTTATGCAGGTAGATAAGAGGTAGTTTTCCAGAGCTACATCTCAGTTCTAGCTTATACCTGGCAATGCTCCTATCTGAGTTATCCGAAGCCTTTAAGGTAAGATCTTTCTATTCAATGTGCTTGAAAAATTCAGAGTTTTCATCCTTATGAAAAACTCAAATTTTCATGATTGGGCCAGGGAAAAAATAAAATGCATGCATAGTTTCAGTGTTTGAGGGAAGAGCGATGTGCCACAGGCCACGGCACAACGTTCAGAGAGAGCACACAGTGACAGAGTGATCCGGACAGTAGGTAAGGCTCTGCAGAGTCTCATTTCTTCTGTTGCCCTTGGAAAATAAAATGAGATCCACTTTTCTCCCCATGCCTAAGTGTGTCTTTCACAGACACTCACTGGCCGAGGAGGCTGGGTGCATTCATCCAAAACATAATTTTCAGAGAAGCTGGTCTTTCAAAGAACTTGTGCGTCAACAACTAAACACTCATATTGTTCCAATTTACTTTTTTTTAACCTGAGAGGTGAGTCTTCCTCCCACAGTGAAGGCACCCTTGGTAAACTCCTGCTTGGGAGCCCAGCCACTCCTAATATTAGCTTGCACCATTTTGCAAATGCAGCTCTGGCGTTCCCACACTGTGGAGAGGGACTTGATCCCAGCTTCCCACCACGTCCAACGGCTGTCTACAGCCCGTGCTCTGCCACCACTGAAGACTGAGTCACTGTGATCAGCATTTGTCTCTACTTCAGTTCTGGCTTGGGTTTTGCTGCCTTCTGTCACTGGATGTACTTGTTGCAGCTCTGTGTTTGAGAGTCTCTCTGCTCCAGTTTTCAAATGCAATAAAACATCAGTTGCTGAGAATACACAACATCAGCTGCTAACATTTAAGAGAGATTTTAATCGTAATGCTTTATCTCAATATCTACATGTAAACCTAATTCAGTAATTTTCTGTTTACCTTTTCTGAATAACTGTATAAACCTGCTCAGCAGTTTCAAAAGACATTGAAAAGCTGCAAACCCCTTGGTTTTTTTCATTTTTTTTTTAATTTAATCTCCCTGCAAAGCCTAAGAAGACATTAGAGCTCCTGTCAAAAAGTCCATTTCTCTGCATTCAAGAGGCATACCAATAGCACACTGAAACTCTTTTTCACCCAGGTCAAATAAAATATATTGACTCTGGTTCTCCACTAAATAGGATCCCAGCCTGGACACACTGGAGCTTGGGCATTAAGGGGTTCCAGGTCAGTAGCCCCCAATGTGTGCCTTGATGGTCCTGGGATAGGTTTTGTACAAGGAGGGCCCTGGCTGAAAAGGGAACACGGTCCTATGCCCCTGTGCAGAACCAGGTCTAGCAGAGTTGAGATATCCCTTTTCTTTCCACCTCTCTTCCAAAGGCCCCCTCTCCTCCCCGGAGCACAGGAGGGGAACAGCCAGTAACCCCTGCTGCCAGCCACAGGCCCTGTTTCAGTGAAGCACCTGAAAATCGTCCCTGCAATCATCATCGCTCCTTTCAGGGCAACCTCAATGGATCAATGTTTATGCCCAATCTATTTTCCCATTTCATTTTCCTCATCTGTGATGGTGAGAATACGTAAACACCCAAACAGAGAATACTGACGGTTGTCCGCCTGTTAGCATAATTTTTTTACGCCTGCCTCCAAAACTGTAAACATGGGAATTAAACATCTGTTGTGCTTTCAGCAGGAGAAGGGATTACAGTGAGGTACAACCACAAACATTTTCTTTATTTCTACCCTGGATTTTTTTTTTTAATTGCTAAAAGTGTTAACACAATGATCTCACATACCATATAAAAGAACTTACATTTAAATAGGCTAACAATTATTTTCACTATATATGAATAATTTGGATAACACATGCCTTACTCTTTCATGAGCTGCCAGGGTAAAAAAAACTGTCTAGCCCAGCAAACTCCTCTCTGCATGGCTTCACACCAGTGAGCAAGAAAGGAATGCTCCCTGAACCTCCGAGCTTCACCTAAAGCCACCGGGTGACTTTGCCACGTCTGCAAGCAGTCCCATCTATCAGGGTTTAAGACAGATGTTTTCTGTGCTGCAGCTGGTAGAAGAGTTCATACGTTCCAACTTGTAAAGGAGTCAGGCCACTGTGTTTGAAATAGGTCTGTACCCAGTCAACAGAGTTCAGGTGTGGCTGAAAGCATGCCAAGTATTTCGGAGAAAATACCTACAGGGATTATGTTTTTTATAAAAAAAAAAAAAAAAAAAGAAAGTATGTAAAGGGATTTGTTCATTTCAGGCAGAATTTTCTATATCAGCCATGTTTGGTTTTAGAGCGACTTAATTTTTAGACAGATTTCTTGTGTGCAGCAACTTGGACTACGCTTAAGGGAAATTTAGGTAAACAAAGAAATAGCTGTTTCTGTCTCTTCAGCAACATGTTACAACATTGCCAAAGCTATCAAGCCTTCTTATGAAAATATCCTAAAAAAATTTCTTTATAATTAAGTATTGGGATAGATATAAGGGATACGTATGACATTAATCATCCTTTTTTTTTTCACTTGCCCTAATCAAGATGTAGTACCCAGCACTTTGCTGTATGTCATTATGCAGCCATGCCTTCTGAGCAGAAGCAATCCTTCATCAAATGCCCTTTGATGTTTGGTGGTTTGGGTTTTTGGTTTTTTTTAGAGAAAACAGGTCTTTCTGTATCACTGTCTGATTTTTGAAAGATGAGAAAAATAAATCAATTTCTCTCCATGCTTGAGACTCACCACCTTTCCTCCTGATGAAATTCACAGGATACAGACTTCCTTCCTGTGATGGAAGGATCCTTCTGACCTCTCTGCATGCCCCAGCCACTCTACATCACTTTAATTTTGGTTTTGGGAAACGGCTTATGCAAACCTGCCAAAGTTTTGCCTGGTGACTCCAACAGGTAGATTGCCATAAGCATGGGAAGATCTCAAGAGAAAGATGAGGTGAGCCCTCTTCTACCTCAGCAGCACGATGGCTCTTTCTGTGATCTAAATATCTCTCCACCTTACACTGCCATGATCTGACAGGGGATCTAAAAGGAATAAAAATACTGTTAAATAGAAATGTGTTCATGTGACAAGAGAAAGAAAACAGCCTCCGAAGATCGTTAAAGTGTTCTGATGCCGTCATTGCAAGACAGCATCAGACAGCATGCATAGCACAGTGCAGGGCAATAGGAAGAGGAAAATGGTGGGCAAGGAGGAATCTCTGTTGAGATTATATGTACATAATATTTGATGGAGGAGAGGAAGGAGAGGAGAAGGATTCAGAAGAGATTTCCTTCTGCTGGTGCTGTACTTCTTATGAACACCGCCCCCCCCTAAGTCATTCAATGTCTTTAAAACATTCTTCCTCTACAGGTCATATATTACACAGAGATCATAGAATCACTAAGGTTGGAAAGGACCTCTGAGACCATCAAATCTAACCATCAACCTAACACCACCGTGCCTGCTAGACCATGTCCTGGAGGGCCACGCCTGTGTGTTGCTGCTCTCCAATCCTACTATGGATTTTTTTTTGCTGTTAAATAATCTTGGATTTGTGTCTGACGATCAATCTTGAAGCTAAAGTCCATATAGACACAAGAGAGGACTGTACGCTTCCCCATCGATATGCCATACAACAGCAATGAAAAGCCATGCTGTGGGGTGAGTAAGTCAGTCCTCTGATTTTCCTCATTGAACATCAATGCAGGTTCTGCTTGTGGGGCAGATTCTTGTTCAGTGGGAAGTAGATGGTATTATTTCATTTTATACTCAGGTTATCAGACACATACAGATTACATTTTAATTAATGTATACTTCATATTCTAAAATGAGCTGTTTGCTGTCTAGGAAAACGCAGTTTCTAAAAAACAACAGTTACAGAACATTTCTACTTTATGAAGCAACTTTGTAATAATTCAACAGTTTGGTTCCACATCCCTCAGTTTTCAGCAAAACCTGTGCTAGATAATGTAAGTTTACAAACTGGTAATAAAGATTGTAATTTTTTTAATGATTTTTATTTAAACTATTGGCCCTGATGGCTCAGTCTTCATTTGTTGACTAGTTTGTCTCCAACAAGTTCCTCCTCTTGTAAGTACTGCACCCCGTTCTTCTTCTGTCTCTTGTTCTCTGACTCTGGAACAGCCCAAGAGATGAAGAGCCTGAGTCTCCACATGAGAAAAGGATCTCCTTTTTGCTACCAGCTTAACGTCCTGGTAGTGGAGTTAAAACTCTCAAGCATCTGACTTAAGCTTCTTTTAATTATCCAAATGTAATGTGATGTTTATTCATTATAATTTTCACCTTTATTTTGTTTCTAAGATGATATTTCAATACATGTTGAAGGCTTCCAGCAGTTTTCTCAACCCAGCAGTTCATTGTCCAGAGAAGGGCAACGAAGCTGGTGAACGGTCTGGAGCACAGGTCTTATGAGGAGCGGCTGAGGGAACTGGCACTGTTTAGTCTGGAGAAGAGGAGGCTCAGGGGAGACCTTATTGTCCTCTACAACTACCTGAAAGGAAGTTGTGGTGAGCTGGGGGTCGGCCTCTTCTCGCAGGTAACTAGTGACAGGACAAGGGGGAACGGTTGCAAGTTGTGCCAGGGGAGGTTTAGGTTGGAGATGAGGAGAAATTTCTTGTCGGAAAGGGTGGTTGGGCATTGGAATGGGTTCCCCAGGGAGGTGGTGGAGTCACCGTCCCTGGGTGTGTTTAAGGAAAGGTTGGATGTGGTACTTAGGGACGTGGCTTAGTGGGTGATATGTGGTGGGGGGACGGTTGGACTAGATGATCCTTGAGGTCTCTTCCAACCTTAATGATTCTACAATTGCCCCATCATACCTACACAAGGTATCATCCAGCATTGCCATGTCAGTTAAAGGGATCTTTGCTGCACAACTCAGATCTCATTAATTCCTGCACAGCACAAGCCAGGGGTATCTCTTTGCAGTGGAGATACTATTGAAGACATGTAATTACACTTAGAGAATATTTCAAGGAAACATTATTGTTTCAGCATGTAATGTTTGTTTCTAGGTAATATTCTGAGCAGTCTTCTAGGCTCCCCTAAGATTAAAATCAAAACAGTGAAAAGATGCCTCAATTTTTCAGCTGAGCATCTGATACCTTTGTAATCTAGCAGAGCATTGAAAACTTATTTGTTAATGCTTTAAACCTAATCATAGGTTTGAATATAAGTAATCTCAACGCACTGAGGTCAGTATAAACCTGATAAAATCTGCACTAAAGGAAGGGACATCCTATTAAGTCACACTGAACCTGCTTATTAGATGGACGGGAGGCATTGCAAAGTGTTGACTCAGGAAGAAACATTTTCTTTCTGCAGATTTTCTAATGGAAAGAGGTTTGCTCTTACATCTTTATCAACAAACCCCTCTGGATATACTAGAACACTTCTTTTAGTGGACACACTTATTCTGCAATGAATTACTTTTTTATTTATTCTGACAGAAAAAAGAAATTTTTTTTCCAGAATATAAGGATTAACAGGAACAGCAATAGCTGCCAAAATTCATGCCTACTGTAACACTGGTATTATTGCAAATTGAGGAGTATTAAACATCTTTCCTAATGCGGTTCTTTTCTAAAATTTAGAGGAGATAGTTGATGTTTTATAAAGGAAAGCCCTGACTACTTATGACCCTGTGGTACCTTTTGCAGCAGTACATCCACCAGCCCCAGCATCGCGGCCATATGATTTGCATAACGACTTTCTGCCTATCCCAATTCATATTTCCATCACACTTGTATAAGAGAGATTCTTTGTATTTTTCTCTGCTGTTAAACAGCTCCTACATTTCAGAGCTGGTGAAATAATTCTAGATATAATTTTCCTTTTTTTTTTTAATGACAGCACTTTGTGATCTCTCTAGCTGAAAGATGGCATAAAAACACAAATGAACCTTAGCCCCCTAACTCAGAATTACCTTTGTTTTTTATTCTTGACCTGTATCTGTATATAAAGCAATCCTGAAAAACAGTGACATTAGAGCCGCTCATATAACTGACATGCTTCTGAGCAAAGTAAAGACAGGACTGCAAACTGCTACAGGAATGTTGTAATCCAGTGAATGCTCATGCTGAAAAGTACCTCCTTTAATGTCTTTTTTGACAAAGCAACTTAATTTCATTTGTAAGTTTTGAAAACAAAACCCAACAAATTCATATCTGAAAGCCTGAGCAAATGTATAATTCCTCAAGTTTCTTTCTCTCGCCAGCTAGTTTTAACACAGACATCTGGGTTCACATCTATACTTGCTCTTTGAATCCTTTTATAGAAGTTGCCTTTGGTAATGACTGTAAAAAAACATATCCCGGCAGAAGCTTTCAAAATATAAGCCTGTTTAAGTTACTCAGTAAAGATAACATTTCTTCAAAAGTGCAGAAAAAGAAACTCTAGCTGCATACAAATTAAATTTAGATCACTCCTTTGCAGACAGTGAAAGCCTGGCAGGCCAGGAAAAATCCATAAACGTGATTGCAGCGACAGAAAGTAAAATAAGAAAGAGGTCTCTGATGTCCAGGCAGCATGTGCGTACCCAGCGCAGAAGTCGTCTCTCCACCGCACCGGCAGTGGTTCACTCCCCATCCCCATTAGGTGGCTGCCTCCATTATGAAGCTTTCAAAAAGCAAGCAGACAAGATTTGAATAAAACCAAGACTCAGAATAGAAAGGGCAAGATTAAAGTGCTTATCTCACTTTTATTATGTTATTTAGCCATGACCAGCGATAGTGTGTCCAATGGTTACAGATCTCCCATCTTGCTGCTACCGCACAAATCTCAGTAAGGTAAATACCCTCCCATTTACACACCGCTCGGCACCATGGCAAAACTGCTGATAAGGCTGGTTACTTGCAGGGTCACTACCAGAACTGTGATGTGGGTTAGTACAAACATTTCACCTAGGTCACCACCTTTCCTGTGGCGGCAATCACATCCCGACTCCCAGGGGAGACTGGAGTACTCCATGGGAGGTCGATGTTGCAGCGAAGGGCTATTCTGATAAAGATGTAAAAGTAAAGCCCTTAACTACAGCACAGATGAGGATGCCAGCAGTTTCTGCTTGTGCCCTCTCCTTGGAAAGCAAGTAGCAGGCGCTCTGAGGAGGGGTTGTAAATCAGAGGTACCAGCAAACTGAATCACTTTAGGGTTTGCCCACCTGAAAATAAAGAGAGGATGTAGATGGGTGAGATGTAGAAGGGTGAGATGTAGAAGTACAAACCTGGATATAAATACTAGTTTAAATACCTCTCATCTGGCAATAAACATGGCATCCTCAGTACCCACATTTGCTCAAGGCTCTTGTTTCAGGGCTCTGGATAGCTCTGCTGGTAACATGAGACAAAATAATGGTGGAATAGTTCTATTCCAAGAGAAGCTGGGTACTAATGAACCAGCTGTATTTCTTCCCACCACCGGGTCCTTCCAGAAGACCCTTTACCATGAGCGTTATCTCATGTTGCTTAATATGAGGTGGAATGGGACTTCAGCATCCCTGTGGTAGTTCTATAAATACAGCACCGCCTCTGGGGTACGGCCACTGGCCTGTATCATGTTGTGCTGCTAATGCAAGTCAAGCAAACCTAGGTTTACATATTTTAAAACGTCAGACTTCTGTTTTCATGACAAAAGCTGGAACAGACAAAGGGCTGAAGTCTCACAGCTGAGTAAAAAAGCTTTTCAGCACTGCAAAAGACTTGCTCGGTTTTCTGCCAGTCCAGACCTGACTGATGCCAGACCTCCCTTCCACCCTGCTTTCCTTTGCACCAGAACTGCTGTAGCTGAAGAGAGAAGAGTATTTCTGCTGAATTTCCAGCCAAGATAATTTGTGTTGCTTATGGTATGCAAAAGAGCTTGATGAGACTGTGATGTCTTCACAGCGTTCAAAGCAGTGAACGAACCCCAAGGTACGCTGCGCCACTCAGGATCGAAAGAAAATTCAAATTCTGCTCCTAATAAAAAAAAAGGGGGGGGGGGGAGGCAACATCTATAATAAGGGTCTACTCTTCAGCATTAGCCGGCAAAAGATTAGCACCTTTCCACTCTGTTCCTACAAAAGCTCTTTTATGCGGCTGTAGAGTGCAGGTTTGCGGACACATGCCTGCCGAAGATCACGCAGTTTAGTGACGGTCATGTCTGATGAGACACTTCAAGACCTGATCCAGAGCACTGAAGAGACGGAAAAGGGTGCAGAAGCAGCAGGCAGTTACCTAATACTACCAAGTCTCAATAAAAAATGAGAAGCTGAGACATTTTGGCAGGCTCTCCGAATACCTAATAGCACAATGCTTGTGTAAACCGGCCTGGAAGCAAGGTTAAGGGAAATAAATCCACAGCAGGAAAAAAAAACAAACAAAACCCCAAACCTTCAGAAGCAGCAGATTATTTCAGTTCAAAGCCCCTTAGATCACACCTGAGCATTGGGTGACAGAATTAGTCCCACTGATTGTTCCCGCAAGACATGATCCATGTCCAGTATTTAATACACAGCAACTCAGCAAAAGTGCTCCCACCCGAGCCAGAACACATAAATATTTAACTTATTGGCACAGCAGCTGCGTGTGAAAGTATTTGTACCTATAGATTTGCTGTGACATTTAAATAAACCCGCACTCAAGCCTCGCCTACGGCTGCAGAAGGGAAAGGGAGCGAAGCCCCGGCAGGTCCGGAGGGTCGGCTTTTCCCACGGGGCCACGTTCTCCTGCCTGGTGCCTCGAACCACCAGCCCACGGTGGCTGTGAATTCACCCACCGGGCAGAGGCGTCTGTGCACAAGGGAAGCAGGCGGCGGCGGGAGAGGCGGTGAGCTGCCCTCTTCCTCTTCCTCCTCATCCTCCTCCTC
>VWZZ01005125.1:438912-451875 GCA_013399095.1 Psophia crepitans | reverse complement strand
CCCCCCAAATAGTTATATTACATCAGGCGGGGAACAGAATTTTTTATTAATTCTGCAAAGCTTTTATCACTTATGAAATTGATATTATGCCTTCTTTATGCAGAAGTTACCTTTCAACAACATAAAATTAGAGTACTTGCTGGAAAATGTTAAAAGCATATTTGCAGCACAGGAAGGGCCTCTTATGTTTATGAACTCCTGTGGGCACCAGCGCCTGTAATCCCCTTCATAAACTGATCAAGCTCCATTTTTAGAAAGGATTGGGTGTTTTGCCTTTGCAACTCACATTCAAATGCCTTTTCTTTGCCTTACAGCTCTGATCAAGTAACTGGAGCTGGAGCTCGATGTGCTATCTTCTGGCAGTAGCCTTCAATTATGTTATGCCTGTACCTTGTACTTTGATGCGTTGCTGTGTATACCGAGGGTATGTGAAAAGCATACGTAGCAGAATCACATACTAAAAGCCAGAGACCTACGCAGCCCTGGAGAAACAGGAATGAGATGGGATGTGCACATGTGACTGCAGCTGTGCTTCACAAATGCATGACGTGATAGGTCCTTGAGAGAGAAGAGGGAATTGTAGGCTCTTGACATGCTCACCAAACATCCATAATAAATCTACAGCAGGTAAAAGACACTTAAACAGTATATAGCAAAAGAAGTAGACAATGAACGGTGTTTTGTTTTGGCATCTGTTAGATTCTGCTTGTGAGTTCCATCAGTTACTTATGGAAGCCAATCCCACTTTTCAATGCAATACGTATAGACAGGATAAACAGGATCACTGCTGCAAAGAGCTGTCAACCAGTGAGAGTGAGAAAGCCAATGATGAGAGTAGTATGCTGCAAAGGCAAAAGTAGGAGCACCTGGTACTAATTCCCTGGAGAGCCTATGTGTTTGAAGAGATGGGGAGAGGATAAGGTGGTTGTATGCATTCTTTCAGAAGCCTTTTTACAATGGACTAGAATACTACTGTGCTTATGAAGTAACCATGTGAAATATCTGTGCCTGGGCCTCTTGTTAGCACAAAAATGCATTTCAGTAGCAGCTGTTTGCACTGGACTTAACTACACGATCACAAACACTGGAGAAACTCTGAAGACCACCATGGGTTTGAATGGAGATGGTCAATAAGAAGGAAACTTTCAAAACAGTTAGAAAAAACGTGTTTATTAACAGTGTACATCTAATATGTTTGGGGGTTTTTACCCTGGTGGTTGTGTTCCAGGCTAGATTGCTGGGTAGCAAACCTGTAGCTTCAGGCTCTTAGTAGTGGTCTGTGAATGTAAAAAGCTCTTAGGAGGGAGGAAATAAGAGCAAAGAGATTTGGGAAGAGTAGCCCATAGAGAAGAGCAAGCAGAGTATTAGTTGAAGAGACAAGCTGAAATGGCGAAGAAACTAGAACAGGTATATAAAGCATAGGATGTATTGTCTATCCATCTCATTTCTAGAACAGAGGGAACAGATATCTCTACCCCTGCTTCTCTGTGCATGCTTTTCTTCCTCGTGCTTTCTTGTGCTTCTACCTGTAACCTCTCTGTAAATGCCTTCCCCCCCCTCCGTAACTTCTCTGAGAGGCCGGCTTGATTTAATGTCTCCTTCTCCAAGCATAGGTCCATTTTCCTATTCAGGGCTTCTGTTTTGAAATTTCCCACAATTTCCACCCATCCTTCTTTGCAGTTTCCTCCCTGAACAATTTTCTCTGCTTTTTCTGTGTGGATATCATCTGTATTACTAGCATGTTAACCTACTGAATGTTCTTTTTAATAAGAGCAGATTTCTTCTAGTGGTGGGTTTGTTTCCCCCCAATCCGTAAAAGCAGTTTTCTTCGCATCCCAAGAACAGCTACACAAGCTGTGAAACAGTTAATTGTGGAGGATCTCTTCTGGGAGGCACTTGTAAGAGCTCTAGAGATCTGCTTCTTCCCAACTTCAATGTCGAGCATAGTTCTCTGTCCCATTTTCTCCTACCAGTTTAGTTCACTTCTGTGGTTCTCTGCAGATGTCAGAAATTTGAAACGTGCCGCGGTCCTGTTCCTTCCCCATGAAAATGCAGTTTCCCAGCTGTGGCCAGGGGTCTGAACCACCGAAGGTCTGTGGCTGGCTCAGCAGCTCATTCAGCCAGCTTGACCAGCACAGTGCTCTGACTGCCAGGAGCAGGGGACCGCTTGTCCTGAGCCTTCTGCAGAGCAGACATTAGGGGAATATTGGTGCCCGTTGGTGAAATAGTTAATTCAAAGGTTAAACCTCCTTGCTTTAAAAATGAACTGTTTCATATGAGACTGAAAAAATGGATCTGAAAACTCAGCTGCTGTGGGAAGGAGGTTGAGAGAAGAAGGGAGAACATAGGTGTCGTTGGATTTGTAGACCATTTGCAAAGTAAAATAGAGGGATAAGTACAAGTAATTTCTCTTATTTTTTTTCTGGAATGAAGAATTGGACAGCTGTTAACTATACATCCAGTATTGCTGGGTTAGTATTTTAAATTACTTCAGAAACACATGGGGTTTTTTAGTATTTGTTTTCCAATGCAGACTATGGTAAATGTTCTTTTTTTTCTTTCCTCATTAGAAATAAAAGGGTTGGAGGGTAATGATGTGTTTAGAGTGACCATCTGCTCTTCATTTGACTTGCTATTTCCATTTATTTCTATGCCTCAATTTAAAAATGCCCTGGACCATTAGCTATATTGTGGTGAGATTATTTTGGAATATTTGTTGAAGTTCCAGATTCAGATTCCATCTATAAAGTATAAAAAATATTAAGAGTTAATTTATATTGGCTGTTTATTTTTTTGATCTGCACAGATTCATATTATTTTCCTTCCTTGTTGTTATGGAACCAGAGTTTATCCAAACAAATACCAAATGTCATCTTTTTTTTTTAGTATACTGAAAAACTCAGTGAGATATTAATACATGTGGTACAGTTTATATGATAAATAGAGACAGGAAAACCGAAGTGAGGATCCAGTTTAATGTTTGCGAAATACAACAAATAACTCTACACAAATATTGCAGAGTGTAGGTTTTCTTTTGAAGAACCTGCACTAGTGTGAACATGCCGGTATCAGATATGCAGTTAGAGAAGCCTAGTGTTATAACTTAGGGACCGTGACCTGTAATTGAACTAAACTGTGACATTATTTCAAAGGATAACTTACTGAAGGATGAATTATTTTGTGGCTGTTTGAAAATAATGCTTTTCACAGTAGTTCTTCATAGTACTAGTAATTGTGGTGTTTTCATTGGTGTGTTTCATATACATCAAAGCTTGAGAGGAATTCTGTAGCTTAGCAGTCTTGGCTGGAAAAACACCTGTTTCTTGTTTCTATTTCTCTCTAAGTTGAGACTAACCAAGGAAACCACTCCCCATTTTCAAGTTTAAAGTTTCTTACTGTGTACGTTTCACTATGTGAGGTCTTGTAGGGTATGTATTAGATTATAAGCAATTTTAATTGACTGCGTTAAGCTTTAACATTATCTTAGGCTGTGAACAAATTCTTATTTTAATACTGATGGATAAAATAAACATGCTAACTGTGTCATATCTTTTACAATTATTTAATGTCAAAATGTTACCAGCATTAACTGTGCAAGTGAATGTTTTCCATCTTTTCTGAGAAAAGGAGCAGTTCTAGTGAGTTTTGCCGCCTTTTCCCTTGTTCCTATCCAAAATTGTTCAAGGCTGTTTTCTGTCACTTAAATAAATCTCTTTCATACCTCGTTAGTGGTTCCCGGAGCTGTGATACCGTATGATTTTAAATTGAGGGCTTGCATTTATGTAAAAAGACCAAATCTAAGAAAGTCGATTTTTATAAGCAGATCTGAAAATGCCAGCACTGTTTACAATTGTGTTACAACAAAGATCACTATTCAGCGGAGATGCAAATCCTCAGTATGTAGGTTTTATATTCAGGCTAGTTACTGAGTAGAAATTCTTCCTGAATAATGAACCTTCCATGAGTGCTTTGCTTTGAAACATGATGAATGATGTGTCTGTTATCTCTTCAAATTAAGCAAGCAAGTGAAGAGTGGTGGTATTCTTCAAAATAGGTCATATCGCTAGGATAGGCAGCACCCTGGAAGTGTCAAGTCCAGAGGGCAGCATCCACTTGTCATCTCTCAGGTTGTGATCCGTGGATGCTGATACCTACCTGTGTGAATTCAGATGTCCTACTCTAGCTCTGTGGAGGGAAGAGTTGGTTGAATCGAACAGCAATATAACTTGTTTGTTGTGCAAAAGACTTTGTTTCTTTTCCTCCCTCTTCCTGCTATTTTGTGTATTTGGCTTGATTTATTTATTTATTTTCTTTTTCTTTCCCAGCACCGAAGAGCGGGTGGCAGGAGGTTTTCTTATTTGTTACCGACATCCCCTTTCTCTGAGGAGGAGCATTCCCAGCCCTGCTCCGTGACCACTCCTGAGCCCACCAGTCTCAGCTGTCAAGGCCACGTTGTGAGCTGCGGCTTGGAACCCCTCACAGCAGGGTGACTCTACGTGTGCCCAGCGTCTGCCTTGCACAATTAATTCTGCACGCGGCTCTCGGCAGCACCTTGGAGTTCTGTTCTTGACTCCCAGTTAAAAAGAAAACCCATCAAAATTAACATCATCTAGTTAATGGGGGGACCCACTTACTAAGATAGCAGAGATCCCTGATCCCTTTGAACAGAAGGTAGTGAAGCCATTAAACATAGCTCTTATCCTTTTCTTCTTTAAACTGGTTGCTTAAGCTGTCATCTGCCTGCCTCACTGCCCTGTCTCCCCTCACTCCTCTCACAGAGTGTTTCACAGTTGGCTTTTCTCTTCTGGATACCGTTGCAAAAAGTTGGGGAATCAAAATAGGGAATCAAACCCCCGATCTTAGGTGTGAAAATGGGGAAGTCTGCAGTGCATCAAAACACTTGCCACAGTACTCAAACTGTTTGTTGGAAACAGTAGGCACTTGGAGGGGAAATGTTTTTTAACTGATGGATTTTCGTAGTTCATGAGAGGTGCTTAATATGTTTTAGGATGTCAGTCTATGAGGAAATACTGCACAACAATTATTTTTACAGTATTGTTACGTTCAGAATTGGAAGCAGGCTGAAGTTACTGTCTTCACTTAGTTTTCCTCTTGAATTCTCTGAGCGATCCCCTATTTTGCTGGTATTGCTCACAATTGCTTTTTTCCTGTGTAGCATGTTGATGCATGATTTGCGTTATAAATTTATTGTGTAGCAAAGCCTTTCTGATGCATCATTTCTGGCTTTAAAAAGTAAAGGTGTTTGCGAACTACGGGGAAAATGAGAGAGTTCAAGCCTTTGTTTGTATATTAAAAAATAGACTGAAGTTGATTACTGCATTTTTCAGAGTGGAGTGGGAATAGAAAAATTCAGTGCTGTGAAACAGAAACAAGTGGGTTTTGTTTGCTGCTGTTGAAATTCCCTAGCAGATACTATCATTTTACAGCTTCTGTGCTTGGATTTTGATGTGATTTCACATTAAACACTCAGCATATTTTGGTTTATAATTTGATTGTAAAGCTTATTTAAAAAAAAAAAAATTCAGCTGTTTTCAGCAAAGATTTTGCTTTAAGAATATGGTTATGGCCGGGAAAGGGACCTTGATTTCTTCCCCCTGCGTGTTATGGTATTAGATACTAATAGAAGAATTTTGTCTTACTTTGACAGAGTGAAAGGGAACATGTGATAACATTTCCAGCATTATCATAATCTGAAAAATGGTCAGACAAAGCAAAAAGATGTGGCCCTTCATAAAAAGAAAATATTGTTAATCAAAAGGTTGTTTCAGAAAGCAGATTTTTCCCCTGTTACAGCTGTCAGTTTCTCAGCATTTGTACAGTGCTGGGAGTGGAGGACTTTCCTGGCTGTTTCTGTAAGCTGAGTGCTGGAAGCTTTCTAGTAAGAGAATAGTCTGAAGGGCCTGTCTGGCTTCACTGTGTTGGAAGTGGGCAAGCTGAAGTGCAGGTGCTATCTTGAAGGATAGCCCTCAAAATAAGCTTTGTTTCTTTTGCTTTCAGGATTTCCAAGGCATCTTACTGTCTACTGAAATGAAAAGTTATTTCTTAATTTAAGACAGAGAGAGCTTTTAAGTAATACCAAAATATTCAACAAGGTCTTCAGAAAAGCTGTTTTTTGCCAGCTACGGGGCAAAAGAATGATTAGGTTGCAAGGAAGATAAGACAATATTTAGAGAGTGCGAATTCCTCTTTATTGCGTATGCACTAACCTCATTAACAGGACAGGGCTGTCAAGACTAGGGCAGCACTAAGTGACACGTGGGAGCCACCAAATATAGATCCTGTGAAAAGTCCCAGGCCCAGGGAGCTCTCCCTACAGACAGCAGCTCCGAACAGTGCCGCCTGCTTTCCTGCAGGAGTTTTGGGTCAGATTTCGAGTGCCAGTATGTATCTGGGAAGAAAGTTTTTCTCCCGCTTTTCCTTTTGTGAGTCTTAGAAAATTGTAAACTTTTTGTACTGGTTTGTAAAAAGGTGCAATAGTCTGTCTGCATTGCAGAGCTGCTACAGGTGAGATGGAGAACAAAGTTCTTTTTTCTGTGGTCTCGCACGTAAAGTGAATGCGGTCATTGGAAACAAACAGCCAGGCAGTTGACTGACCCTGTGCGATCCAACAGCAGTTTGTGGTGCTGAAAAAATGTCCCTGAAGGCAAAATACAAATTCAGTGCAGTTCCAGAGGAACAAGATGTGACCATGTTGTCTGCTTCCAGGGCTGTCTCCTGCTTTGCTTGAAAAGTATGTTCTGTGAAATTCCAAACTCGGGTAACCTCTGCAGAGGTGGTAGTGGAAGCTCTTTGAGATACAAACCAGGGAGTGTGAGACTGGATGCAGCACTGGTGAGAAAATGTGTGCTCTGGAGTTTCTGTCCTGTATGTGGACATAACCTGCAGTGCTAATAAACTTTGAGTGGTTTTGTAGCTGAAGGGTGGGTTATAAATGCAGACACAGGCACCATAGTGCTAGGAGGCAGGCATGCAGCTTTGGTTTCAGACCTAAATGAATTTACGGTGTTACTCAAGGCAACTTTTGTATCTCAAAAGCCCTTGTGAGACTGCTGGTGGCAGTAAGGAATGGAACTGATGTGTGAGATAGCTAGGATTTAGGATGCGCATTTTAATTTTTTTGTGCTTGAGTAGATAGAGAGGGAGACAGTTTCTTACAGCCTGACTAAATGAATGCAAACTTATACATACTAACAAGACTTCTTGTTTTTACAAGCAATTATTTTTCAAAGGAAGTTGTTAGAATGAAGGATTTACAGATAATTGCTAACGTGATGATTGTTACCTGTTTATCTTTTTTCCCTTCTCTCTGAAGCCCTGGCAGTTTCATCACTTCCAATAGAGCTACCACATTTGTTAACTAAGAAAATTTGCTTTGGGTAAGTGGCTACCAGAGGTTCCAGCTGTCTCTGTTCTTGTTTGTTTCTCATTTTAACATCTTTTACAATGATGTTAAATGGAAGTCAAGTGACTGTTCTTCCTAGATATCATTTGGACTATATCACTCTTTAAATTATATTGGAGAGTTAGTCATATGGACAGCTTGTAAATTTCTGAACTGTAGATTTGTTTCAGGTCAGGAAAGGATCATTGTGAACACTTAATCTGTTCTCCTTCCCTGATCTGTCTCTAGAACTTCTTCCAAGAATGTGTTTTAAACCTGTCACTTTTTAGCATCAGCTCTCTCCTTGGACCTCATTAGTTTGTCTGTCTTAGAGTCTTTAATGAGAAGCAGTTACTTATTCAGGTTGTATGTGAACTCTTCCGAATAGTAACAGGTCTTTTATTGTATCTGATACTTTTATGGTCCCTCTTATCCACTGTCTTGGTACCCGAGCAGGCGTGTGACAAAGTCCTGGGACTGTGGGGAAAAAATACTCTCGACGTGAAGGTACGTGAAGTTCATATGCAAGCCACGTCTTATCTTGTCTTTGCTTATCAAAATAGATAAAAGCTAAATTTATTTCCAGTTGCTTTTCAGACTGAGAATTATTCTTTGTAGCTTTTTTTCTGACTTTGTGCATAATGTGCAGACCTTTGAACTGGGCACAGCAATGTTGTTACAATGGTTTGCATAATGTTAAATGAAGTGGCATTGCTCCTGACTTAATGTTCCCTTGTTATGCATTCGAGGCTCGTGTTTACTTTCTTGACCATGGCTTTACACTGAGAGCTTATGGTCAGTTGTTTTTCTGTTGTTACACCAGAGTTATTACAGTGCTGCTGAAATCCAGGACACTATCTTGGAGCTGTTAGGGTGAGCAAAACTCCTGTTCCTGTGTGTGTGACCTGTGGTTTCATTGAATTCACTACAGTGTGTTGATGCAATTCCACATCCCCAATAGAAGCAAATTGGTGTGTACAGCCGAGAACCATCATCTCCTGCTACTGTGCCAGTTTTCTGAAGTTCAGCATGAGTGATTTTTATTAGTTCCCTCCAACGGGAAACTGTCTGGTGGTTGACTGTGAGCCGAACACTTCAGGATTGCACTGACAGTGCTACTGGCTGTCTGTGTTCCTCCTTTCCCTTCTGGATATATATTTTTTTTTAAATCAGCCTGTTATGGACTATGCACATCTATTTTGGGAATGCTTACGCTTGCTTTTGTCGGACTCTCTCATAGGTTGTGTTTTGAGAGTACAGATGTTTCACGGTCAATACAAGTTCAAAGAGTTCTTGTCTTCTCGTTCCCATGCTGGTGCTGCAGGCTGATACCTGCCCTTTCAGCCGGTTGTGGGGCTGTGCTGAAAGCCAGGTCAGGGATCAGATCCAGGGAAGGTTCACTCTAAAAAATGCTTTTGCAGCACTGAATGTCAAAAATTTGTTAAAGGTATGGCATAAGTAGGGGGCCAAGCAGTAGGGACACAGGAACTCTTTTAAGGCGAAAGGGCTGTAAAAGCTTGTGTTGTTGAGCTGGGCCTTGAGGGTATAAATAATCACTGTAGGAATGGTTTGATTCCTGTACTTAGCGCTCTCATAGCTTGATCATGTGAGTGCTCCTCGTCTGCCCTGCTAAAGTCAGGCGGATTTGTATGAAGTGGAGAAGAAATGCTTTGGTGCTGCAGTGGTGTGGTTCAACAACAGAAATTGTGGCAAGTAGCTCAAGCTAGATCTGCAAGGACTCATCTGCACCAAAGTCAGGTATCTTGCAGAAACATATTCTAAAGTTCCTTGTTGCTGCAATCAAATAAATGTGTAGTCTTATGGAGGAAGAAGTTAGACTTGTTTTATAAGGCTTCATTTTCTTGAAGTCATGATGAGTGGTATAAATTATGCTGCTGTTATTTAATTTATTGCTGACTGGACCCAGTTGTCTCTAGTCTTATTTTCAGAATCTAATATGGAGCCAGAATTGATAAAAATAACAAAGCTGATACTGAAATTAGATTCTTGGAATTTTAGAGAAGGTCACCTTTTTCTAGGTTCCACCTGTGAAATTTCAAATAGAAGCAGGGCTGAAAAGTCGTCTTATGGTCATTACTTAATGCTGATATCCTGAGATAGAGTACTTCTCCTACACTGCTCAGCCCTTTGAGCCTGGGTGCAAGTGAGGTGAAAGACGACTATGCTGTTGCGGAAAAATGATGTCGCATTGAGCAGAGACTGGATTCCTAACCTGTCAGGGATCCGTAAAATTCAGGTGGTCTGAGTGTAACTGTAAATCTTTATTTGTAGGTATGCCAAATATGAGTCTTCCTGCTAGTACAAATTCAGTAGTGCTTGATTGTGAGTAAAATGGAAGGATAAAAAAAAATCAAATGGAAATTTCTAATTCTTCAATTATTTTTACTTTAGTCTCTCACTTGGAAACTGAACTGGGGATGGGTTTGACTTCGTGTTGCTTTTTCCAAATTAACCTTATTACATTTATGGGAAGAAACTTTGTTTAAGAACATGATCTAAGCCAACAATTCTTAAGAAGCAGGTGGAAGATTATTTATGTCTTGAAAGCACGAATGGACAGTTCTGAATCATGCTGAAAAAGTTCCAGTGGAAAATATGCTTTTAGCTCCAAATCCACAAGTTACATTAGAAAGACAAGTTTCGACTAGAATGACAACTATTTTAAACATTTGAATAAACATACTTTTTTTTTTTTAAGGGGAGAACCAGGGAAACAAAGTTTTGCTTCAGAATTTTCTTTCAGATGACCAACTAGTTGTGGTGTTCTGATGGCTTGTAGAATAAATACAATTTTTAAAATGCCTGAGAAAACAAGAGTTCCCAGGCCATCTGGTGCTTCTCTGTGTACATGCCTGCCTGCATCCATGTACAGTTGGGGCATTGCGCTGCAACTGCAGGGTGAGGGAGATCAACTTGAGCTCCTGGTTTGGGAAGCTAAAGGGTGAATATGTGCTGACCAGAGAGCTGAGAGGTGCTGGGTTTAGTGTTCATGGGTGAAAGCTTTCAATTTAAGCTTTGATTAATTTTTATTATTATTATTTATTTATTTTAAGCCTCAAGCATTTGCTCCACTTGTGATCTTTCCAAAGCATCTTTGGAGCTGTTTTACTGTCTGGGTAGTAAGGTGACAAAGTCTGTAATCTTCTGGAGAGAAAGACTTGAGACTTTGATAAACTTCTGCGAAAAGATTGCTGGAGATCACCTAAGAAGTTATTGCCTTCAGTTGTCTTGCTCTGCGGCTCAACCGACGGAAGGATGTGAGTGAGCCTTGTATCTTAGCCTGTCTGTTGAATAGTCAGATGCGAGTTTAAACCATGGGATACTGCACTGCCGTGACTGAGATAGCAGTATGTGTTTTGTGTCATGGAGGAAATGATGATCTGTAGCAGAGTCATGGAAGCGTGCGCTTTGTAGAGAGTAATGATCTATGCAACAGCTGCACCAAGATGGCCAGTTTGGGCGTCCCTTATAACAATGAAAAGTCTACTCTTCTAGCATGCTTCACTAGCAAAGGGTCGCCGAATTCGTTGCTCTTGTGTTATCTAATTTTCCCTGTTTTAGTTCAGCGGCTCTCTGCCTGTAGTGTGACGGATGTCATGGGAACACTGTTGTGGTCCTCAGAGGAGCTGAGAGCAGTGGTTGCTTGCCCTGTCAGGCTTCTTGGTGTGATTCTGGACTGCTCTTCCTGCATCCACAGTATTCCCCTGTAGGGACTTTTGTCTGGGAGGCCCCTGGAAACTACTGCAAATGTACTTTTGGAACAGGTTTTGAGGGGTTTTTTTACTGGCCAAAGTGGTACCTGAAAAACTATCTCCAAGAGAAGTGGGCTCTTCATTGCACTGGTGTACTGGGTCAGGCTGAGCTAGAGTTAATTTCCCTGTAGCAGCCCTTACAGCGCTGTGCATTGGTAGCAGCAAGGTGTTGATAACACACCAGTGTTTTGGCTACTGCTGAGCAGTGCTGGCACACATCAAGGCTGTGTCTCCAACCCTTCTTCCACCCCCTCAGCAGTAGNGAAGCCCTGCTTCCCAGGAAGTGGCCGGACATCACCTGCTGATGGGAAGTAGAGAATAATCTTTTGTTTTTCCTTGCTTTGCTTCTGCGCACAGTCTTGCTTTCGCTATATTAAAAATGCCTTTATCTAAACCCATGATTTTGGACTTGTCTTTTCAGTCTTATATTTTTTTTCCCTCTCCCCTTTCTGCCCTGCTGAGGAGGGGAGTGATAGAGCGGCTTGGTGGACACCTGGCGTTTAGCCAAGGTGAAACCACTACAACTGGTAAGGTACAAAAATGTAAGGCATACTATATAGATGCAAAGCCTCTTGACTAGTCTAAGACTGAGAAAGTTTACCCTTAGTGCCTTTTTATCTGGACTTTGTTCTAGAAGCAGAATTTCACCTTACACAAATACTCAAAGTTGACTAAAGGTATTGCAGTGTTACAGTACGAAGTTCCTTTTGCTTTGACGTTCTTTATTGGTTTCAAGAGACTGTCTTGTGATAACCTTGTAGGGTGGAAAAGTTGAGCTTTCCTTGTGGTATAAGCCTAAGTTAAAAACTTGAAGCTTTTTATCTGAAGCTGTCCGTGAAGAATTTGGTTAACAGTAGTGCTAAAGTACAGACAAAGGTGATAATTTACTAAAATAATAATGGATCACTCCACTGTGCTATTTGTGTATTTATAACTTTGCTTATATATGTGTGTATATGTATATAAGCTTGTATATGGTTTGTAACAACCATGTGTTTAAGGGTAGGGAACAGAGTTAAGTAAATCTCAATGTACTTTTTGGTAGAGCCGCAGTGGCCCTAAGGATTACTAAAACCTTGCAGCTAAGCTCCTTCCTTTCCTCTAGAAAGAAAAGGAAAGCTTTCTCTACTTATTGCTGATACTGCTTTTTAGCATCTGCATTTAAATATGAAACTCCGTTGCCCTTAGCTGAGTGTGCTAGACCCCCAGAGTAAAAGCTTTGTAGTACTTCCGACATCGGGTAACTAGCCGCAGAGCAGGAAACACTACAGTTGGTGTTGCTTCCGGTATTTTAATTTGCCATCTTTACATGCTTTTTCAAGGATAGTCTTGGTCTGAAAAGTGTGGGTCCTGTAGTGCTGTGGAGTTGAATTTTGTTAATTGAATCTTATGTTAAGGAATCCAAGGAGAACACCACCAGCCTCTTTTCCTTTCTTCTGTTCCTCCTCTCCTTATGTGTCTCAGCTGATCAACCTTCAAATTCAACCTGATACCTCATTCAAGCTAGACCTTTTCCTTATTCTTTTTTTTGTTTTGTTTTGGATACTTTTAGTATGAAGTTGCCACAGTAAATTATGGTCAAGATTTCAGCTATTGTCTGAGTCTTAAATTTGCTATCAAAGTGACATGTGTAACCTGAATTGTTAGTGGCTTTGTATGTAGGTAACAGGTTGAACAGAACATAAAGAATACGCTCGAAAGAAGGAATTCAGATCATCAGATCATGTCCTTGCTCAAAGGTACTATTTTAATAGAGCTGATTTCAGACTGGTCCACCTTTTTTTTTTT
>VWZZ01005125.1:407419-438888 GCA_013399095.1 Psophia crepitans | reverse complement strand
TTTTTTTTTTTTCTCATTGGTAGGGATGGGGAAGCTGTGTCACCACTTCTTATTTTTCTTAGTGTCACTCTAGTTTGTTCTTTTTCCGCATGTTCCTGAGCAGTATTTAAAAGACATCAATGTTCCACTCTTTTGATGTGTAAACCTCTAGGAATCTGCCAAGTGATCACTGCAACCTTCTCCAAATCTCATGCTGCTGACACAGGAGACAGCTGTTTCCCTGTGCTAATCTTTTCCTGTCAGATTCAACTACGTTGACCAATATACTCAAGACTTTGCATTAATGTTACTGGAGCCGTAGGTGGATTTTTTTCCGAGTATGCCTCTAACAGAGCTAGCATGTCTTCCCCAGTGATTGTCCTTCTCACAGCAGTTCCATGTGTTGTGTGTTTCATTCTCTGAATTTGAGCGATTCTTTGTTCTCGTGGCCGAGCTTATTGTTTTTCAGCCTAGTGGACAGAATGTATACCTGCATATGTACTGTGGGGAATGAGTCAGTCAAATGGTAGTTACCTTCTCCCATCTCCAGAAGCATGCTCTTTTCTCTTAAGGATTTGCATTGCTCTTCATCTTTTGTTAGAAACATTTCAAGGCTAGAACTTGTGTTTTATGATACGAAGCGTGTTTTTGATACTTGATGACAGTGTGTGGAAAAAATGTTTACTGCCCATGTCTTAACTTCATCTGGAATCTTGGTTTTGAGGAATCTGGTTCCTTCAAAAACTAAATCCATGAAGGAAATTTCACGTCTCTGGAAGACGTACCTTATGACCATCATCTATAAAGTATCATTTAAGAATAAAGGCAGGAGAATGATGCTACCAACCTGAGACTGCTAGTGTAATTTTAGACAATACTTTAAGTAAAGTAGGACTATTGTATTTGTTTTGATAAGATGAGGAGAAATGTTGTCAATTGTTTTCTATAGAGACTTGGGAAATAAAGTATTACTCAGTCAAGTAGTAGAGACCATTATGAGGCTCTGAAGTTTGGTACTTCGGTGAGCAGTTTATTGAACTTGCGGGAAAAGATTTTGACAAGTTGTTCAGCTTAGGCCTGCTAGTGAATAAGATCCTGTCTTGAAGCTCAGTAAAACAATAATAATCAAAAGGTGGGTTAAACTGGTTGTTATAACCTTAGTGATATTTGGATTTAGTTAAATAAAATGTTAAGCATGAACACGTGAAAAGATAAATAGCAAAATACTGAAGTTGGAATTGAACAGCTTATAGCAGCAGTACATTTGAAGTGCATTTTTCTGAACAAAGATGAACTCTTATTTTTTTTTTATTAAAGGCAGAGATTAACTCTACTGGAAGTATGTGTAATTTATCATAATTTGTTTATAACAGTAAGAAAATGTTACAAACTGTGCGACTCAGCGTAGTCATTCTTCTTTTTGACACATTGAATTTGCATACTTACGCAGGAGTCTTGACAAAAAAATAACGTGCCTTCAATTTGCTGCACGCTTCTGGGGAAAAAAATCAACCCCAGATTGTCAAGTGTGTGTTTTTCCCCACCCTTAAGAATTTGAATGTGTTTCCTAACTCGCTAGAGTTTTGCTAGAAATAGGTGCAAATGTGAGATGATGTGAGTTGGAAAGGTTTGGGTTTTTTTAAATACATAAACACTTGGTGAATTTGAATAGAATCTACTGCATTCCTGAGTGATCTTATGCTCACAGAATGCAGTAACTTGGTGTTTTTACTCTAATAATGCTAAAGCGCACCTGTTGTTCAAATAAAGCTTCATTATGTATGCTTTGTGACTATCTAATAATCTCTGTTTTGAGTTACCATGACTCATTTGGGGCTAGGCTGTGATGACAAACCAAACTCATGACACTTAAGAATTTTTGGTTTTTACATTCTCTTCATGAAGCTGTTGTGCTCTTCATATGAATTTCTAATCACTGTTTCCCGACTTCCTATCTTAATTGTATGTTGGTGCGTTCTGTACTTGCTTTGGGCAAAGGAAACTCCAGCTCTAGGACCTAAAGATCTACAGAATGATAAAAACTTTTGAACCAGTAGATAAATAAACTGTCACCAGTACTTACCACAGTGTTGGGAAAACTGTCTTTGATGTAAAAGAAAACCTAAACTTGGGAAGATAAATGATGAGTTTATTTAAAAGCAAAATAAATTGTTGCCTTTGTTATTCCACTGTCGAGGATGTATTTGTTTAGCGTAGAGAAAGAAAGAAAAGTTTTGTGGTCCAAGCCAGACTTCCATTCCTGAAAGAATAAGATGCTTTGATAGGGAAGAACTTGGTTGCTGTCATCAGACAATCATCTCCTATGATCAAGTAGTAGTCACAAAATTTCTGGTTGCCTTTATTACAGAAATTCTGTTATAGACAGCCAGAGGATCTTTTCTTTATATAAGTTAGGTTGAGCTCTCTTGCTTGCATTTTCCAGTGTTGGATTATTTTTATTTCTTAAACATTTTATATTAACATGAGTTTTTAAAATCAAGGTTGACATACGGTTTCTGGAAACTAATGAGACCACAGCCTCTGCTGTGGAAGGTGTGGTGCAAAGGTTGGGAACCTTGTGTTAATTTAAAATGTCACATGAATAAAAGAGCAGTAGAAGTGAGAGGAAGGACAAAGGCAGTAAGAATGTGACTTGGCTGGCTGCAGCATGTGTGCACCTTTAATGACTCCAGATCACAAGCCGGCTTTGTTGATGGTCATCTTCTCAGTGCACTTCTGCCAGTGTCGTAGAACGAAGCAGGACTCGTGCTTCCTGGCTAATTGCACTGAACGTTACACTTTGCTAATAACAAATGCAGGCAAGGTACACACACGTGTAACGTACTCCAATCCTGTTTCTCTTTCCGACCTGCTCCCTCCTGCAATTAATTGTGATGTCCGGTAATAAAGGTTTTCACAAGCACCTTGTACAATTTAAAAGTCCAGCAAAGGTAATGTACAGATTATGACTTCATTTTGTTGAGAAGCTGGGATGACTGTGCCATCTTTCTGCTGAAATGAAGAATTCTGGCAGCCCAAAATGAGCAAGAAGGAAAGTAGTAGGATGCGATATCTGAATAAGATCATTACTTTAAGAAATATGGTTCTCCTAGAGTGATTTTTGGAAAAGTAGAGGCAGCTTATCCGGAAAATACCAGTCATTAAATGCTGTTATTTATATTGTCCATTTAGCATGAGTGCCAATTTTCAGATAAAGGAAGTTGATGGGAACAGATTCAGGTCAACAGAATTGGATTTAGTCCTGATGTTTAAGGGATTATGTTCTTTTTAGTTCATGTTGTTAGAAGCATTTTGCCGGGAAAATGCATCAAATATGAAACCAATCAGCAGTATGAACTCTATTCAATAGCCAAAACATCCTTCTTGGCTGTAATATTTATGTATTAAAGTTGAATGATTGTCTACTTTGCACAGGTTTTCCAAAGCAATTAACTTGTATATATTGTTATATAGTAATTAAAACATTGGCAATTTAACAGGCCTAAAAATGCCAGGCGTGAGGAAGCTGTGTGTGTGTGTGGTTGCTGGAGCAGTTTGTCATTTGAATTAGGAATGAAGCCCCTATTGAAAGCAAATGAACTAGGAAAGAACTGATCCAGCTGTATTGTAAATGGGCCTTATAAATGAGTGTAAGGAGCGTGTTCATTCATACTGAAAATGCAAGATAGTTGCTTGTGACATTGGAAGGATGTTTAACTATTGCATGACGATTTTATTTTCCCAAAGAGTGCTAGGTAAGGAGGTGGGGGGTGGGGGGCGGGGAATGACACTTCAGGAAAAGTTCTGTTGTGTCCCTTTAAGGGATCTAAGCAAGTTGGTCTTGTGGCATATTGTCAGTCTCGACACTAAATATGAGCTGTCTTAGGACTGCTATTTAAATAGGGGCTTGTGGTGAAAGTGTGTTATTGCTAATGTCAGTGAGTTGTAGTGGTTCGTAATTGGGTATTTTTACCTGCATGGATCCATTTTTTGATGATAAATACTTTGGGCATACTGAGATGGTGTTCTTTTGGTCCAGTAGCATCATGTATATAGTCTATATGCTCTTGCATTCTCTTCCTTGAAACCATGTTTCAGGTCCTATTTCATTCTAGTTCGTGGTCCCAGAGAGCCGTTTGACTCCTCAACAGTGTAATTGAAACTCAGGAAAACACAACTAAAACTTCTGGACAGAACCAGAGTAAGATGAATATGTCTGAGCTTATTGTGGTGCCAACAAGCTGGGACCTGCTTATTCCAGTGCTCCACCCTTGTCAGGAGGCAAGCAGGCAGAGCAAACAGTAGTATCTCAATAGGCCTTTCACCTGCCTAGAACAAACACAGATCTGGGTAGACTATCTTGGCAGATGATATGCAGCCAACCGTGATGAATTTCTCTTCAGTAGTTAGATTTCATATAGATCTGTTTCTCTGTACAGAAAATATCACGCTTTGTGCTCTGAAGCAGCTGTGTCAAGCTTCAGGCTGGCTTTTTAAATATGGTTTGGGGGGCAGGGTGGGATCTGAGGAAGTAGTGAGTCAGTGCAAGTCTAGCAATCAATGTTTAGATGTCCTTCGGATTCACCATCTTCCATTTTGGAAACTGGTTGGTTAAGAGAATAGACCAAGACTGGTCCACTATGCAATAGAAACCTTTTGCAAGATTGCATTACTGATAAAAGTGGGTGTTTTTCGCCTGAGCTCATCCCTCACATTTCACTATTTAAAAATTCTAGGAGGAGAGTGTGTTACACAAGCTCCAGTTCCTGTGTTTTTAGCAACTTTTGTCTTGCCGTTATTACAGCCTATCTAGCAAGCCGTTTTTGAGCCCTGCTGATGTACTGTCTTCAGTTGCTCATTCTTGAAGCTTACTCCCCGATACCATTTCCGTCTGAAGAGCTAAGTGTAAGCCACTGTCTGCTTTAGTTAACTTGTGTTAAGGTGTGCTGTGATAGTTCTACCTCTTTTTTCCTACGCTTTCCAGTAGCTTACCACATTGGTTTTGTTTCAGTTACAAGAATGTTAGTTGTACTCCTTCTGCCCCAAGTCACTTTTACGCCTGGGAGATCCTTAGGTCCATTAGCTTTGTTGGTAGGGAAAAGCATGAGCAAACGAGGACTTTGTTCCTGGTTTGTCCAAGGAGACTGCTAGCTAACAGGTGCTCTTTTCCACTTCAAAAAGAAGTCATGGCAGCTTCAGCCTGCATTAAAAAAAGTGTGTGTGTATTGGATGTCTGCAGGGCTGCTGCTTCATCCTGGGTGTTCTTTCCCCAAAATCATTCAGCAGGAGTCCAGTTCTTTTGTTCTTATTTGGATGGCTAAAGGTAGCAACTGATTCTTATCTTGCAGACTTCGAGATTTACTATTTGTTGCCTCAAGTAGGATAAGAGTAGGCAGAATGTGATCTTACACAACCCATGGCTGGTTGGATTCTGTGCGAGTCTTACTTGGCTCGCATTCCTCCTCTGCCCCTGTTTCTTCAGTGCCTCATCTTATGCTGAGATGAGGCAATAGCAAGGGAAGTGGGACAGCAGGGACCGAGCTACCTTTATATGGAAGCCACACACATCTGGGCTGATTGAGAAGCTCTAGAGTCGATGCTCTGCGCAGGTGGGCAGTCTCCATGGACAATGCCAGTTAAATACTGCCTGAAAAGTCTGAGGTGCTCTCCTGGGAGACGTGGACTACACACAGACGTGTTTCCTTTATAGACACCCAATTGCTGAAGAGAAGTAATGGTGAGAGCTTTCTTCCTGCGTGCAAAGTGGCACCATATTCTGCTCTTTCCAAGACTGAGAGAGGGCATGGAAGCTGCTGTGGTGAGCGCAGGAATGTTGCTGAGCACTGAAACCAAAATGAGGTTTTGATTCCCTTATCTCCTGTCTGCCATCTGATAAACACGGAAACTGCAGCTAAATTTCACAATTCTAACCTTTGGTATATGCCTTTTCATGTCATAATGTAATCTATTGTATGATAATTAGGCATCCAGAACATAAGAGAAGCACATAATGATTTTTATGCTAATTGTGATGGGGAATGTATTTCATGGCTGCATCTTTGTGTACAGAGGGGAAGAAAAAATCTCACAGTATTATCCACACAAAATCAGTAGATCAGTTGCAGATAGTTTTATAACCTTGTCTGGTCATCCCAAATGGCCTTTAGCAAGACATTTTATAATCTGCACAGGTACCATGATTGCCTGTGGTAACGAGATGGAGTTTCAGAACCTGTGTGTGTACTTACGGGGTAGGTTTTCTATGTTTCAGGCTAAGGCGCAGATTTCTAGTAGTGTTCTGCTTTTGTTGTACTCCGACAAGTCACCAGCATGTTCAGTGTGAGCTTGTGCTGTGATCTGCTGCAAAGGAGCTAGTGGTACAAACACTTCCAACTCTTTTTAATCTCTTAGTGCATAAATAAAATTTTGCTGAAAGCATCCAAAAAAGATTTTTATTTTTTTGAGTGCCTGCCTCAATCCTGTTATGTAATACAGGTATGTATGACTTGTTGTTCAGTCGCTGAATGAAAAGATAGGAGAATTAACATTCCCTTAGAAAGATAATCAGTTTTCTTGGAATAGCTGCTTAAATAAATGAGAGATTGTGTCTTCCCCCCTCCTCCCCTCAAAAAAGGCTGAATTAATGGATGCTTTCATACCAGCCCTTAGGTATTCTGAATCTTAATTTAAACTTGAATGACGCTGGAATGTTGTTTGTTCTTGTGCCTGTGTGTGCAGTTTGAAAAAGACATTTAAGCCACAGCTCTTACTAGTGATACCTGTTTTATTTGATTCCTTATTGTTCTCTTTTTGTACTCCTAAATGACCCACATACCAGGAGGGGGTGCTTATTTTTTATGTAATTTTGAAGCAAACTCATTGTGGTGAGTTTCTTGATGTCCTTACTTTAGGATGTTAAGGAGTCATGCCCTTAGAATAAAGGATGCTTAATCTTATTCCGCATAAATATTTACATGTTGGTCTGATTTTTCTGAATGCAGTAAATGTTTTCATGAAAGCTGATAGCATTTAAAAAAAAAAAAAAAGCAAAACAGGGTTGGCCTTTGGTTTGGGTTGGTTTTTTTGCTTTGATGTATGAAAACAAATTGCCAAGACAATTAGAGCCATAGAAATGATGATGTAGCTAGCACAGATGAATACAGTTTTTCCCCAAACAAACCAGAAGAGTATGGAATACTTTTCTGCCAGTAAACATGCTAAAATCCCTGATAGCAGAGAGGTTAGAAGTTTCAGTCAATTACAGTATTTTTAATATGTAGCAACTGGTCCGATTGTTTGTAATAAAACAGTAGTGCTTCAGGTGAAAGCTGAACCCACATTCCAGGATTATCTGGTATCTATTATCAAGAAATGTTCCTCATATGTTGGAAGAAATATAAACTCAGTACTATTGAATAACTGGGAATAAATCAGGCTTCTACCAGTCACAGCTTGCTTGTAGCAGTGTAATACACAGGAGGAACTAAGGCAGAAACAATCATTACAAGCCTGAATTGCTTCATCTGAGTGTTGGGTGTTGAAACAGCAGTGTGATGACTGAGAATTTGCTTCCGTACTTGGAAGCAGACATGCGCAGTGACCCAGAATAAAGAACACTGTTGCTAGCAGTAATATAGGGAACAAATACAACTCGTTATAAATTACGTTCCCAATGAAGTTATGTGGACTTTGTGCAAGCTTAATTGAAAGCAGTGTGGACCTCTGCCTGTGGTCTACGTTGTTTAAGTGTCAAAACTTCACAGACAGCTGTTTAACAAGTTAGAAAAATGGGACTGCAGCAATAGCAAAATCTAGGGTTTGAAATCAGAAGTCTGCCTCCCAGTGCAGAGTTACTCCTGTAGGTTGTTGCCTTGATTTTATTTATTTATTTATTTATTTGTTCATTTGAACCTGAAGTATAGCTGAAGGTTATGTGCCTTGGAGGGTGGTGGTGTGTGCCCACCTGGATTTCACTTCATTTCAGTTGGGTGCACGCTCCCTTGGGCTGCCTTGTAAATACCAACCTCCGTTTATTTCTTTTTAATCTTGATAGCATTTGTTTTGTTACATTTGATCCTGGCATCCATGTATATTAGCTCCCTCATAGAGATGAGTCACACCTGAGACACTGTACAAGTGCCGTGCTGTTTATCAAGTAGTAATTTCAGACCTCATTTGAATATATTTCGTTTAGCTTGAAGGTGTGTGCACGTTGAAGAGCAGGCTTGACAAGATCTTGAAGTGTAAGTTGTAGCAAGGCAAATGTGATCGGTAAGGAGCTGATAGCTCTGAAGAGCAGTATTGAGAGTTGTTGAAATGATGCAGACAACAGAAGAAAGTTTTGCTAGAAGATGAAAAATATGGAAGAAAATAGAGAATGGATAAAGTATAAAGTAAGACAGCTGGGGAAACAGATTGCTCAAATCAATCTTGAAAAGAGGAATATAACATATACAAGGAAAGTTCTGCTATTTAAAGCTCAGCTACTAAAAAGGATGAAAAAGAATAAAAATGTTGAAATAGAAATTAAAAAGAGAAATAAACAAGAAGAAAAAAATGTTTCAATCTCTTCGCCTTTTAAAATATGCCTAAATGTGTGGCATTGCCCATTCTCACGTATGTGTGGGTGAGACTTCAGTTGTTTGAACTGATCGGTCAGGACCTTCTTTGTATTTTGTGACTCCTAATTCTTGCACTAAAGCACGGGAAAGAGCACCTGTCCCCTCTCTCAAGTTCTTACAACAGTGGTAGGGAAAAAGAATCTAAAAACTATTTAATCACCTACCTTTGTTAGGAGTCATAGACTGGCTTGTCCTTTGGTTTTTTGGTATGAAGTCTTACCTTCTTGTTCTGTCCTTTAGCAAAGGGAAGTGCGAAGGTCTGCATCTAGGGAGGACTGACCCCAGGCACCAGGACATGTTGGAGGCTGACAGGCTGGAAGGCAGCTTTGCAGGAAAGGAACTGGGGGTTCTGGTGGACACGGAGTGGAACATGAGCTGGCAATGTGCCCTTGCTGCAAAGAAGGGTGATGATATCCTGGGCTGCCTTGGGCAAAGCATTGCCAGCAGGCCAGAAAGGTGATCCTTTGCCTGTATTCAGCCCTGGTGAGGCCACAGCTGCGCTGCTGAGTACTGGAGAGGTATGGAGATACCAGAGAGAGGGGAGTGAAGTCCTGCTGAGGTGACTAAGGGACTGGAGTATCTGTCATAGGACGGAAGGCTGACAGAGCTGGGAGTGTTTAACCTAGAGAAGAGAAGGCTTCAGGTGAGATCTTATCAATGTCAGATACTAGTGATGGTGTTCATTTGCCCATGATACTAGGACAGAATCAAATCTCATTGGACTATGTTTCAGTTTTCTTCTTGCAAATCATCAAAGGCAAGAGATCCCACATCGTCCTTGGGTATCTTGTTCCTTTTTTTTTAGCGTTCTATTAAAAAATATTTTTTTAGTGTTCTAGGTATTAGAACTATATTCTCAGCTGCAAGTTTAAACTTTTCTATTGCATCCAGAACCTAGCTGTGTTGAAAGAGCGTACGTTTAGATTGTTGTGGTTGGGCTGTGGGTTCCTAGGGGGTAGGCAGGACAGCCTTCTGCATTTTTGAGGCAAGCATCCAAGCAACCTTGTTATTTGTTCTTTATAAGCCACATTTGCCAAAACCGTTATCCTTGCAGTTCTTCCTTGAGTGCTTTCTCTTTGCTTGTCAACAGTTTAAAACGCGGAGCCCAAAACTGAGTATGGGATTCCAAGTGCGATGTGTTATTAGCACCAAGGAACCATAATTGCTTTCCAGACCTCACTGGTTGTCTAGGATAACACTCCTCCTGAAAGGGGAGGCTTGCTGCTTTTGGCAGGTCTAGTATTGGGCTTAGCCAGTTTTTAATTCACTGCGAGCGCCCCATTCTCCTCTGCTGTACTGCTTCATTGATTTATCTTCTTTGTATAGTGTTTTGTATTTGATGAGGGTTTTTTTTGTGTCTAAACCTCTTTTGGTGGATACTTTACTAGTACAACTTTGACTTTTTAGTGTAATCTTTAAAAAAATTATTGGTACGTAATTGTTTATTTTGGACGTTTTATTTGGAAAAATTGTTTGAGCTATGGTCTGTCTCGATGCCATCTATAAATGTTTAAAAGCTTACCCATTCTGTCATCTAAATCACTAATTAAGCTGTTGGTGAGAATCAGATCCAGAAAATAAATGCCTTTCTGCTGGTTATATAGCTGCTGTCTCGTGAGTGCAGTTGATTAACCAGATGAGTCCCCACATCGTTCTATGTTAGATCGTATTTCTGTAACTTGTTTATGAGAGTATTTAGGGAAATTTATGTTGGAAGCCTATTAAGATTGAACTATATGTCACCTTTAGCTTTCCTTTCAACCTTTGGGTTAATTGTTGTGTTGAAAGAGAGAGAACAGACTTTGAGATGAGGTAACATCCATCTTAATCCTCCTCTCAGATGTATCTTGCGCATTGTGGTCCTTTGGACTCTTAAGTGGAGATCTGGATCCTTGTGGAAACCTTGTAATATGTCCTGTGGAAATACCTGAAACGCCCTTGTCTGAGGGGAAAAAAGAAAAGTAACGTCCATTACATACTCGTCTCCTTCTATGAAGTCAAATATTTTACAGTGAAACCTGAAATACTGAGAATTTGCAGAAATAACCCATTCTAACTACGGAAAGAGGGCAGTTGGCTTCTACTGTGATAGAGGCTGCAAGCTGCATAAAGCAGCAGTTGAAGACTTTTGACTTTTTATTTCAGTAGCAGGATGGAAGAAACAGGGTATCATTAGGCTCCTGGCTTGTAAATGCAGCTGTCTTAATAACATTTGCTATAACATTTCCTAGACAAATCAACCCTTCTCTAAAGCAGATTGAGAATAAACAAATCAATTTAAAAATGTTTGTCCAGGATATTTGTTACCAGGGAACATGGTACATGATTTGTGTATCAGAGGGTTTTTTTCTTTCTAGTGTGGATTTGCTTGCTAGTAAGGAGTGCAGCAGTGTGGAAGAGCTTACTTAAACTGCTGCTTTGGAGTGGACCATTTTATATTTTGGGAGCATTTCCCTTTGTATTTACCTCACTGACATGCCACTGTGGTGTTATGAGGATTTACTTTGGATATTGCTGTTTTCTACTTAAGAGGTAACTTTTCTCATAGAAGAATTAGTTATGGAAGCAGCTTTGCTTTTCTGATATCTTAGACTGTTAAAAGAGATAGATGATTTTTCCTTTTTAATAGTAGGAACCCTTGAAAAGTGGCATATGGAAGACTGGTTAGCATTTACAGTGCAAATCTTCTAACTGCTGATTTCAGAGTCGTTCAGACACGCACGGCCTGTTGCCCCTGCTTGACAGTGAGTCTGTGCAGGTGCAGGGTCCTGAAGCACTCTGTCTCTCTAAAGAGGCAAGTCAACAGGTATTTTTGAGGCTTGTGTTGCTGAGATATAATAGCATGTGGATTCCCCCCCCTGCCCAGTAGAGCAGAAAGATTGCCACCTTAGCCCCTTCTGTGCAGAGCTATAAACCCAGTAAAGCAGATGCTTCATGGAGTATCTACAAACCAAGAGATACTTCATAGAGTTGTTCATTGTTTTTTTGAAATCAGTTATTCCAGCCTTTTGCAGAAAATGCCATTTTTTCTTTCCAGCAGAAAATGCCATGTACTGCAGAGATGTCTGAGCATACGTTAAGCGTTGTTCTGTTGACTGCTAGTCAGCACAGTATTTTTATTAGCCTTTCAACTCTTATAAAAAAGATCAGGAATTAAAAGAACGATTCTCCCCTGTTGAGGGGTGTGGGGAATACTGTGATGTATGTTCTCAAGTGTCTTATGTTGCAGTGCATTGACTGTTGTTTCTGTACTTCTCAATACAGAAGTGCTTTTAAAATATTGGAAGTATTTTCAAATTCCTCCGTCTATCAGTAGATACAGATACTCATTCTGATGTATTTTTTTGTCACACAGTCAGCTGGAACTATCTTGATGTGGAGAGGTGTTTTTCCTCTATCTTTGAATTCAGATTTTTCTTTGGTGTAATGTAAAGTTTAGAGTCCATAATGAAGTGTCATGGGGTGATACTGTGTAAGTTACTGAACTGTAAAATCTGGAAGTTATGAACCCAGTTGGATTTCTCCAGTGGAAGGAAAAAAATGATGTGGTATATAAAGAGGTAAAGCTGCTGTCCGAAACAGTCTTTTCAGAGGAACTTAAACACGAAAATACATAGTATGACTAGATAACGTTGTTATCGGAGACCTTTCTAGGTGCTTTCAGTTCATAGTTGTGTGGGCTGGAATGCTCGTCCAAATTCTTATCAAAGCAGGGTCAAAAGTGAATTTGGACCAGATTTTTGTTTGCATTCAGACTGAGGGCTTTGTCCTTTCTTGGAAACTTTAAGGATGGAGATCCTACAACCTTTCTGGGCAGTCTTCTGAGATGTTTTTTGGTAGTATATCTACTTGGAACCTCTTCTTTCAGTTTGTGTCTCATTCTCTTACCATGTGTCTCAGTGAAGTGCCTGGCTCTGTCCATCTTTGCAGTTGCTTCTGCGTAGGTATCAGAAGATTGCAGTTCTGTTCCCCAAATCTTTGTTTTCTCTAGGCTAAACAAGCTGAGTTCTTTCAGCTTTTCATAGGGAAAGGGCTTCATTCTCCTTCTGACTGGTGGCCCTTTGCAGAACTTAACTCCATTTATCACTGTCATTCTTGTACTTGTCCCCAAACTGGTTGCAGTCTCCTAGATGTGATCCAACAAGGACCAAGTAAAGAGGAATAGTGAATTCCCTCAATCTGCCTGCTGTGCTCCTGGTGATGCAGTCAAATATACTTGTTGGCCTTCATTGTTGCCAGGGCACACTTCTGGTTTGGGTTCAGCTTGCTTTCTGCTGGGAGCCTCAGGTCTTTTTCAGTAGAGCTGCTCCCCAGCTAATCAGACCCCAGCCTGTACCACTGCAGAGGGTTAGCCTGTCTCAGGAGCAGAACTTAATTTATACTTGAATTTCATGTGGTTCCTATTGGCCCACTCTACCAGCCCATCTAGGTTGCTTTGAATGGCAGCCCTGCCCTTGAGGATGTCAGCTGCACCCCCCCAGCTTGATGTCTTTCGAAATCTCAATGAGGATGCATTACAGTTGTGGAACTCTACTTGTAACTGGCCTCTAGGAAGAGGTGAATTGGTAATTATTGCCTTTCAAGCCGGATCATCCAACCAGTGTTTCATCCACTTGGTAGTTAACCCATTCAGACTCCTCTAATATACCAACTCGGATTGAAGGATGCTGTCAGTAAAAGCTGTTGAAAGCTGTATAGTCAAGGAAAGACAAATCACCTGCTCTCTTCTCATCCACAGATCTATTCGCCTTGTCATAGTGGCTATTCAGGTTGATCATGCGTGATACCCTTGGTAATCCATGCTAGTGTTTTTCCCTCATCAGCATTATCTTTGCATGCCCTATAGTATGTCCCACGTGGATGTGTTTCATGGTTTTCAGGCTGATTGAAGCAAGGCTGACCAACCTGTAGTTCTTCAGATTGTATTTTTAACCTTTTTGAGGGTACATGTAGCACTTGCATTTCCGTAGTCATTGGAACCTTCTCCCAGTCTTAAGAACTGGGAATTATTGGGTGGATCTGAAATATCCATTCAGTGAATGAAAGTGTCAGAAAACTTCTTAATGAAAGTACTTGTCCCATGCTTGTTTGTAAAGCTAACCTGTGGTGACTGTTTACTGCCTTGATGTACTTGTAGGCAGAAAGAAGCAGTGGAGAAATTAAAAATGTATGGGCTTGGTTTTTTTTAATTCTCTGTGTGGTAATCAGGAGTAACGACAATTACTCCAGAGGTTCAAATGGAGCACAAATTTACTTAAAACCCAGCAGACCCACAAAAGATAGCAGCTTGGCAAAAGTTATAACAGTACTTAAAACTCAGCAGAATCATGAAAGACAGTGGCTTAGCAAAACTTGTGATGATATTATCCCAATGTGCCAAAAATGGAGTTGAGTCAAAGAGAGTGGAAAAGAAAGAAAGAGTGGGAGGAAAGAGGGAAAAAAAAAAAATCACCACTGGATCCAGCAGTGTACTCTGCTCATAGTTGTGGTTCTCAGGTGGTGGGCGCGTGCCGCAAAACTCATGTTTCCCCTTTTTATGGCCCAATGTGCCTGACCCCTAGGCAGCAGTTCATCACCACTGAGCAGGTGCAATGTGTGCGCAGGAATGTTCAGAAATGTTCTAGAAACGAGTTGGTGGGCTGTGGGGTTCTTGGGGGACCCACTGTCCCTGTCCCCCCCTCTCTGGGATTCACTAAGTGATGTTCTTTCAAAGGCACCCAAGCAGAGAAGACAGTCAGCCTTGTCTGCATGTTTCAGGAATAGGAGAGTTGGTCCACAAGACCGTGTCCTGCCTCCAAAGGTTCTGTTCTTGGTCAACACTCCCTTGTCATCAGCTCATGCCTGCCCATGTCAAGACGGGTATTTGGGATGTTTGCTTGTTATTAGAGCCTTACAGTAACAAAACGAACACTTTCAGAACACTTTCAGTTAATTAGCTGAATGTCCTATGTCAGTCCCTTTTAAAAGGCACAAATACTTTCTGTCATGGTTTTCCGTTTCCATCTTTTTTTTTTTTCCCCCATAGAATTTGACATATCCCAAAATTAAAGTTTTATGCAGTAAAGCTGCAGGGTTGCGACATGGTGAGGTTGCATGTATGGGTGGAATATGGTCATGGATAGGTGTAGGCTGTTTAGGAAAGATGGGAAGGAAAAGAGGGAGAAAGCTACACTCAGGTAGCTCCTTGCTTGCATAGAGCTCTAATATGAAACCAGAGACATGCTTCTGAGTCTGTGGGGCAGGATCAGAGAGGAGGGAACACAAAGCAGTGTTGTTTGGGAGTTTTTACAGATTGCCTGATAAGGTGGAAGTTGTGATTAGTGTTTTTGGCAAACAGCTAGCGTTGTCCTGCCCATTTTCCTCAGAGAGGGTTTTGGCCATCCAGACATCTGCTGGGAGAGCCACAAAACTTTGGGCAGACAATGTTGAAGGTTCCTAGAAGGTTTAGATGATGAATTCCTAGCAGCTAGCAGTAATGCTCTGTTTGACCGATTTGACCACAACGATGAAAAAAGCTGGTGGATCTTGAGTTTAAGTGATCGTGAGATGACTGAGTTCAGGATTTGGAGAAGTCTGGGAAGCTTAGTAGTAAAATCAGGCCTGTGATTGTGGCCTACCTGAGGATTTGCCACGTTAGAATCCCTGGGGAGATAGTCAATAAGGGGCTTAAAAAGAAAATTTAAAGATCTTTTTTTAAAAAATACATGGACAGCTCAAGAGCAGACCATTGCATTTTCCAGGAAGATCAGGACTTTGAGCAGGAAACCCACTTGACTAAGCAAGAGGCTTCTCAATGAGCAAAACCACAGAAAAGGAGCATATAAGAAGTGGAAACATGGACCAGCAACAGAAGAGGAGTATTTAAGGATGAAGACTGGAAGGCCAAAGCCCAGCCAGAGCTAGAGCTAATGAAGATTAACAAGAACTTCTACAGGTATGCTAGCAGAAAAAGAAAGTTCAAGGAGAATGCAGATCCACTGATGGGGTGAGGGAGACAATCTAGTGATAGATGGTGTGGGGAAGATGAGTGTATTCAATGCCTTTCTTGCCTTGGTCTTTGCAGGTGAGAGCCGGTTCTCACACCTTTGTGTGTAGTGGTACAGACTGGGAAGATGATGGGCAGATTGCATTAGGGAGCAACAGGGGCTGCTTAAAGCAACTGGATATGCTGAGATCCATGGTGCTGGATCGAATTCACCTCAGGAAGCTGAAAGAATTGGCAATGTGACTGTAAGGTGAAAAGTCATGGGAAAAGGCTCATGCTACACCCGTCTGCAAGAAAGTCGAGAAAAACTCTGAAAATTATAGGCTTGACGGCCTCATTTCAGTCCCTGGAAGGATCCATGGCTTGTCACCACTTGGGTTCCATTCCTTAATACATGGTCAAGAAATTAATACTTAATAGTCAATGTGCGTTTAACAAGAGTATCCTTATCCAATCTCTCTGCGTTCTGTGACAAAATGGCTGGCTGTGTGAATGACAGAACAACAGCGATTGTCTTACTTCCTCCCTTCACTAAGGCTTTGGACACCATCTGCAACTACGTTCTCATTTAGAAGTTGAGGGAAGTATGGGCTGGATGAACAACCTGCTTAATGGGTTGAAAATCAGCTGGACCATTATCAATAGCTCGCCATCCAGCTGGCAGCTGAGTACGGTATGCCAAGGGTTGATTCTGGAGTCCATATTTTTCAATACCTAGTGATTTGGATGATGACATATGTATGCAAATGACACTAAATTAGTAGGAATGGCTGACATGATGTATGACAAAGTGTAAATTCCGAGAGTTCTTGAGAGACCGAAGGACTGGGCCATCAGAGGCTTAATGAAGTTGAACACAAACTGCAAAGTGGCGCACCTGAGGCATAACAATACCGTCAATCAGTACAGGCTGGGAACTGCTGGGGTAAGTGGCAGCTTTGCTGGAAGGGTCTGCGAGTTGGGGTTGAAACTAGGTTGAATATGAACCAGTAGTGTGCTGTCACTGTCAATAAATCTAGTACTGTGCTATGTTAAGAGTATAGCCAGCAGATCAAGGGACATTATTGTTCTGTACTTTTGTGGTGGGTTGACCCTGGCTGGAGGCCAAGGGCTCACCAAAGCTGCTCTGTCACTGCCCTCCTCAGCTGGGCAGGGGAGAGAAAATACAATGAAAGGCTCCTGGGTCGAGATATAGGGAGAGAGAGATCACTCACCAATTACCGTCATGGGCAAAACAGACTTGACTTGTGGAAAATTAATTTATTATGCATCACATCAGAGTCGAGTAATGAGAAATAAAGCCAAATCTTAAAAGCATCTTCCCCTCACCCCTCCCTTCTTCCCAAGCTTGACTTCATACCGGAATTCTTGACCTCCTCCCCACCAGCAGCACAGGGGGATGCGGAATGAGGGTTGCGGTCAGTTCATCACACATTGGTCTCTGCTGCTCCTTCCTCCTCAGGGGGAGGACTCCTCATGCTCTTCCCCTGCTCCCTGTGGGGTCACTCCCACAGGAGACAGTCTTCTACCAACTTCTCCAGTGTGGGTCCTTCCAAGTGGGCTGCAGTTCTTCATGAACTGCTCCAGCGTGGATCCCTTGTGGGGAGGACACAGGTCCTGTGAGGATCATGCTCCATTGTGGGCTCTCCACAGGGTCACAGCGTCCTTCAGATACATCCACCTGCCTATCATGGAGTCTTCCACAGACTGTCTTAGAGCCAGCTGGAACTGGCTCTGTCCAACACGGAAACGGCTTCTGGCATCTTCTATCAGAAGCAACTCTTAGAGGCCCCCTGCGACCAAAACCTTGTTATGCAAACACAATGCAACTTGGCACTGATGAAGTTCTGCCAGGAACACTTCTTTTGGGTCCACTAGTTTAAAATAAATGACAAGAAACTGCAGATCCTTCAGTGGATAGTTACCAGGGTGGTCCACATAACCTGCAAGGGGAAGCTGAGGGAGTGGGCTTTGTCTGATGCAGAGTAGGCTAAGGGATGATCCTATTTGGAGGGCAGTTACAAAGATGATGGAGCCAAGCATGTCTTGGTAGGGCCGATGATGTTACGAGATGAAGACTTGTTTTCAGCTTGAGAGGTTCACATTGGACATTACAAAAAATTTATCCACTGGGAAGATAGCGTAGCACTGGAGCAGGTTATTCAGAGAAACCATATGAGAATTTCTACCATTAAAAGTTTTCAGGAGTTGACTGTACTATCTATATATCCATCCTTACTGTGTCTGGATCTACAAGATAAAGGATACATTGGAGCCTCCCGTCCTTGGATAACTTTACATTACTTTGGTTTGTTTTTCTTTTATTTTGCCTGGGAGTATGTATGCATAGATGTGAAACCTTTCCACATTCGACGGAGATGCTTTAACATCCTCTAGCAGCAGGCTTTGCAGTTAATTATCTCCAGTGTGCAGGGGGAGAGGTGGAGAAAGAGAAAAAACACAGTTGTGTCTCTTTGGACAAAAATGCTTTGTTCAGTGTTGGTACCAGTAGTCTTTTGGGCTTTCTCCTAGGGGAGCACGGTAATCTTTCTGGCTTCAGGATTGCAGTCTGGCTTTTCCTGTCAAGGGACTGGAGTATAGGCAGAGTTCTACTAGACAGGTTTTTTTGCAGTTTGTTTTTTTATTGGTTTTTTTTTTTTCCTATATCTTCCCTATAATGGTGAGAAATTTCCTCCTAGTAATGGAATTCTAATAGTGCTGTTGGGAGATCCTAAGTATCCTTATAGGCTTCATTGCTTCAAATCAGCCTCTTGACTGAGATGTGGCTGAGAAAGTGGGATCTTAAGCGTGCATGGGTATCTTCACATGCGCACCCATGCACACATTTGAATACTTTGGTGAACTGGGAATTCCTCAGAAGCGGTTTTGTCGTAAAGTGCTTGTATTTCACTAAATCAGCATCTCTGTCACAAGGGCTTTCTCTGTCACTGATGGATGGCAATTCAAGTTCAGCATAATAGGAAGCAAGAGACTTGAAAGCAGTAGAGAGCCTGTGAATTCTTAGAGTATGCTTAGTAATCCCTGTCTATGGCTTCAAGAGTTAGTAAAGACTATGTATATTCGCACCAGAAGACTGACTTTATTTTTTGAGGATAAACATTGGCTTGGTGGCAGCAGTGTAGTCCAAATCTCCTGTGCTTAATATGTTTAATATGATATAATTCTCTATTCTAACTAGTACAGCACTGATAATACCCCACCTTCATCTTAGTTGCTGCTTAATTATTATCTTTCAGAGATAGTGTGCCATACTTCTACACCTGCTGTTTTTGTCTAGAACTGATAGTAATTCTGTGAGTCGTCCAGCTATTCTGTAGTGGACATGTGTTCTGAACCTGAAGCACAAAACCTGAGTTGCTCATGAGTTTGAAAGTCATAGCAGGGGAGTGGGTTGTGTGAGAGTTGTACTTCTTTTCTTTTTAATTTGAGGCACTGGCACTTCAGAGTTTGTTGCACAATTTTCTGGAGCTGTTTGTCTGGGCAATGCGTTGCTTGGGCAATCCTTTGGGTATGGGCTGTTGATTCAGGGCCTTCTGCCAACTGATTGCCCAATTCATTTTCCTTCAGTACCTTGAGTCTTGTCTTCCAATCTGTTCTCTAGTACTGCTATTTACACATGCATGAATTTTGTTAGTTCTTGAAAATTTTTATCAGTTTTAATAGATTTGTCCATAAATACCTTGTTTGCTTTATTTTTTCTAATACCATCTACTTTTTGTCTCTGGGACCTCCTGATTTGGCTTTTACATTTGTTTTTGTAATTAAAAAGTTCTTAAGTAGCTTAAACTTAAAATAACCATGTTTAGGCAAAATTTAGATAGAATATCTCCTCCCAAGTCTTACAGCTGCACAAGGCCTGTAGTATGAGCATCTAGATGCCCAACCAGGCACCATCAATGTCTAGTTGTACTGAGCACTGTAGGATCAGGCAGCGAGATAAGTTCATGACCTTAAACAGGTCTTGTAAGACTCTCACCATCTAATAGAGAAGGGTGTTTGTTGTATTAATACTAGTGATCCCTGTGTAATAGAAGACGACCAGCTGGTTTCCTGTCTTTCTCCACGTTGTCTCTTCCCCAAGTTGTATTCCTCAATTGTTCCTTGCATATGTCAAAATTTACATCTGTTTCTGTGGTTCCTGTTCCCTTCCCAGTTTTACTGCTGTCTTCTCTTGACTCTTAAATTCTCCACATAGTCGCAGCCTTCACTTCTTTTAGTTGTTTCTCCTCCACTTCAGTAGACGTTCTGATTCTTCAGTTTCTGGATCAGTAGTGTGTGAAATGTGCAATACCAGGAGTATACATCTAACGTTTTCTTTGCCAGGTAACTGATCTGCCTACTATGTTTAATACAGGCAAAAATACTCCTTTTGTATTAGTAACATAATGCTGCTATATGAACTAAAGGTTATTTGCCTCTGCTAGCCCCCACCCTGTCTGAAAACAGCTAAGTAATATTTAATCAGTTCATTGAGATGCCAGAAAAAGAATATAGGATCAGTAGCTGCGCTGCTACAAAGTGTAGAAAATACAGGTGCCATCTACAGCTGTTGAGGAAAGAAAACAGATGCCGTTTTAGTGCATGATAAAAATACGGTACATGATGTCTGTTCCATTACACTGTGTTACGTGTGCACCAGCTTGTTCTGACACGTAAATAAGGCAGTTCTCGTTTCCTTATGAAGTTTCGTAAATAGTGCAGCATACCTGCTGATAACTTCCAAAGCGAGGAAGATGTTTGCAATTTGTTTGAATTCTCATCTCTGAGCATGAGGTAACCATCACTAGCGAAAAACACCACTGAGTACATAGTACGCTCCGTTCTTACTCATCTTGGTAAGTTAGATTCAGGACTGTCGGTAGATTATTTTTGTTAAGGATTTCCTTATTTTGAGCAGTGTCTTTGGTATGCCCTTTGAACCCTTTTTAATCTTTAGTGAGCCAGTCTCATTATGCAGTGGAAAATTATATGCATTTAACCTAGATTTTAGTATTTAAGGCTTAATAGCATAAAGAACTTAGCCATTGTAGTTTTAGCAAAGACGTTCTGCTGTGGTTACCTTGCAGACCACCTGTTCTGCCATGGTGCTGAACTTCCTGAGAACTTCCTTGTTCCAAGGTGCAGAAGTTACTCCAGAATAAATCATTTGTAGTGTACTCTCTCCATGAGGGAAGTGGAATGCCAGTTATCTTAGAGGGGTGCTTTCCCAGGCAAAAGGTAAACAAGCCGTAACTCATTGCTTCATCCACGTATCCCTTCCGGGGTCTTGAAGACAACTGGCAGCTCTCTGGAAGATGATGTTTTAAGCATTGACTTAACCCATTGTGTTGGGTTAAAACAAATTGGTTAGACATGCACCTTCCTGAATTTTTTTTTATTTTGTGTGTATTTGGAACCAGATGTATTACACCAATGTTGTTTGTTTTTTTTTAAAGAAATGCTTGCTTTGTGTAGTTAGGCTTCCATTTTTTATGCACTTACACTTGACTAAATAGATGTTGTGGAGTAGAATAACAGAGAGAATTACGTTAGTTTGATGTCTACCATTATTCTTGTGTTTCAGCAAATTCCTTCAATTTAATACTTGTCCTAGTTTATTGTTTGTCCTGAAAATTCAAAGCAACCAGCAGCTGTAACAGTGATGAAAGCTAGAACATAACATGAGAAAAGGCTTTGTTTCTAAATGCTGCATTGTAAACAAAACTGCATTAATTCAGTATGAGTTACACGCAAAGTCAGGAAAGGCTTATTACCAACAACCTGTCAATCTTATGTCTGTTCACTTGCAGGAAGCTTGAATTAGGAGGTGGGGGAAAGTGGGAGAGTTTGACACTCATGGTTTGGGAGGTAATAAATCTAAACCTACATTTACACTTAAAGCAACACAAAGCTTTAAAAATGCTTTTGAAGTGTTAAATATTTGTCATTTTGTAGTTTGTACATTTTGTGCTTTCATGATTCACTGGGGAAAATGAATTCACAGGGAATGAGAGAATAACTCAGGCTGGGGAAGGACAGTTTCAAATACACGAGACTTTGCAGCCCTGGATGTTGTGAAAGGCTGGAAAGCATTTGGGGTTGCTTGCAGGCACATGTGCGCTCCCCACTGACTGTGCCCCTGGAGTCTTGGCCCTTCGCTTAGTGGGGAATCTCTGAGCAAGGAGGAGAGAGTGCTCTCATATCAGAATAACCTGTATTTTGGTGGGTTGATTGTGTCAGTACATATATTTAAAAAGTTGTCTTTTAATTGAATGCCCACAGTTACTGAATAACAAGGTAGAGTCATTTGTTCCTCTGAATGATGGGGGTGGGGATGGAGGATGAGACAGACAAAGGAGCCATCCTGTTTCTCAGAGAGTGAAAGAGTTTTTTATCACTCATTTGAGAATGTGAGTTCAGCGCTCTGTATTGTGAGTAGGGAGTATTGCCTTTCAGTAACGATGAGTATGGCAGATGTGAGATAACCTTGTCTTGAGCTAGGACAGTAAGGGGGATTAAGATGACTCCCTGCTCTCCACCCTCCCCTTGAACACTGGCTATTTTGAATCTCATACTGAAGGTTTGGTAATCTGTCCGTGATGTATGAGAAGCCTAGACTGTGGAGTCTGCGAGGGACAGTAGGCATTTGTAACGGGTTTACACGGCAAGATTTTGGTAGCAGGGGGGCTGCAGGGATGCCTTCTGTGAGAAGATGCCAGAAGCTGTCTCTGTGCCAGATGTCCAAGACGGACACACCGCTGGCTAAAACTGAGCCCATCAGCGACATTTGTAGCACCTCTGTCATAGCATATTTAAGGAGGGGTAAAAAAAACCACTGCACAGCAACTGAGAGAGGAGCAAGAAAAATGTGAAGGAAACAGTCCTGCAGACACCAAGGTCAGTGAAGAAAGAGGAGGAGGAGGTGTTCCAGGTACCAGAGCAGAGATTCCCCTGCAACCTGTAGAGAAGACCATGGTGAGGCAGGCTGTCCCCCTGCCGCCCATGGAGGTTAATGATGGAGCAGATAGCCTCCAGCATTCTGTGGCACAGCCCACGNGGAGGTTAATGGTGGAGCAGATAGCCTCCAGCAGTCTGTGGCACAGCCCACGCTGGAGCAGGTGGATGTCCTGTGAAGGAAGCTGCAGCCTGTGGAAAGCCTACACTGGAGCAGACTCTTGGAACAAGCTGTGGTCTGTGGGGAACGCACACTGGATGGAGCAGTCTGTTCCTGAAGGGTTGTGCCCCTATGGGAAGGACCTGCATTTGAGAAATTCCTGAAGGACTGTATCCTGTGGGAGGAATCCCGTGCTGGAGCAGGGGAACAGTGTAAGGAAGAAGCAGCAGCAGAGAAGAAATGTTATAAACTGACTATTACCCCTGTTCCCCATGCCCCATGAAGGGGGGAGGAGGAGGAAAAGGCAGAACAGTCAGGAGTGAAGTTGAGCCTGGGAAGAAGGGGGGCGGAGGGGATGAGGGGGAGATGATTTTAATTTTGGTTTTATTTCTTTCTATCTTACTCTGTTATTAATTGGCAATAAATTAATTTAATCTTCCCCAAGTCAAGTCTGGTTTGTCTGTCATAGTAGTTGGTTAGTGTTTTTCCTGTACTTACCTCAACCGATGAGCTTTTTGTCCTATTTTCNAAGGACTGTATCCTGTGGGAGGAATCCCGTGCTGGAGCAGGGGAACAGTGTAAGGAAGAAGCAGCAGCAGAGAAGAAATGTTATAAACTGACTATTACCCCTGTTCCCCATGCCCCATGAAGGGGGGAGGAGGAGGAAAAGGCAGAACAGTCAGGAGTGAAGTTGAGCCTGGGAAGAAGGGGGGCGGAGGGGATGAGGGGGAGATGATTTTAATTTTGGTTTTATTTCTTTCTATCTTACTCTGTTATTAATTGGCAATAAATTAATTTAATCTTCCCCAAGTCAAGTCTGGTTTGTCTGTCATAGTAGTTGGTTAGTGTTTTTCCTGTACTTGCCTCAACCGATGAGCTTTTTGTCCTATTTTCTCCCCGTCCTGCTGAGGCAGGGGAGTAAGAGAGTGGCCTGATAGGCACCTGGTGGCTAGCCAAGGTTGACCCACCACAGCGCCCAAGAATTAGGTACGGAGATGAAGCAGCATGCTTCCAAACCTTTTTGTGCATCAGCGTCAAGCAGTCTGCTGCTTTTCTTCTTGAGCATTAGTTTTAGTTCTGACAGATGAATTGTCCCTGCTGGCAGTTGAGAATCAAGCCTTGGAGACAACATGAAACAATTCAACAGTGGTTTTGTTTGTAATTTTAAAAGATGCTTCCTGCCCTCCTCCTCCTCCCTCTCCGCCTTGAAATGAAAGAATGCAGATTCCAAGCTAGTTTAAAACAGGTGGAAAAGTGTTCTTTAAAATGTAGGTAGCATTGGAGCATATGTTAGTGCAGCATGTCAAATCTGTTTTATAAATGTGTACAAGGTGCAAGACTGTTAGTCTTGCAAGGCGCAAGTTATAGGTAAAGCTGAAAGGGAAACTATAAGGTCAGTCAAATCACAGCCACAGAATTATGTAGATCGGAAGGGACCTAAAGAGGCTATCCAGGCTCTTGCTCACAGGAGGGTCATCACTGAAGTCAGATATGGTTGTTCAGGGCTTTATCCAGTCAGGCCTTGGAAACCTGCAAGCGTTGGAGATTCCATGGGCAACCTGCTCCAATGTGTATAGTTATCTTCATAGTCTAACGTTTTTCCAAGTATCAGTTGGAACCTTCACTATTTCTGCTGATATTCATAGTCTCTTCAAGAGCCTGGCTCTGACTTTTCAGTAATAACACAATAGGTATTGAAAGGCCACTCTTGGGTATCGTTAGCCTTCTCTTCTCCAGACTAACTGAGCCCAGTTCCCCGAACCTCTCCTGATGGGGCGTATGGTCCACTGCAGCCCTTTGCTGAACTCTAGCTTGTCAGCGTCCATGTGTACTGCCTTCACACAAGTAGACTGCACACCCCGGTTTGGTGTCTTCAGAGAAGTCAATGAGGATGTGTTCAATCTCTTCCTCCATGGTACCTAGATGGTGTTAAACAAGATAGGTTCCTGGATAGATTCCAGAGGAAATTCACTTACAACTGGCTTCCAGGTAGACCAGTGATCCAGCTGTCTTTCACTCGCAGTAATCCACCCATCTAGACTCTTACGTCCCAAGGACATTGTGGGAAACCGTGTTGCAAAGCCAACGGTTGAGATAAATAACTTTTGCTGGTCTTTCATCCAGGATTTAAAAAGAGGGTATAATTTAAGATCTACAGTGTGCGTGATGGGCGAGTGAATGAGCATTCAGCTTTCCACTCTCTTCATCCGAATTGCTTGTTTTCCCCCAGCATATGGTGTTTTCTATACAGTGAGATGAAAAACTGAGTCTTTCTTAATGTACCGACTCTCTGGCTGTATCAACAATCATATGTGCTTTGTTGCTCAGCCTGAATAAACGTCTCATCACATGCTTTTTCTAAATCAACGCAGCTGAAGAAGTGAGTTGACACTTGTCTGTCCTGCGTCATTGGTGCAGTGTTGTGTTCCACTGCAGTTAAAGGCTCTGCTCAAAGCCATAGCCCTGTACGACCTCGAAGTCAGCTGAGTTGTTGGTGTCATTTAAAAGCCATCAGGCAGCCACATCACCGCGCTGGTCGGAGTTTGGCTGGTGTAACTTGGCTCCAACAGAAGAACCAGAGTTTGCTCTTGACTCTGTTGTCCAAGTTTGCAAGTCTGGAAATGAGAAACATTGTTTCTATTAGTGATAGAATAAGGAATTAGGGCGGCAAAATCTGATCCTCCAGTGATTTAGTCACCTTTCAAATCGTCAGAACGCTTGGTATTAATGCTGGTGATTTAAGTTTAGTTTAATATTGATTGAAAATTTAGTTGACACATTGCAAGTCTGTGGGAGTTCTCTGCTCCTGTCTTCACTTTCACTGTGAAATAAAGTTCTTCTGAGACAGAGCCCCTTGCTGATTTTGTTCCTCTGCTTTATAAACAGAGCAAACAAATGTTAGTATCTGTTTGAGGCTGTCTTGCAACTGCAGAGAACTGGTGGTGCAGCCTTGCAACCAACTAGTTTTTAACTAGTTCATTATCCCTCCAACTGAAAGCCAGGCTGTGAAGGGGCTTCATGTTACAGTGGCTTTGGGATAGGAACTTGCCCATGCTAGCATGGTCTGGTACATTCATACTGTAAGGAATTGACACTTTTCTTGCCCTTTGTTTCCCTGAATTTAAAAAAACCTAAAACCTAAACAAACCGATATTTGACTGAAAGACCAAGTTACAGTTTTAAACTGAGACAGCAGCAGTTCAGCCATGTGTGACTGGCCAATTCAGAGTGTTTGATCTGATCTGTTTTGAGGTCCAGACTCTGAGAAAAAGGTTTTTGCAAAAGTCGTCAAGCGCAGGAAAACTTCTGTTGAGGTAAAATGCCCCGGGTGGAAGGAGCCAGCCACCAGGAACACCTCGTTAACCCTTCACACCAAACTGGGAGCATCGCCAGCTTAAGTTCTACTGAATCTCTGGCAACACTGTGGCAGTGGTGAATTTTTCCTATGTTTGTGTGGTAGTCTGTAGTAAGCTTCTATTAAGGTGTTGTTAATGCCCACGTAAAAGAAGCAGCTGAAAAGCTGATATTTTATGGGGTTTTAACTCCTTTATGGTGCTTGGGTTTAATTTCCACTGTAGTCGTCTGGATTCTGCTTTATTTCACTCAACGTGTAAATGACCAGAATCGGTTTCGAGGCATGGAGACAAGCAGGGCAGCCAAACCTCAAAGTGAAAGACAAAACTCAACTTCCTGCAAATTACCGAAAACCACAGCCTGCTGCAAATGGATTTTCACATCAAACCACATGTGGCGTAGCCTTCTAACTATTGCTAATCTATTTATACTCTCTGGAATGTATGTACGTGTAGCACGTATCTTTGTTCATGCATTTTCCTTTTCATTTGTACTTTTGCTGAAACAATTCTGAAAGCAGTCCTTCAAAGTACACCCAAAGGAAGTGCTGGCATGCAATGCTTCCTCCAAGCAGGTAGCCAAAATTGCAGCTTGCAGGGAACTGAACAGGAGAAGTCTGACACTTGTGTGGATTTGTGATTCCTTTTTTCTGTCTTTTTTGAAAATGTCACTTTCCTAGATACTGACCAATACTGTGCTTTTCTGCATACTAACTGTGGGGTCCAGAGGTTCTGTTGTTATAATCACTGCTTTTATCTTCTCAGCCCCTTAACTTGATTGGATGATCTGTTGGTTGCCATGATATATAAGAAATCAATTTATAGCTATAACCTAGTCTTTCTGCTCATGTTGGCACTCAGAACGTCTAACTTAAATGCGGTTTTTCTTTAATTAAAAAACCTGACATGTCAGTCTTTGTTCATTCTTCAGAATGAAGATAAGCAGAAGGTTGTGCTACCATGCTTTTTTCAGTGCTGTGAAGTGTCCATTTCTTCTTCAGATCTGAATATTTATAACAGAGCAAGAAGTTAAATTCCGTAGCATGATGAGAATTTATCGTGTCTCTCATAATTCCTTTGCAGCAGTGAGGAGATTGGAGTGCTGGACTTCTTTTCAATATAATAAACCTAGGTCTGGCATTAGTTGTGGTTTTTTTTCACTGGGCAGTAGCATCATCCGAGAGATGATTTCCACAAGGTTGGACTATTATTTATTCTAACTTTTTAAAAAGTTATACCAGTGAGATTTTTTTTAATAAGAAACACATGCCTGTTCCTATTGCATCTTTTGTCTTCCTACAAAGAAATGTAATTTGCAATGATCTTCCTTAATTGCATATACTTGGCTAATTATGTTTGTGTTTTAAAAGAATTAGGTTTTCCCAGTTGCCCACTAAATAAAATGTTTTTAGTGACAAACTTCCCTGGTCTCTAGCTGGTTTTTAAACTACTGGTTATAAACCTGCAGTTTATGAGGTTTTACTGACTTTTCTGAATCTCTGGATTTCTGGTTCTCTTCAGAGAAAAGCTATTAATTGGAGTTGATTCTTTGGAGAGGTCCTGTGGCTTAGTGTAAGAAAGAACAGACATTGAGGAGTGCTGAAGTCCCTTAACTGTCTGGATAAATAGGTAACTTCTAAAAGAGTTTGTGTTTTGAATCTGTCAAGTTTCTGAGGAAGGACCACCTTGGAGCTTTGTCCTCAAGTTCTAAACTCCGTCTGTGGTCATTGCTTCTCTGTTTCACAGCTTTGAACTTCGTTTAGTGGCTGTAACTGTCAGGGTGCTCAATAATTAATATTATTTATGTGGAAGGTTTAGCATTTTATAAGACTTCATGCCAGATAAGGGAATGGGTAATTAATGATAATTTTAGCATGCATGTTGAATTCATCTTCTGCTATGAAAAGTGCGACAAATAGTATGTATTATTTACATATGTATTACTTAAGTTTAGAAAATATACATAGGAACAATTTAATGTAAATTATGTAAGCATAAACAGTATGCAATATTTATGCCATAGGAGAGGAGTGACTCTTATAGTTTTATCCAGATGTAGATAAAAAGTAAATTCCTGCAGCATACATGATGTGATATTTCTAAAGGAATAATCTGCACCTTTTTGCTTTTACAGGCCCTGCTCTATACACTGAAAGCGATAATCTGATCTATGAGGCCTTGTGTAAGATGTCTGTTCCTAGAGCAGCCCTTCTAGGTTTTGCTCCCAGCCACAGCACGCCTTCGTGCACTGCTGCTTGACCCATCACCCAGCGTCCCAGAAACAGCTTTTGGCACGACAGGCCCCACACCAGGCTGCCGAAACAGAACCTGTGGCTGGGCTGGCTGGGACAACAGGGACCTTGCAGGCTTCTTTATATAAAGTGCTTCTGTGGAACGTATGGCTGACTGGGCATTACTGCTGGTCTTGGCTGCATCTGTGCCAGAAGAAGTTTGCCAATAGAACCTGTCAGTAAACTCTTATTTTAGGCAGTCATAAGTGTCCAATTTAAAAACAAGTTAAAAAAATTGGGAAGAGTTGAGTCGGGCACACACACATGCAAAATGCATGTGAAAGACGTGTCCATATGGAAAATTCTGTTTGTACAGCTGCATCTATTTAAAACCATTTCTACTCATGCAGCATTCAAATGCAGACATGTAAGAAGGCAAAAATGCCTTTTGAAACTTTGATTCTGCCATTAGCATGAGAAAGCAGAGAGTGTTTGCTAAACTCTCCTGGGATTCTCTTCCAGTAGCATTTGTCTCTCTCTCCTTGTTCTCTTTTAGGTCAGCTTAGCTTTTGCCGGCGTTCTGTGGTTTTTTCTCAAATGCAATTTCAAGTTGTTGCCTAAAATCTTCTGTAGCTCTCCACCAAAATGGCACCTATCCCACCGTGATTTGCGCAGAGGGCAATGGGCAAGTCATGCAAGGGAAGCGCAAGGTTATATGTTGTGTTTGGTGTTTTACAGCATCCAACTCAGAAGTCAGCAGCAGTGAGTTGCTGGCTGACAATGTCACAGAGTTGTTAAGGAAAGCGCTTCTCACAGATAGCTAGTGACAGGACTAGGGGGAAGGGCTGCAGGTTGCGCCAGGGGAGGTTCAGGTTGGAGATGAGGAGAAATTTCTTCTCGGAAGGGGTGGTCAGGCATTGGAACAGGTTGCCCAGGGAGGTGATGGAGTCACCGTCCCTGCGGGTGTTTAAGGAAAGGTTGGATGTGGTACTTAGGGACGTGGTTTAGTGGGTAATAGATGATGGGGGAGTGGTTGGACTGGATGATCCTTGAGGTCTCTTCCAACCTTAATGATTCTGTGATTCTATGGTGTCATCCCTTTGAGGTGGCTGCCACCTCAACACCCATAGCTTAGCTTTATCAAGTTCTATCTCTTCCTCTGAGAATGCAGAACTGTAAATTATATCTCCAGTGTAATCATGGAGGTTAAGAAGTCTGGGCACAGGTTTTTGTTCTCCTCAACTACTTTGTGTTTTGTCAGCTGTGTGCTTGAACCTGAGATGCATGTAGTATTTCAACCACGTCAGGAGAGGGAGCTGGCAGTCTGGGGGTGAAAAAGAATCTTCCTTCCATACAAATAACTATTTATTTTCTTTATTGCGCTTCTGAGTGTAGAAATGTCATGGGTTAACCTGTCTGTATCTGAAATAACAGGAGTCTGAACCCGCTTCTAGAGCATAAAGTTACAAGTAAGGATTTGCTTACTACTTTGTTCTGTGGATGATGGTAGTTTTCATCTGTTGCCTGAGGATGCCATTTAGAAGTGTTGACAGTGATTTTCTCTTGGAAGAGATCTGTCCTGCCAGTAGTACGTGTAGGTGATAGGGACAGTAGACAGAAACTCTCACTTTCGAGTCCAATAAAATAAAAATGTCAGTGCTGATATTAATGTTGCTAATAGTAGTTGCACTTACAAGGCACCCATCACGGTAGTATCTGCTTGGCCTTTCTGTGGCTTTTGGAGAGATTAAAGGCTCTTCAAAGACAGCGTGCCCTTCAGATGACCACTGCCTTGATCAAAATGTGAAATAGCCCTGTGTAAGGGTTTCCCCACTGCAGTGGGTTAGCCTTAGCCAGCAGCCACACTCCCACCCAGCCCCTTCTTCACTTCCCCCATCAGCAGGATGGGAGAAGAAAATATGGAGAAAAAAAATGGAATAAGAAAGCTCGTGGGTCAGGATAAAGATAGCTCTCTCCCAGGCTCAAATCTGCTCCCTCACTTCTGGCTTTTGGACCTACTTCCATCCCACCACCACCGGCTAGTGGGTCCATTGTGGAGATGATTGGAACCAACTGTGTCCAGCATTGGGCAGCACTGAAGTCTTCCCTGAAAAAACTAAGGATGCATTGAAATTTTCCCTTGCAGATAATGTATGTCTTGAGACATGATAGTTACATGCTCCTTTTTTCACCAGTAAAATGGACTTCTGAGATTCTAGGTATGCCACCTTAATTAGTTTTTGAAGGGCTGTACTGTAAAGCTCCATTAGTGAAAGTGTGTACATTGAAAAAAAACCTGTGCAAAACCAGCTTTCAGAAACAGTTAGCATTGCACGAGTCACTTTACAAAGCTGGTATGCTCGTTGTTATCCTTGCCCACTTGAGGAAGAGAGAATGTGTTTCAGAGATGGGGAAGGGGAAGCAGGGATGCAGGAACTGGCAATGGCAAATCAAACCCTACCTTACCCTTCAAGTCTCCCCTGACTGACTTGAAACTGTTCTATGTTTTAAGTGTTGCTGTACATACGACATTTTTCCAGCAGGTTATTTAGCATGGTTTTGGGCTCTTTAGTGATTGTCCTGTATGTAAGGTAATTCCCTCTCTGCTATATTTCCTGCATATTCTCTACAACACTGTGCTGCTGTTCCAATCTTTGATTCATCTCAGTGAGTTTGTACTTTATGAATAATTAAAAATCCTTTCTTCATTTCTGTTGCGGAACCTGAAAAGAGCATATTGTTCTTCCCTACCCGTAATTCTTTGTATTTGGGGTTTCTTGTGGTATGTGGGTTTTTTGTTGTGGAGTTGTGGGTTGGGTTTTTTTTGGAGGGGGGAGGTGGTGGTGTTGTTTTATTTTGTGGGGGTTTTTTTTAGTTCTTGTCACACAAGTGACTGCCCTTACATAGCAGGTAGAAAGCTTAGACTGATTGGAGAGACTTGGCCAATGTCATGCCAGCACGGTGAAGGTATCATGATGTGACTAGAAGCCCAGTGCCATTTAGGTTTATGTAGTGCCTTGCTTGGTACATATGAAATGTGGTGATCTATTTATTTGTTCTTGTTCAGGCTGCTTGTGCCAGTACAGATTGGGGGCTGACCTGCTGGAGAGCAGTGTAGGGGAAAGGGACCTGGGAGTCCTGGTGGATGGAGGGATGACCATGAGCCAGCAATGTGCCCTGGTGGCC
>VWZZ01005125.1:322268-407072 GCA_013399095.1 Psophia crepitans | reverse complement strand
GTATTTTTGCAGGGCCTCCGAAATTTGGGGTGTTGGACTAGATGATCTTTCGAGGTCCCTTCCAACCTCTGTGATTCTGTAATACCAGTTCTGTAGACTTTTTACCTTTAATCCTTGCTGTCTTGTGGAAAGGAGCAGAGGTGATACTTGTCTTTTGCAGTCATTAATCCTTGTTTTCATCTTACTTAGCAGGGAGTGAACACTGATTCTTCTTGCCAATAATTGGTGGAGAGATGAGAAGTTGAGTGCTGTTGAGAAATGCTGCTGTGCAGCAATAGTGAGGTTTACTATACCCTCTCTTCGGGGATTTTTTTTTTTCTTAATACCTGTCTGCAAATTCTCATTGGCAACTCAGTCACAGAAACGCAGCTCCCTGGCACTGTTAGTGCCAGTCTACCAGCAGAGAAAATTAACTGAAATGTTATTGTGCTGTTCCTTTGTTTGAAGTTCCCCATGACGGGATGTAACTTGTGAGAGTCCTAGTTTTATCGTAGACTTTTGAGAGTAATTTGAAGGAAGTGCCTTGCTTTGTTGACTGGGGGTTTGGCTTCATTTTTGGGGTGTTTTTTGCTTTGTTCATAAGCTGCTTTTGCTCAGGAAATAGCGATTTTAGTTTGGGGCATTAACAAAAGTGGCGGGGAGCAAAGTGCTTTCAAGGTTATAGTAAATAAATGCCGTTCAGGGGATTTTTTTGTGTCCTGATGAAGGGCTGGAGTTTTGCCTCTGTGTGTGTGTGTATGTGTTTGGCATTTTTTATTGTTTTGGAGTTTTTTTGTAGGAGAGAGGTTAAGGTGATTTTGGTTCTTGTTTTTACCTAATTTCTCAAAGGGGTTAGAAAGAATCTTGTTCTCCTTCAGCTAAAAGTTCATCAGTTACATTTTCTTCTGGGCATGTTCAGGAATGCTGCTTGTTTCTGTTGTCCGTACTACATTTAAACTTAATTGGCATGCAGTAGCAGGCTCCGAAGCAATGCTGCTGTTACTGCCATGAAGGGGTGAAAGGCTTAATGGTCATTTGAGCACTGACGTGTAAAGAGCTTGAGCGAGTTAGTTAGCCCCATTTGAAATAGGAAGTACGAAGAAGTAACTTGCTTTTCTTGTAGTGTTAACACTGACTTTATTGTAAATTGAAAGAAAGCAGTATTTTCATAATTTTAAGCACAAATATGCAGCTCTCCATATTTTTATTAATCTATTCGTTAGGTCCCCTGAGAGAAGGGTGGGACAGGCACCAAGGTCGTGAGTAGTTTGCAGAGGGCAGCATGCCCTCTGTCGAGTGTCGTGTCTGGATGGCAGCGCGGAACTGGGCTTTAAAAAATGTTACTGGTGTTGACAATACTTACTGTTAGCAGCATTGCTGAGCTGGATAGCACGACTTTCAGTGCAGCTATTGCAAGCCCAGCCACGGCCTCAGCTGTGGACTTGGCTGAAGCTGTTAGATATCACAGCAATTGTGCTGTATAATATGCATCTCTCTTTAGTTATGAGCTAACTCTCACGTGCCTACGAGAGTCATGATCCAAAGGATGTCTTCACTGTAGTCACATTACCCCCCCAGTGACCGTGCTCAGAGGGTGCAGGGGGTCGTCTGTCCCACGCTCTTTCCAAGGGATCTAATGAACAGATTTATACGAATATAGAAAGAACTGCGTCGTTGTGCTTAAAATTCTGCAAATACCGCTTTCTTTCAGTACAGGTGAACGTGTCTGAGAAACTGAGGGCTTGACTATCTGGAAGAAAGCAAGTTAAAGGACAGATGACAATGAGCACCAGGAGTCAAGGCTAGTTAGAAACCCAGATAGTTTTATGCATGTTTAGCCTGTAATATGTCTGAAATGCTGGGAGGCAACATTGCCAGTGACCGTTAGAAGGCAAAGCAAGTTGTCACTACTAAGCAGTACGGCCAGCACGTAAAGCTTTAGTTGTAGATTGGAAAACTGAGTTAGTTCAGGTGTGAGAGGGCCAAGCAGAACACACTGAGCTACCCTGTCCCAGGAAATGCCGGCGCCATTGGGACAGAGCCGTATCGGGCCTGCAGAGCAGAGCGTTACTAACTACACGTGCTCCTTTACTAACTTACTAGAAGCTAAAACCTGGTGTCTGACCATGGCATCATGGCAGCTCACTCTGCAAAAATGTTTGACATACTGCAGAATACATAATCCTGTGCTTTCTTTAGAAAACAGAAACTGAATGTGCCCTACCGAGTTATTCCTGCTACTGCTGCTGTGTTTGGGACACATCACAGTTAATTGACTTCAGCTTTTTTCTTGGCATTAATTTATTTTCCTTTTTTTGTTATCATTTTTTCAATTTGTAGGCTACTTCATGTACTCCTGCTTTATTTCACGGGTGGTTTTCCCAAGCACAACTTTAGCTATTTTTGAAATCTGTTAATAGTTCATTTGTAGTGCTGTAATCTGTACTTTCTAGGATGACGGAACAATTTCAGCAACTCCACTTGGGTTCATGTAATGGACTGTGGTTGATTGCTACATATTGCCCTTCAGTTTGGGGAAGGTGTGCACAGCAGCTCTCCAGCTTTGCTATGTGTGTTCTGAGACTGATCAGTGGCATTCTTGCCCTGTATCTGCACTAAACTGGGACCATTCTGGCTTCTGTGTCCCCTTTCCAAGCCCTTTGGCAGAACCTTTCAAACAGTTCTGCAATAGCTAAAATCAACACTGCTCAGCCTGTTTGGACAGAGCCACTTGGTGTAAAATGTCCCTGGCTGATGTGTTTGCCCTTTCCTTCATGCCCACCAAAAGCATGTTAAAAACTCTTCCCTATTCACACGTCGAGTCTGGAAGACTTTCTAATTAGAGAAGTTAATCTTTGTTTTGTCAGGTTTTAGCTGACAAGAATTTCCATAGATTCCCTGAGACCCGAGGTCTTTGCCAGCTGAAAATTTAGCCTACTTGAAATGTGGACTGTGTAGCTGTCCCTGTGCTCTCCAAGGTGCTTTATACCCATGCCGATTTGAGTCCTTGTGGGAGAAGCCAGCAGTAAGTCCTCATTGAACATAAGAACTTTCTTTGATGCCGTGATTCACGGTCTCAAAGAAAATAGGATGGGTGGAAGAAACTGACAGGACTGTCAGGCAGGATGAGGCTGACTGACATNAACATAAGAACTTTCTTTGATGCCATGATTCATGTTTGGTTTTTTTTCTGCTTCTTCTCCTCTCTCTCAGTAGTTGCTTGTTATCACGGACCTTCCCTACCTGCAAGTCTTCCTATTTCTTCAAGGACAAAGAGGTGGAAAGGAACGCAAGCGACTGCGTCTTGCTAGTTCAGTTTTACTTTGGCTTGCGGCTGTGGTTTTGTTCGTAAGCTGGACATCTGAAATGAGCCCCCCCAGCATTTGCCTGTGAGGTCTCATGGTACTCACACAACTTCTGACAGTGGTTTAATTGTTGGGTTTTTAAAAGCAAAAACAAATACAAACCTCCAAAACCCAAACAAGATTTTGCAGCTTTCCTCACATCACTGTTCCCAATTATAGTAGCTTTCATAACAACAAAGCAGTGTCTGTATATAATAGTATGCGTAGATTGTTTGTTGCCATATACTCCCTTTCTTGAGATGAAAGTTGTGCAGGCCTTTTACATCTGACAGTTCTGAACCATCTGTCTGGCAAGGTTGGACTGTAAAAGATTCCTCGTTTAAGGTTGTTTTTTTTTTAAAATGTGTGAGTTGTTAAATTCCAACTGGTTAAATCTACTATGAAAAATTTCTTGTATGAAATCAGTTTCATATTCTTTATGTGGTACCAGCTTTTGACAGAGGAGGCATTTTTTTAGCTTCTGTTATCTAGGAGGGGAAGAGAAAAAGACATTGAAAATCAGAAGTTTCTCATAATAGGAGCATTTTTTTCATTAGAGACCACTTTTATGCATGTGGGCCTATGTAATTCCTGAGGAAAACCCTTTCTGTTTTGCCTGCACCGCCCATTTCATCCAGTACACAGGTACCAACGTACCAGCCTGCAGCCTGACTGCCTGGATTGTCAGGCAGTGAAGAGGCAGAAGGCAGGAGAGCAGGCCATCCTTTGCTGTTAGCCGAGGAAAGGAGTTAAGTCATTTTTATTTCCCCCTTTAGTGTAACATCTCAAAGTTTTTTTGTCAGCAATTTGTTGGCTGCAGCAGCTTTATCATCTAAGTGGTACGAGCTGCTGGGAAAGCTCATTTAGTGACAAGTTAAATGTTATAATTTCCTGTAAGCTATGCAGGTAACACTGTGTTTTATGGCCCAGCCATGCAGTGCAGAGCTATTCTCCGTGTAACACACATGTTGAACATTAACTACTGTTTGAGTACAGAAGGTGGAGTGTGCTCTCTCTGGTTTCTATGGGGTGTGTGGCAGCGTGGGTAAACGCGCTGGGAGTTAATGCCATAAAACAAGCAACCAGGAATAGAGTGATCATAGGGCATCAAATCAGTTTTTCCTAGTTGCGTGAATTTCTCATGTCTTGCCATTTCTTTTTTATTGCCTTGGAGGGTTTTCTCCTCCCTCATTTGAGCAGAATCAGTTTAAATTCTGTTGTGCTTTGGTTTGGCTTCTTTTAGCAAGTGCTGAATTTACTACATATGAGAAAATATGTTCTGGGTACCTTTTAGCAAACTTTTTGTTTGGTTTATAGCAATTATTGTACATCTAAAAATTATGGTTTCTTAGTAATGTACTGCTTTTAGAAGCTGTTGTATTCTCGTCTGCTTTCAGCAGCATGTTGAACTTTGACTAAAAATGTCTATTATTCATCTCTTGCCCCCCCATAATAAAGTGGTATCTTACAATGATAATTTATTGCTTGTTTTAAGTTTTTGTGGAGCTTGTTTTAATGGAGCTCCTAGTGCTGTTCCTGAAATTTGATAAGATTTGATTTCTGTACTTCTGCTTAGTTAGTAAAAAACCCAAACAAACAAAACTGAGAACAAAAACCTCAAAATTTGCTACCTACACCTGAGCTTACTTTGACCTTCTTGGGAAAATAGAGAGAGGTGAAACTCTTGAACTTGTCTTTTGCTGGAGAACACAGATTTCAGACAGCTTGGAATCCTGGACAGGAGCTCTGCTTGTTACAATTGATGCCAATTTTGTGCACAAGGCAAAACTAAAGGATCTGAACACTACTTAGCTCGCCTTCAGCTGAAATCAGTGAATCTTGCTAATTTTGGGATGAAGTGGGAATGCCTAATATGTTAGAGCTTTATAAAATAAAAATTGGGAAAAAAATACTTAACAGTGTAGTAGGGACAGCAGGCACAAAAGTGGTTCCAGATCTGTACTTTCCTGTATAAAATACCACCTGTAGCTTCAGTCTGTTACTGAGATTTATGATCATCTGATGTATTTTTAGTCAAGGGTTTGGGTTTTCTTTTTGCTCAGGATTTGAAAATTTCCTTCCTCAAGTAACACAACAGGGTTTGCATGAAAAATTGTTTTGTTATTCCCTCTTCATCCTACCCACCCATAACCTGCAAGTTTTGCTTCTTCTAATGTTTGGAGTTGAAGCACTGGGTGTCTAAATACTTGGCTTAACCTCAGAACAAGTGCACAGGCCAGTGCAGCCTAGCAAGATCAGCTAACTTTTCTACCAGTACCCATAGTCCATGGTTTGGGTTAGTCTTGTATTTCAGATGGCTTGCCAAGTAGGAATTGTAGATTTTTTTTTTCTTTTATTTCTGCATTTAAAGGCTATGAATGTGACCACAATTAGCAACATGATTGAAAGATTCTTATCAAATCCCATTAATTTCCTCACAGTGTTCTTCAAGTATTCGAGCTGTCCAGAATTTATTTTGCAGCTGCACGACTGTAGTTGATATGGAATAACAGCCAGCAGATTTCAGGCAGCACGTCAAGCAAGCTATTACTGGAGAATATGATTTCCTGGCATTTAAAAGTTTGGCTCTGTGATTTAGGATACTTACAGGACATAAGCCTTTCCTTTCCGTCTACGCTTTGAGTTACAGCAAACTTTGAAAGTTCTCTTTGAGAGCGAAATCTGATGCTGTTGGAATAGCTACAGACATGGAACAACATGTCACTGTCTTTCTTGAAGAAAATAAAAAGAAGTGTCAATACAATTCTTGAGAATAAATAGAATTACTATTTAGATACTACATTCCATTGTGCATCCCCTCTTCCCCCATTTGAACTTAAAAAGAAACCCACCCACACTCATCCACAAAAAAAAAACCCCAACCCTTTCTTTTCTGTTACAGAAAAATGCAAAGGGACAGGAATTGTTTGACCAGATTGTGTATCATTTGGACCTTGTGGAAACAGATTACTTTGGCCTACAATTCATGGATGCTTCCCAGGTTACAGTAAGTATAACTTCAGTTAATTTTTATGTTCTGCAGTACTTTATGTTGTCTATTAGAGATGTGTTACTAGTGCAGTTTCATGGAGAGATGCAGGCATTACGGAATATACTGCTGAAACAATTGATATAAGGTTTGGTTCTTGCAGATAAGCCAAATCCTCTAAATGAGTTGTGTGTCATTTTGTGTGATATGCATGTGACTTGATCACATGTAAGTGAAAAAGCAATAGGTGCTTTTAAAGAAAAATGTACTTTATGTTTTGTAGGCTCATGGTATTAAAAATGGGTTAAATCTCTTGCAAGCAAGGATTTCTTGTAACTCCCATCTTTGCTGTTCCATGCACAGATTCTGTTGCTCTGTAGATTTAATTTCATTTGCAAAAGAGAAAATTTTTCCTTCTGCCTGCTATCCAATGACCCTCAGCATCTATGGGTAAAAGAAAAAAAAGAGCAGTGTATATACAGGTGCAGGTAGATTGATATATTAATAAGATATGGTTAAAAGACTACAACCTTGTAGTTAAACAGTATTGCTGTATATTTGATCTTTTCCTTTGTCTGTTCGCCTCACATGCTGAGGTATTGATATGACAGCAGCCTGGGTTGTGGATAGAGAATATACAGACTTGGAAAATAATTGTTTGCTTTTAGATTATCTGGTCAGTAAATGTTTTTTCCATAAAGCAACAGAAGACAGCTGTATTCAGTGCTATTAGAATAAAATAATGGGAAAATGTAGCCACAATATTGACATCTTGTGAAAAGTAGGTTTTAACTTTATCATCTCTGAATTCTCGGCTTTATTCTCTACCAAGCATGGGTCAATGTGATTAGGTCAGATTATTGTTTTACCAGCTGCAATGTGATCTGTGTTTTACCAATGACTTTAAACAACAAATAGGAAAACTGTCCAGATACTATAATGACTTGATACTGAAAAAAGGGAGCTTAAGCTTTTGAGGAAGAGAATACTGTTATTATCTATTTAAACGTTACCCTAATATCCCAGTTAAGTGTGTGCATTTATCACTGGAAAAATACGTTTCAATGGAGTATGTCCATAATGGGTTTGGGGTTTTTAGGAAGTTTAGTGTGTGATCCTGATATCATTTATATTACATAAATTGTGTGTCCTTTTATGATGGCCCAGCCTTGTCTAATTATGTATCGTTAAGTGCTATCTGTCATTAGGCCGCCATTACAAGTAAGAGAGCACAGACTAGACTTTGAATAGTGGAGATGGCTTCCATGTGCTCCAAGGCTAGCAGCTTTCGAGTGCACTGTGTTTCTTGCAGTCCTGTAACTTTGCCTAAGAGTTGGGACAAGCAGTCTTGATAGCTGTGATTTAGAAAAGAAAATGATAATTAAAGCTTGTCTGATTTGAGGAAGAAAAAAAGTGTTGAACAGCTTATTACTCCCAAAAAAATAATTTTTTGGTACAACCAAAAAACATGAAGTTTTGAAAGGCAAGATGTCAGCAGTAACGCAGAAAATACTGTAAAGCCTTTTCAGTGAACTCTGCATCAGTTTATATCTTATGTTCTTTGAAACTATCCATGAATATGATAATATGATATCCATATCATCTAGTAGTTTATTCTAAAGCAAAGCTTTATGTACTGTTGTATTTTATCTGGTATTAACTCCAGAAGTAGAAATACTCGGGGGAGAGGGGTTGTTAAGTATTGTTAGTGTGTGGATGCACTTGATCTAGTGGAAAACTTTTATTCATGTGAGGTTTAAAAAGCGGCAGAGATACACTGCCTGCTGATGTTCAGCTCCTTGACTGATAACAATTTACAGGTTATAGTAAGGAATAAAACTGTGTCTTACTGTAGTTGCATTATTATAGCTTTGAACCAACTCTTTTTTTTCTACCAGACTCGGTAACAAAACTCCTGAGACTTAGTGCTCTGCAGCAGCTCTAGTGGTGGTTCTTTCATTGTTCTCATCCTTTCTTAATTCCTATTTTTGTCTGTGTTTTATAATGTACATAATATAGTAGTGCACTGAGACATATATAATTTATAAATAAATGTGCATATATTGGAGGTGCATGCTCAAAACCTTCTTTTTGTGCCATCAAAAAAGGTTGGAGGCCACTGCTCTAGGACAGCTCCAGTGAGTCTGGGAACGTTGTAAGGCCATTCAAATGTGTCCATTTTGTAATAAAAACGCTGCTCTGCTTTTCCTTTCCACCTGTTGGTGAATGGGAGAGAAGAGAGAAAGAGAGGGAAAAGAGGAGTGAAGGAAGGAAATGAGAATCAAAGAAGTAAGTTCTTGTTCAGCTAATTGTTACAGGACTTCGACAGGGAAATAGCGCCACTCTTGTAGGAGATCTCTGCGCTGGCTTAGAGGAAACATGACACTTACTGAGTTTTGGGTTACTTTTACTATGATGTATGTGTTCTGGCAAAGCAGGAAGCCTTGAAAGCTGTAGTGGAAGTTCAATAATAAAATCTTGTGAGACCATACTGTCAAAGTTGAGTTGTCATGAGGGAAGTATTTTGTTGATCTTTACAGAAACTGGTCATTTGTGACATATTCTATGGCTGGTTTGGGTACTTGACAGTTATTTTAGGCTGCTGGTAGATAATCTTTACTCATCTTCTGTTCAGGTTTGTCCTTTCTTTGTCTCTTATTCCAGATCATCATAAGAAAAAGGGCTTCTGTGGTTTACAGCACCTTATGAGCTGCAACATATTCTAGGTTTCTCTCAGGATATAGATCTCACAATTTCTACAGTTGCATTCTTTATTCCAGTTGTCTGTCCTGTGACAGCTAAACATGGATACCCTTGCAGTCCACCCCTGTTTTACGGGAATTCAGAACAAGAGGGTTGCCCATGTTGATTAGCTTGGAACTTGCTTCTGTTTCCCTCATGATTTTGTTTCTGATCACAAGAACAATACCAGAGTAAGTGAAGGGGAAGAAGATTTAAGCTACATATTGAAATACTTTTTGTTTGTTTTTTTGCAAGTGAGGTGCTATAATCCTTTGGGTGTGAAACTTTAGTTGGGAATGCATGGAAGCAAAAGAATTAAAATACCACCTTTTTACATGTATCTCTTTCAGTGATCCTCTAAGTCCTTTATGTCCAATCTTTAATGTCACAAAGGCCCCTTGGCTTAAAGAAGGTCCACATGGAACAGCCTTTCCCAGTTGGGTAGATATATTGTGCTCTGCAGCCAGCTGAGCCATTTTGAGCGTGTATTCACACACCTGATGTATCTGGCACATTGGGAAACACTGGATTTACAGCGTGTGTACAGCAAGACTTCCGTGCAAGGACAGCCCGTGCCTCCTGCAGGTGCCCATGGCTTCAATGGGGACCAGATTTCCCTGGGAAGGTGAGGGCCAGGACCAACCTGGAGTGAATTGTCCTGGCAAGCTGTGTTTTCAACTGAACTTAGTGGTGGCTGACTCCTAAACTGGATTATGATCATTCGTTGTGAGAGGTGAGGAGACAGTGGAGGGAGGAGATGGAGTGTGTAGAAATTAAAATAAGTTTTTGTGAAAGCAGTGTTCCAAGTACAAGAATAGAAGGGGAGAAAAAGTGCAAGAACTGTATTGCCCAGACTGGGCCTAACCAGCAGCGATGTGTCAGGATCCACTGACCGGACACCGAGATCCTCGCCTGTCTGGAAGGTGGCCTTGTGGCCACGTTTTTCTGGGAGAATCGGGATCATGTACGCTTCGTGATGACATAGGTTTTGAAGAATGCGGTGTGAGGATGGGGGTGAAGCAAGCTGGGCAATGATAAATAATACCTGAATGCCTTTGTTTTTTCCACATATCATGAACTAGACTCCCAGATGTTTCAGCAAGTATTGGGTCAGGGCCTTGGAGGGACTTGATGCTTCATGATTGCCTCTCCTGCATCTGAATTTTCTTTTAAGGGCTTATTGTCATTCAAATCAGGAGTTCTTTCAACTGCTTGCTTTTGATATTACTGCTGTGACTTCTTAAGAGTGTGGGGGATGTGGAAAAAGAGCAATGCAAACCAGTCAATTAGCCTCATAATGTGATAGCCGCAGTCTTTTTCCTTATGTACTGCTTAAAATGGTAACAACAAGTGCTGGTTAGGCAGAACAGAATAGGGACACGCCTTACTGTTCAATACATTCAGTGTTGGGAGAAAGGGAGGCTGGTAAATATTTTAATAATGCAAAAGGTTTGCTTTTCTGCTTCTGGTAGAAACATCCCATTTTCCCATGAGTAAACTGTGAAATTAATCTGTGACTGTTTCCCCTCCCTGAATGTCTCTTGTTCCTCTGGATGATGAGCTCTTTGGGACTGTGGTTGTTGTCTGTGGATTGTAGCCCAGCACAGCAAATACCAGTCGCAGCTGGGGGGTCCCAAGAGCTGTACAGGTAACGGTATCCTGTAGTGCTTCAGTTACTAATAGTGGCAGCGATATGTTCAGTAACTGGACAAAGGCAGCCTGGCTGATTCCACAGCCAGAGGCCATTTCCCTGACACAGACTTGAGAAGTAGCCATACAGGGCAGGTGGTTGTGGTACTGTCTATCTGGTGATGCTTCTTCATGACCTTTCTTCTAAGTGTAGAGAAGTCAAGTCTCCAGTCTGTCTGGGACAGTAAACAGTTTTTGCTGTTTTCATTTGTCTTTGTGCATGGTCAGAGCTTAAGTTGAAGTGGTTTCCTTAGTTTTGTTCCACAGGTTTAGTCAGATTTGTCACCTGTTTGTTACAAATCCTGTCAGTTTGGTTTTTGAGTGTTTGGGCACAGGCTTCAGAATTAAAGATAACTTCCTTTTTATTGCCAGAATTGATCTGGAGTGGCAACCGCTTTCATTGTATAATAAATCTAATGAGAATTACGCTACACAAGGCAAGTTTTTTATATAATTTTTCCCCAGGATATGAAATTTCAGTGCTGCGAAGAGAAAGGGAGTAATCTTGTATGTCCTGTTGTTTCGTATGGTAGTGAGTACCTGTGTTCATGTTCAATTACAAATTCTGCTTCTGTCACCTCAGGTCTGCAAAATGAAATATTCCTTGGACTGTGTGGTGAGTTGACCCTGGCTGAAGTCCAGGTACCCACCAAAGCCGCTCTATCACTCCCCCTCCTTAACTAGACAGGAGAGAGAAGATGTAACTAAGGCCCGTGGGTTGAGATAAGGACAAGGAAAGGCTGTTTGCCAATTAGGTTATCATATGTGTATGAATTAAGATAGACTAATGGTCTTGAAGGATGTCCATATAGCTCTATTATTCACGTGCCGTCTGTCTGACTGCAGATAAACCATGTCGCATATCAGGATGATTCTGAGATGGCTCAGTGCAGACTCAGGCTGGGACAGGCAAGGCATTCAGGAACACCAGAGCTTGGTTATGTTGCATTCCAATATGCTGCTTTGTGTCCAGAAATAATACTGAAATTGGGATTTTTCTTTTTCAGTTCTTTCAGTCTTACTATTCATGGTGATAATTAAAAAGTTACCATGACAGAATTTGAAGTACATGTGTTTTTGTTTAGTTTCTGTAAAGACCCATGAAAAAAAGGCTTTGAAGTAATCCATATTCCATATAACCCTAAATGTGTTTTCAGGAGTATGAAAGGGGCAGGTGCAAGAGCTGTGTAGCAGCCTTTTCCTGTTAGGAGATCACAGTTTTCTTTCATTAAAAGCTGGCTATTTGTTTAAGCAACTTCACAATTAATTTGAAATAAAAATTACCAGGTATATTCTGAAAACAAGATACATGTTCTGCAATATCAAGATCAAAGGGCAGATCTTGGCAGAATGAGGAGTTTCTGCAAACAAATTTTCCTGGTTTTTTGACCTGTAAGAGGCAAAATATTCTGGCAAAACCAGTTTGTTTTAAAAAATCCTTCTGGACTTTCTGTGGTGTTAAATCCGATTGAAATCATAAGCCACAGACAGGTTTGAAAGAAATACTTTTTAATTAAGCAGAACCTCTTTGTTGCAGTTGCAAATAACTGTGGCTTTCTGACCCTAGCAGGAATGATGGGGTGTAATCCTGCTGCCTCTGGTGTCACTGAGGGTTTTTTTACTTTTGAATTCAGTGTACGTATCCTAGCAGTTTGTCTCATTCTAAGTGACCAACTTCTGTTTAAGACGACACAGGTATATTTCTGTTAGGGATGAGCTGAAGTCTTAGGTGATGCTACTGACACCTTTATGCTGTAGTCTTAAGTGAGTCCTTTTTGGAAGAAACTAGCCTCCAATTGCTTGTGCTCATCTGTTAACCTTAACTAAGTTAAACCCCAAAATTAAGACAATTAGACTTTATTTTGCAAATAAAATTTTATTTACCACTTCCTGCTAGCCCAAACTGTATTTTAATTCATGGTCACTGCTGAGGGTGCTGTAGGGGTCAAAGCTTCTCTGAAGGTCAGCAAGTACATAGGGATGTGTTCCTCTCAGAGCCTTGCCAGAGCCTGGAGGTGTAAAGTGTGCCTTGAAGCATTGCAGTTCCACTTACAGAGCTTGTGCTCAGAAAAATTCCAGTGCACATAGAGACACAAGTGGCTGGTTTTGAGCACATGTCACTTGAAAGCCTTAGACTAACTTTTGCTCTGCTCTGTATGGTAGTTACAATTGGCCAAAAAATTGATTTTATGGTTGAGGCTCCGTTCTTTCACAGAGTGGATGCCATAGAACTTTCATGCCCCTTCAAGTACTGAAGATTAGAAACAGAAGTAAGTGGGGTGAAAGAACAAAGGCGTGAGGATCATAAAACTGGAGTCCACAAAAACCAGTGACTGCACGTACCTGTGCTACAGCAAAGATGCGCTCAAGTGATTTCACAAAAGCATACAAGGGTCAGCAGAGTGTGTCCCGTAAAGATGAAGTGGATTCTTCAGAAGAACAGCAGTGTTTGCAACAGAAGAATAGTGGACGGCAAGCCTCAGCACAGATGGGATGTTTGATTGATACATTTAGAAGATGTGGGAGAAAAATACTCCTCCTTCGTTTATAATGAATCAGTCTGCTGGTCTTACCAAGAGCTCTGGAAGGGCAGGAGATAAGAACAGCTGAAACATTTGAGGGACTTTTCTTGAAAAGAGGAACCTTTCACTGGAGTGCAGGCTAGAGCTGAGTCAGTCCAACTGTGGAGGTGAACAATGAAGGACCTTACTGTCTCCTGATAACAGTGATCATGATGTCTCTAGGGAGACAGGGTGAACTGTGAACGTGACGCAAGACAGCTGAGCGCCTAGCGTTGCTAGTTCGTAGAAGCATGTTTGCAACAGTCAGGAATATTTTGTGACTTACAGTAGTATTTGTAGGAGTCCTTGATTGTAAAAGGAAGATGTGTGGAACTACATACAGTGAGAGTTTTGCAAGATCCAGCTGAAACTAGTAACTGCGTTTGAGAAGTTGCTTACATCATGCAGTGACTGGATGCGTCTGGATGCTGCACGCCAGACTTGTTGATTGAATGTGACAGTTTATTTAAAAAAAAAAAAAAAAACAACAAACCACAAAACCCAGTGCTTTGACAAGGCCAAAGCTTTCAGGAGCTGTTCTGCCTTGAAACAGAATAAGAGGTACCCTCCACCACATTCTTTTACGTGTTTATTCACAGGCTGTTTGCATACTAGAAACGGTAAAAACTGGTTCCATGAAGGTTCATGCAAAACATCGCATTGCAAAATTACCTCTTGCTTTCAGATGATTTCTGGCATCATGGTAATTCCATGCGTGACTTGCATGTGCTTTTTGTGGTTCCCGTAAATGGCTATTTTGTAGGCCTTGAGCTTTTTAACTTGATCTCATCCTGTGCTTTTCCTGTGGCCAGATAGGGTTCTCTTCCTGACTTCGTATTGCCTTCAGAAAAGCACCAAGAAAATGTTCTGCCTCTGGGCCTCAACAGAATGTAATTAGAAGACAGAACTCCTGGAGTAGGCGCTAATCTGTGCCTTATGTTTTTTGTGCTCTGAACAGGCATGAAGCATAGACATCTCCATTGCCTTTGAGATATATGTGATCATGATGACTTTCGAGCTCCTTTCTGATGATTACACACTAGAGTAATTTTTCAGCCTGGAAGTGCAGACCACAAGGTACTATGGACTGTTTGTAAGGACTTTACAAAAGTGAACTGAGGAAAAACCAAAGCCACTGTCAACAGCTTTGAGTTCACTGTCCAAGCGTCTTCATCTCTAATGGAACATTTTTAGGAGCTTTGTGAAAGACTGAAAATGGCTGGCGTACTGCTAGTACTTTTCTTGCATCACAGGAACAGAAAAACTTTTTCTTCCTAATACTGCTTGTGTTTAAGTGTTTTTTGTAGCTTACATCTACAACATCAGTAAGAGCAGCTGTTGCAGCATTTTTTGTTGTTAGTTTGGAGGGAGGTTACCTCTATTCATGGGACCAGCTAGATGTTAGTTGTGTATTTGGGAACTTCTGTACTCTAGGAACATGACAGAAATTGTTTTCAGCTAATGTAATCTTATTTACCTAGACTTCTAAGGTCATTATTAATGCCGTTACCCCATCCGCTAGTGGGCCGCAGAAACTTTCTTTCAGTGTAAGTACAGATTTCTCCATAGAGAATGTAATCCTATGGAAAAGTCTTGTGTGCCTTTGTCATTTATGGAAACTTAGAAGTAGTTGTCAGATTAAAAAAATGCTGTAGAGAAATAAACTCCTCCTTAGTTCATGAGGTTATCAACGATAATGGGTAGTGGGAGTACAGGGGTGCGGTAATGTCCTGGTTTTTGCTAGGATAGGGTTATTTTTTTACAAGAAGCTGGGAGAGGACACAGCCAGAACAGGTGACCTATACTAGCCAAAGGGATATTCCATACCATATAACATCATGGATCTGAGGTTTGAGGTGGCTGGTACTGAAGCACAGCTCCTCTTAGGATTCTGGCTGCTGGTGCTGGACTGGATGTTCAAATGGAGTGTTCCTTTTACACATCTTGCGCTGATGCTATGTGGAGTGAGTGGGTTGTACTGATCACACAGCTGGCTTGCATAGGAAACCTCAATGACCCAGGAGTTCTGGAAGTGATCTTTGGCCAGAAGGCAAAGATTCCAGAATGTCACCAGAAGAGAAGGTGATGTGTGCTGAAGAGGCCCCACCCTATAATAAACTACCAGAGAACAAGAAGCAGTATGCCCTGTTCACTGATGGGTCCTGTCATATTGTGGGAAAGCGTCAGAGGTGGAAGGCTGCTGTATGGAGTCCTGCACAACGAGTTGTAGAAACTAGTGAAGGAGAAGGTGAATCAAGCGAGTTTGCAGAAGTGAAAGCCATCCAGCTGGCTTTAGACATTGCTGAAAGAGAGAAGTGGCTGATGCTCTACCTCTGTACTGACTCATGGATGGTGGCCAATGCCCTGAGGGGGTGGTTGCCGCCATGGAAGCAGAGCAGCTGGCAGCGCAGAGGCAAACCCATCTGAGCTTCCGAATTATGGCAAGATATTGCTGTCTGGCTAGAGAAGCTGGTTGTAAAAGTATGTCCTGTAGATGACCATGTACCCAAGAGTTGGGCCACTGAGGAACATCAAAACAACCAGCAAGTGGATCAAGCTGCTAAGATTGAAGTGGCTGAAGTGGATCTGGACTGGCAACGTAAGGGTGAATTATTCATAGCTTGTTGGGTCCGTGACACCTCCGACCATCCAGGAAGAGATACAACATATAGATGGGCTCATGATCAAGGGGTGGACTTGACCATGGACGCTATCTCACAGGTATCCATGAATGTGAATGAAACACATGCTGCAATCAAGCAAGCCAAATGGTTAAAGCCTCTCTGGTCTGGAGGACGATGGCTGAAATAGCAGTATGGGGAGGCCTGGCAGATTGGTTACACCCACTCCCACAAACCCGCCAAGGCAAGCCCTATGTACTTACAATAGTGGAAGCCACAACAGGATGGCTGGAAATATATCCCGTATCCCATGCCATCACCCAGAACACTATCCTGAGCCTTGAAATACAAGTCTTTCGGCGACATGGCACCCTGGGAAAATCGAATGATACAACGGACTGTTAAAGACTGTACTGAGAGTAATGGGTGGTGGGACCCTCAAACACTGGAATACACATTTAGCAAAGGCCGCCTGGTTAGTTAACACTAGGGGGTCCAGCAATTGAGCTGGCGCTGTCCAGTCAAAACTTCCATGTACTGTAGAAGGAGATAAAGTCCCTGTAGTGCAAACAAAGAATATGTTAGGGAAGGCAGTCTGGGTTACTCCTGATTCAAGCAAAGCCAAACCCACCCATGAAGTTCCTTGGTTTGTTCAGCCTAGAGAAGAGGAGACTGAGGAGAGACCTCATCATGGCCTATAGCTTCCTCACGAGGGGGAGCGAAGGGGCAGGTGCTGATCTCCTCCCTCTGGTGACCAGCGATAGAACCAGAGGGAATGGCATGAGGTTCCAACAGGGGAGGTTTAGGTTGGATGTCAGGAAAAGGCTCTCCACAGAGAGGGTGGTCGGGCACTGGAACAGGCTCCCCGGGGAAGTGGTCACAGCACCAAGGTTGACTGTGTTCAAGAAGCGTCTGGACAACTCTCTCAGTCATCTGCTCTGATTGGGCCGGTCCTGTGTGGAGCCAGGAGTAGGACTTGATGATCCTTATGGGTTCCTTCCAAGTTGGGATATTCTATGGTTCTATCATTCTATGAAGTTGGGAGGAGACACAGCTGGGACAGCTGACCCCAGCTGACCAAAGGGATGTTCCATGCCATATGACCTAATGCTCAGCATATGCAACTAGGGGAAGAAGAAGGAAGGGAGGGATGACATTTGGAGTGATTGTGTTTGTCTTCCCAAGTAACCTTTACACACAATGGAGCCCTGCTTTTATGGAGATGGCTGAACACCTGCCTGCCCATGGGAAGTGGTGAATGAATTGCTTTTGCTTTGCTTGTGTGCACAGCTTTTACTTTACCTATTAAACTGTCTTTATCTCAACCCAGGAGTTTTCCCACTTTCCCACTTTCACTCTTCCAGTTCTCTACCATATCCCACTGGGGGGTGGGGGGAAGGGAGGGTGAGCAGCTGCATGACGTTCAGCTGCTGGCTAGGGCAAAACCACGACAGGGACGCAGGAGTTCAGATCCAGTCACCAAAGGGCCAAATAAGAAACGAGGAAAGCATTTTTACTGGGCTTTCTAGTTGATTTATTGGTTGGGCCTTTTGTTGTTATTTCCCACTCTTGAAAAAAGACTCCCAGTGAAGCAGCTAGAAGGGACCTTACGGGGGAAATCCAGTGCTTCTTCCTGGCAGAACTACTCCAGATGTATTGGGTTTGCCTCCAAGGTTTTGGCAGCAGGGGGCGTCTAGGAGTTGCTTCTGATAGAAGATGCCAGAAGCTGTTTCCGTGTTGAACAGAGCCAGTTCCAGCTGGCTCTAAAACAGTCTGTGGAAGACCCCATGATGGAGCAGGTGAATGTATCTGAAGAAGGCTGTGACTCTGTGAAGAGTCCACACTGGAGCAAAATCCTTGCAGGACCTGCGTTCCAACCGTGAGGGACCCATGCTGGAGCAGTTTGTGAAGAACTACAGCCTGTGGGAAGAACCCATGTTGGAGAAGGTGATGGAGGACTGTCTCCTGTGGGAGGGACCCAACACTGGAGCAAGGAAGAGTGTGAGGAGTCCTCCCCCAGAGGAGGAAGGAGCAGCAGGGACAGCTGTGTGAGGAACTGACTGCAACCCCTGTTTCCCATCCCCCTGTGCCTCTGGTGGGAAGGAGGGAGAGAAAATCAGGAGTGAAGTTGAACCCAGGAAGAAGGGAGGGGTGGTGGGAAGATGTTTTAAGAGTTGTTCTTTTTTCTCATTGTTAATTTAAATTAATTTTCCTGAGTTGAGTCTGTATTGCCTGTGATAGTAATTGATGAGTGATCTCTCCCTGTCCTCCTCTCGACCCATGAGTCTGTCCCTATATTTACTCTCCCTGTCCAGTTGAAGAGGGGAGTGATAGAGCAGCTTGGTGGGCACCTGAGGGCCAGCCAAGTTCAAACCACCACACCAGAGCAAAAGCTGTGTCTCAAGTTCTTTGCTCGATGTTTTGCTATTCATTGTGGGCTGCTGCAGAGGGTCTGGCTTCATCTTTGGGTAGCCAGACCTGCTCTTTGGGTAGGCTTCTTGTCCTCACACAGAAAAATCCCCATCAACAGCCCCCCCTCTCCCTTGGTGCTCAGCCTGTAAGTTAGGAGTTCTGTAATTGTCCGTGCTGTTCTCACACAATTCTTACTTAAATAATTTCTCCAGCCAGTTGAGGAATGCCTTTCTGTTGAAGAGGGGAGTGATAGAGCATTGGAGTCATTAGTAACCCTGCGGAGATGTGTTGTGTCCCATCACCCTGCTTTCTATTGAAAATACTAACTAGTATCACTCCTGGTGTTCATAATATCTGAGCCATTTATCTAAAAGCAGTTTTTCCTCTGCATCTACATTTTCAAGAGGAACGTAACTTTCTAGGATGGATCAACTTTCTTATAAGAAACTTATGCAAGTGTAAAGAGCAATCTTTTTGTCATTTTAAGCTGTGAACTCTGGGGAGCTTCTGTTTTTTCTAAGTATATGTTTGTGTAGTCCTTGAGTTTCTGCATGACCCCAATTGTCGTTAGGTTTTTCACCTAATATTTTAAAGATGACCTTTGGAAGAAAAGAGGAAAGAGCTTCTTCTCTTTAGTTATTTTTAACTTTATATGTGTAAAGTTGTCCCTGGACTGTGATTTGGTGGGTAGGGGTGATTCCTGCCTCCCATGTGTTAGATATATTTTTCTCCTCTCTGCTTTAGAAGGCTGTGTGGCCGATGACAGACAGCTTGATGGGCTTCAGGTGCCTAAGAAATCAGACAGCAAGAAGATAATTGAAGAGAGAATTGACTTTAGGGTTTAAAGGTTCCAGCTTTTGTTTAGCCCACCTTCTTTTCTTAACCTGAACATTTGGCATGGTTTTCCCTCTTGTACCTCCAGGTAAGGCTTGAGAAACCATATAATCCAGTAAAAATGGGCTTTATCTTATTGATGGTTAAGTATATAAATAAGCATAAGGGAAAACAGTCTATTAAAGACCTTTTTCGTGCATTTTAAACTAGCAAAGCAAGCCAACGAAAAAGGGTCAAATGCATTGGTTGTTTTTTTTTCCTTTCAGGTCACCTTTGAGGGCTGTGTAGATCAAGACAAGGATTTTTCATCCTTTTAGGGAGCAAGTAGAGAGGCAATGCAATTTGCAGAGCTCAGGTGTGTGATGGGTTTGTGTCAACCTGTGGGACTCCCCCTTTCAGTCTTCATTTGGCAGTCACTGTGGTCCTTACATCGACTGCTCCAGTAGCTATAGTTTATCTGCTATATCTTGAAATAAATACATCTTTCCCTTGCTGTGTGAATCTTTTGAGCAAATATTGGTTGCTACAACCTAGGAAGTGTTGAAGTACTTATTTTTTCCTCTTTGATTAGATAAAGTGAGTGCTTAACAGGAGAGCATGCTGAGATAAATATGAGTTAAGAAATCTTTTATTTTTTTAGAATGTTTCTTTCGTGTGGAATTGATTGGTGTGTGTTTTCAACACATGAAGGCCAACCAGTCACTACTGTTTTGTATCAGTTAATACAATAGAAAACTTTATTAATTTGACAATGAAAATAAATTATGTTAGGATTGAACACTAGCTTTTGAACTTCCAGTTTACCTGATGAAATTAAAGGAGTGACCTCATGGCTCTCTACAGCTTCCTGGGGAGGGGAAATGGAGAAGGAGGTGCTGATCTCTTCTCCATGGCATCCAGTGATAGTATGTGTGGAAATGTTTCAAAGAAGTGCAAGGAGAGGTTTAGACTGGACATTTGGAAGCATCTCTTTACCAGCAGGGTGGGGAAACACTGGAACAGGCTTCATAGAGAGGTGGTCCATGCCCCAAGCCTGTCAGTGTTTAAGAGGCAGTTGGATAATTCCCTTGATAACATGAAATGATCAGGCAGTTGCACTATAGATGATCATTGTAGGTCCATTTCAACTGTTCTGTTCTAGAATCATAGAATCAGAGAGTGATTTGGGTTGGAAGGGACCTCAGCAGGTTTGGAACAGGTTGCCCAGGGAGGTGGTGGAGTCACCGTCCCTGCAGGTGTTTAAGGAAAGGTTAGACGNCTCTGAGTGAAGAATTTCTTCCTACTATCTAATCTAAAACTCCCCTCTTTTAGTTTAAGGCCGTTGCCCCTTGTCCTGTCACTGCACTCCCTGATAAACAGCCCCTCGCCAGCTTTCCTGTAGGCCCCTTTAGGTACTGGAAGGCTGCAATTAGGTCTCCCTGGAGCCTTCTCTTCTCCAGGCTGAACAAGCCCAACTCCCTCAGCCTGTCCCCATAGGACAGGTGCTCCAGCCCTCTGATCAGCTTTGTGGCCCTCCTCTGGACTTGCCCCATCAGCTCTATGTCTTTCCTGTACTGGGGACCCCAGAGCTGGATGCAGCACTCCAGGTGGGGTCTCACAAGAGCGGAGCAGAAGGGGAGAATCACCTCCCTCCACCTGCTGGCTACACTGGTTTTGATGCAGCTGTGCTGTTCCCTGCTCTTCCATTCTGTTCTGTTCCATTCCGTTCTTAGAATCTTGATTACCTGCAGGTTGGTAAGGCTTGGTTTTTGTGGGTTTTTTCCCTTAATATGGGCAAAGTAGCTTAGACACTCTTCCTGTCATAACACAGTCCTAAACTAATTAATCCCTTTCCTCCTCTTTGTTCTGCACTGATACTTCTGAGTCCAGGCTGGATATGGGGAATGTGGCATTATATAGTTTAAATGTCTGTGGTAAGCCTCAGTCCTGTGCTGTGAGATTCACTGTTAAATTTCATTGGTGAGGTCAGATCCTGAAATGATGTACAGTTGTTTAGCCAGAGCTACTGTCATAGGTGCTGAGAGAGCAAAATTCCCCTCTGCTTGTATTCGGCTTCCTAGTGAAACTTCAGTATTCTTTGCTTTCAATTCCCTGTTCTTGAGTCATCAAGCAGTACGTAGCCAAGCCCAAACATTTTTTTTTGCTTTAGCTAGAATGCTATGAAATCTTCAACTCAACTTTTTGAGTCTGTCTTCTGTTTCATTGACAAATATTTTAGATTTGGATCGAGGATCTTCAAGGTGTTCAAGACTTCAGACCTCTCACTTGTAGCCTTCGTTGGCCCACCGGACAAGGCTAGCTTTTCTTGACACACGTACTGTGTTCCCGCTTACAGCAACTCTCTAGACAATTTAGGTGAAAGGGAGGGAGAGGATGGCAAAATTTTTTGAGCTCAGAGGGACATTTGGAAAGCTGGTGTGATTTCCAGTGTGAAGATGCTCTCCAACATTATCTGCAGCAAAGGAGTGTTGAAATTCAGGCTGATTTTCACAGAATTTGTACAAAATAACTGACTTTTAGATTAGTGTTTGTTCACAAATCTGCATGAAAGCTGCCAGGCCTGGGAACTCCGGGCCAGCAATACTGCCAGGCCACGTCTTACCTCCGGATTTTTATTTTGTGATCTGTGTGGTGGCTGCATCACACACAGCCATGATGTGCAGCATGGGATGGAGGTAAACCAGCAGCTCATTCTTGCTTCTCAACAGAGATAAGTTTAATGCTTGCTGTGTTTTATTTCCTGGAGCAGTCTGCCTCTGGCTTCTTGGGTACTGAGAATGAATGACAGTTTTCTGTCTAGGCTGTGGTCTCGTTTAACGTTCCGTGCAAGTAGTTCCTGTTCTTGTTAGTTATTTTTAATCCTTCTTTATAGTATTTCCACTTACAAATAATTGGTTTGAAACTTGCTGTTATTTGAGTTTTAATATACCTTCAACACCACATTCCAAAATCAGGACTATCGGCTGTTATTTCACTGGGAATTCTTGTAGTTCAGGTTGTGCGGTGCTTATTTCTGAACATGGTACTAACATGAACCATAGATGAAAAGTTACTGGAGGATTTTTGCCTGCAGTGTGGTCTTTGTGAGTGGTTTATCTTTAGCCAAAACAAATACTGAGGAGAAAGACATCTTTAGGTATTTGAAGCATAAGAAATTAATCCGCCTTGGAGGTATGAAAGTAAGACTTATATAATTTCAGTAAAAAATTAAAATTTTCAATGTCAATCTTTTTTCTTTATAAAAAAATTTGAAATTTTACAAATCTTCTGTGAACTGCTGTGGTTTCTGGTGTAATTCTTCATAAGAGAGTGAAATAGAGACAGAATAAATTACTTCCAACTCTAAGGAATGTATGTATATGAGCTGCTGTAATATTTTATTTCCACTCTGGTAGAGGTTTCTGATTGTAACAGTAGATTCCTTGGCAGCCTCACCTAAGGGAATCTAGCAAGTCTTCTGCAAATAAAAGCACCTTCAGAATAACTGTTCCATTTTTCTTTCTCTCCTTTTTTTGTTGGGAGATTTATTTACCTCAAGGGTAGTAAGTTGTCAGGCTTTGAATCTATACCCTTCTATACCTGTGATAAATAAATTTTTGCCTTGGCTTAGGACATGCTTAATAAATAAATACAAGCATTACTATCTAACAAATAACTTTTCACATTTATTTAATCATGGTAGCACAGTGTTAATGGAATGATCAATAGTCATTCAGAGTTTCTCATTTTTCTGAAAGCATGAACGCTTTAATAGGGAGAAAGGAAGAGTTTTTTTCTCCTAAGATTTTGTTCTGTAGTACCTAGTTTATTATTTTAAAATAAATATATGCATAAAGATAGAAAAACATTTATTTCAAGGAAGACCAAATACTGTTTTATTTCCTTGTGCAACTGGAGCATTTACATGGTGTTGCTTCAAATCAGATTGCAGCCTTGTGTAGGACGTTGCAGAGAGACAGTCAAAGATTTAAGCTGCATTTACATCAATCTTTGTCATTGTAGCTGCATCAATTCAAGATCTTTTACCATTAGTTTAAAAGGGGGAGCAGGGTATGCATCAGTTTTCCAAGTACTTTTGGTGGGGGTTAAGTCTTCATCCTTATCTTGAAAAAAATTGGCTGTGCAGCAATGGAGGGCAGGACAGTACAGGATCGGGAGGGTCTCCATCAAACAGATGAGTTGAAAGGAGGGTGAAAGCCAGGAGTTTGGCCCGCTTGTCCTCAGGGGCACTTGGGTGGCAGTTAAACCTTGGGACAAAAGCGTGGGTTTTGGACACAACGCCACTTTGTGGCTTTGGATTTTGAGGTTTCCTCTCTGCAAGAGTGAAACTTCCCAGACAGTACTGATGCATTTATAAGTCAAGCTTTCCCCTGTGAAAGAAGGTAAGTTGTTAGCTGTGCAAATAAACACTCTCACAAGTGTGTAGCAGTTTAGCAAATAAATATGGCAGTATTGCCTTAAGAGATTTTTATCTGTTAAATTTTAGTGTAATTAGTTTATTGTGTCAGCAAAATCTTGAAATGAAACTGCTTTTAAATGTGCATTTTCTTTTTTTAGCACTGGCTGGACCATTCAAAATTCATTAAGAAGCAAATAAAAAGTAAGTACCTTGTCTCTACCTGTTTCTTTACCTGTTACTTCCTTAAAAATTTGAACTTGGAGTATTTGAATGCGATTGTGAATATTTAAATATGGCCTTTAATGGAAAAATATTTCTTAGGAACCATGTTTAGTTTAATGGCTAATTGGCTGTCTAATTGGAGGAGCACATAAGCAATACAGCAGCCTTCAGTAGCCCTGGTTAAACGTGCTGTTTGTTTGAGGCATTCGGTTGCCAGGTAGTCTCAGTCTGATCTGTGAAATCAGGTTGCCTGGACACAGATCGCAGTTTCTGTCACTGCTTCTGATCCAGAACAGATTTCATGGGGTTTTTTTCAAATTTCATTGTGTAACAGTTAACCTCTTTTCTTGTATATTATAAATAAAACTAGCAGAAATACCTGCTGTTCCATCAAAGGGAGTTTTGGGTGGAGGCGTCAGGTTTGGCCACTGATTTTTTTTGTGGCAGGCAAGTTGCTCCTGGATCTCTTAAGAATCTGGTTGCAGGCTTGGGTGCAGTACAGCATCAGCACTAACGTGTTTTGTTAATATACTGCAGTTGGCAACAGCCATAGGCCAACTGATAATATCGCTTCTGTGAGATGAAAATACAGCATTTTGCAAGGAAATTTTTGACTCCTTTGCAGGACCTCACAGAGATGGGTCTTGATTGCTTCAGTGGCGCTTTGCCTTTCTTTCTGATAAGTATCCAAATATTTAGACAATTTTTGTAAATGGTGAAGTCGTCTTCTTCAAAGGCCTATAGGACAGGTTGCTTTCACCCCACGGTGTGTGGCTGTCAGTCTCCTAGAATAGATGGTAAAGATAGCTGCTATGGGCAAGGTTTTGGTGCTTGGCTTTCTCTCAGCTTTTCATCACATCACAGACTTGTTTTACCTTAAGTGACTAAGTGATTTGCAGGTGCACTTTCTGTGTTATGTCTTAAAATGTGGAAAATCTGCGATTCTGTAACTCCTTCAAGCAGTGTAGTTGCACTGTTTTGTCTGTGTTTAATCTGTGAAGGGCATAAACAAATTGGCCAAGCCCTGCCCTGAGGAACTCCGAAGAGGGAAGCAATTTGATGAGTGTTGTAAAGGTGTGGCTCACAACAGGATGCTTTTCTTTACCTTGCATTCAGCGGGTGCTTTGAGAAGAGTTTCTCTTTCATGATGGATGTTGCTCACTGCTGCTCTTTTCCCAGCATGGGCAGGTCAGAGTCATTACCTCGCAGATGCAGACCTTGCCCAACTGTCAGCCTAGGGTACTATTACCTGTGTTCTAGGAGCTATCATTGGAGACAGAGTCAAAGATCTAAATTTTAGAGTTTTGACTGCATGTGGTTTAGTAAATCAGATCATTAATAGACACAGATATACTGCCTTGATGTAACACTTCTGTGTTACAGAAGACCTTAGAAAGGTGGAAAAACAGCCTTTTAGTAGCACTTAATATACTAGCGGGCTGTTCGTCTGGAAGATCAACGTTAAGCAGATAAGGATGCATTTGTCAGAGGCTCGTGGTAGCTGGGTAGCATTTTATTATCTGCGTTACATAGAATGTCAGACCTAGTATTCACCTTCTGGCATTAGAAAACAATTCTTGCAACTCCACTTCATGGAATTTGTTAGACTTCTGTGTTCATGGGTGTCTTCTAGAGCCTTCTCCAGCACTTTTCACTTTATTTATCTTGCCTTTTCTCATTGACGTGTATCAACCAAAACCTGACCTATTTGGTGGGGGTTTTTTGGAGCTGTATTTGTGTCTGGTAAGAAGCATCATCCTATCACTTCCATCTGCCCTTGCACCCAGCAACAGGCAATGTACCTGGAACTTGCTGTCATTCACAGCGTGCTGCGGGGCACCCTCTTTCAACAGAAATGAACTATTTGAGGGTGTTTAAGGAAAGGTTAGATGTGGTACTTAGGGACGTGGTTTAGTGGGTAATAGGTGGTGGGGGAATGGTTGGACTAGATGATCCTTGAGGTCACTTCCAACCTTAGATAAAAAGAAAAGAAAAAGAAAGAAATAAGAAAAAAAGAAAAAGATTACTCCAATGATTATAGAGTATCACAAAGTATGGTAGTAATCTAATTATTTTTTTTTATTGCATGCATTTTTAAATTTACAAACTTGAAATATTTACTACTTTGAAGAATTTAAGAAACACACTTCATTTTTGGTGTCTTGGGTTGTGGGGTAGTGGCTGCTGTTCTGCCTTAGCAGAACCGCAACTAGTATAAACTTTTTTTTTCCCCCTTTAAAATCTCTGTGCATACAGTTGGACCTCCGTACACATTGCATTTTCGAATTAAGTACTATTCATCGGAACCAAACAACCTTCATGAGGAGTTTACAAGGTAAGAACTATGCATGGTTAACTGGGTGACTGGCAGAGGCATAAATAAGACATCTAAGATACATGTGGGTACTGTAAGCAGGTCATTTGAGCTTTCTTACTAAGAGCGGTCATTTTGTTGGACTTCTTAGGTGTTTTTCTATTGTCAGAGAAACTTCATCTTTTTTATGGGCTGCCAAAACCCATTCATGGGCATCTCCAAGTGTTTTTGTCTGTAGGAGATGCTGTGTTCTGGTGCCATGAATTTAGCAAAGAAAGGCAGCACTGAGTGGGAAGAGCTGCAGCTGGGAGGCAGCTGCTCTTGACACCAGAGACACCTGCCATTCCTCTGAGAGGATTTTCCATTGTGTCCTGCTAAGAAACCAGTGCTCTGCTTTGTCCCATTTGCTCTGAGACTTGAGGGTGATTTAATAATTGGTACAAAAGCCACAGAATTGTGGGAATAGACAGTTTGAGTTCTTAGTTAATGGTTGGTTGAGTCTCTTCCGCTTCCCCATGAGTTCTCTCTGGTACAAAAGGTGTAAAGAATGTGTTATGTAAAGTCATCATAGAATGGTTTGGGTTGGAAGGGACCTCAAAGATCATTTAGTTCCAGCCCCACTGCCATGGGCAGGGACACCCTCCACTAGACCAGGTTGCCCAAAGCCCCATCCAACCTGTCCTTGAACACTGCCAGGGAGGGGGCAGCCACAGCTTCTCTGGGCAACCTGTTCCAGTGCCTCACCACCCTCACAGGAAAGAATTTCTTCCTAATATCTAACCTAAATCTTCCCTCTTTTAGTTTAAGGCCATTGCCCCTTGTTCTATCGCTCCCTGTCCTTGTAAACAGCCCCTCTCCAGCTTTTTTGGAAGGTACTGGAAGGCTGCAATTAGGTCTCTCTGGAGCCTTCTCTTCTCCAGGCTGAGCAAGCCCAACTCCCTCAGCCTGTCCTCATAGGAGAGGTGCTCCAGCCCTCTGATCATCTCTGTGGCCCTCCTCTGGACTTGCTCCAGCAGCTCCAATACCTGGAGGTCTTCTGTTTCAGTTTGGTGGGCTGTTTTTTGGGCTGTGAGGACTGTACCGTGCCGGCTTCGTAGCACCCTGTTGTGAGAACATTCTGAAAACTGGGAAAGGAGCAGCTGGCAGGAAAGGGTTTACTTACCTTTTGTATCTGCCAACTTTGTGTCTTCTTTGCATATTAATCATCCATCTTAATGTTATTTTAGCTTTTTTTTTTTTTTTGGCTTTGTTCTGTTTCTTACTGGAGGGCACTTTCTATGTCTTCTAATTTGCTTGGCAATAATCAGTGTACTCCCAATCAGCCTAGGGTGTTTAAAGACTGTTGATTGTTGTAGTTCATGGCCACGTGATGTTTACATTAAACTTATGCCTACAGGCATGTGTTAACTTTCTCCTTTCATATCTGCTGTGTTGACCATGTATTTTTTTTCACTGCCTGAGACAAGATCAAAGAGCCAATTGTCACCACCTTACGAGTCTGACATGGAGGCTTTAATATCCATTATGAACTTAGTGCAGAGTGTTAATTTCATAAAAGGGCATATTGCTATACAAGGTGTAATTGCCCTACAGAACTCCCTGCCACTTCTGTAACTGAGTATGAGATCTTAGAGAATCCAAAAATCTGGATGATTTTGGGACATCTCTAGTGAGAAAGTGCTGTTATATTAATAAGAATAATATATATTTTCTGAAAATTGATGTATTAGGGTGCATGTCTGACAAGTATTACATTTCCCCTGTGGTCAACTTATTCCATTACTGTGTGCCACAAGATTTCTTGCTTCATCCTCTGAAGCATATGATCCTAGTCACTGAGATGTGTGTTTCTGAGTTATGCAATCATTGCTGTGATCGAGTAAGACATTTCCTCTGAAAGTATTAACCTCTGATGCTTTGTGATCTAATTGTTGCTGAAAAGTGGCATTTCAGAAGACTGTTTTAATCTGAAAAACACTTTAGTCAGCTAAATTTTCAGTGTTATGAACAATTTTTTTTTAATTATAAGCTTGACGGAAGAGCACAGGAAACTAAGGAAGGAAAATGAAAATGAGCTGGAAATTGATTTTACAGTGAACAAATAGTTCCATTTTTCTTTTTTGTTGGGGAAAGTCCTTCTGAATGTTGCTGCTTTTTTAAGAATCTTTATGCTGACTTGGATTGTAGTTTCCATGTAGTGTATTCCAAGTGGGAATGGAATGGGAGTAAGAAGAGGAAGAAAAATTGCCAGTAACAGTAATCATGAATTGGCCTGGTGGGGAGACCTGTTTTCTAGTAGAGTTCCATTTCTAGTGAAGCTGTAAACATCACATTGTCATAATTAGCACAGTAATGGGGAAGTGTTGAAACCTTTCACCCACTCTGTCTTTTTCCAATTTAAAAACACAATTGAAGTCCCATGCATTTTGGAAGACAGCTTCTGTCACTTTTATGGGACCCGATTAGTTAGTTTTAGTTAGAAAAACGACAGAGGATGTGTCTGTACATGTGCGTTGTGGAGAATTTTCTACGGTAATTTGCTGATTTGGAGAATGTCAACAATTGAGATGCCAGTGCTTATCTGCATGCTGAAAAGGAGCAAGGGTGAGCCATGCCAACCAGAGCAGAGCTGCAGCACTGCACAGGCTGGCTGACACTGATAGAAACACTGCCCAGATTTTTCTTGCAAATTTAGAAGAGTTCATGGGATTGAGAATCATCAGGGGGAAGCAATAAGAACAGGAAATATACTTGTCTACCCTTGATCTATGTGTGCAGATACCCAGGTTTGATTGGCAAGTCAGGTATTAGCCAAGCATGTGAATCGGAGCCGTGACACAGAACTAACATGGGTAAATCTGATTCTGCTTTAGCATATGATAAGTCTTTCTAATCTTTCTTTTAATTTCTGTTTTCCTGTCTGATTCCAACTATTCGTCCTTCACCATGTTCACAGCATGTCCTTTATGATGAAAACCACTTTGCCTTTCTAGCATCCTTTGCAAAGAGAGGAGGGGTTTATGTTCGCATTTACTGGGTTGTCCCTCAGTAGTGCTTCACGCTTTCTTCTCGAGTCCCTCACCTCCGCGAGCCTCACCCCGTGGTGTCCAGAGCAGTGCAGGGCCTGCCTGTGCCATCCTGTCCTGTCCAGAGCTCGCGCATGGGCTGGGGCATTTCTGCATGCCTCAAACCCGAGCTCTGAGGGGCTTTAAGACATGAAGCATGCCTACAACTGAAGATTAGCAAGAGCTTAGGAGCTTAGAAAGCTGTAAATTCCTACTGGGCCTCCTAAATAAATGTGTAGGCTTTATGGAATTCAGGTTTCTTTATTCAGAACATTTCTGCTATTTTAAGTGAAAATTTAGCCCGAGCTTTTCCTTTTGCCCAGTTTGGACTTTTTTCCATGTTCTGTATTTCTGTTTGAGAAAGTAGCCCTGAGGTCTTCACGCCTTTGTGTTTTGTCTCTAGATCTTATAGATCAGTTCTTGCTTTAGTTGGGCAAGACCCAGTTCAGGAGAACACTGGAGTGTCAGTAACATTTCGGTTGCTGTGGTGTATGCTCAGAGCAGAGCACATCCCTAAACGGCAAGGCTTTGGACAGTGTCCTGAACACAGCCCGTAGGTGAAAAACATTCTTTTCAATTTTAGTGAAAGCTATGGGAACTTTGAAGATTGCAGGGTGTATCTGAGTGATCCCAAAGGCCCTTTTTTTAAGAGTAGGTTAATGGAAATCTTGTGACTACTCAGTGAATCGGGATCTTTTTCCAGCCATTGGGGCTAGAATGATGACATTATATATACTTTTGACTTTCTGAATTTTTATTTGTCAGGTACCTGTTTGTATTACAGCTCCGGCAAGACATTCTTTCAGGGAAGTAAGTACCACTTTGCTCTTGCAGCTGTAATTTAAAGTCTTTATAATAGTTAATCTCTTACCGATTTAAAATTTTACTTGAGCTTTGTGATCGTTTTAATGCTTTATGGTATTTGTGCACACGTTATAAAGATGGTTTACAGTTCCACGTGCATTTTTTTCCTTTAGAATAGAGATGTATATGGCTTTGTGTTCATCACGACTGTATTGTTGACAGATAGAATGGGGAAATACCTTTGATGGAGTGACCACATGATGGAAACGTATAAAGAGAGCAAAGACTGTCCTGATTTTTGTGACTTGAAAATGTATCATGAGCTTGCCATATTTTTCAGTATGGTAGGTAAAATAGAGAAGGAAAAGATGATGAAGTGCAACACTTTCTGTACAGGTCAACCCTACAAAAATATTTTTGTGTTTATAGTCTCACCCTGGCCAATAAATTCACACCTGCTTTATGTTTTTTGAATTACAAAACCAAAAAAACCTCTCAAAACCACGTGTTCAAAATTGCAGTGTTGGAGCAAAAATGGTTTCTTAGTCGATTTAATGTTGTCGCTATTAGTGCAAGCTTGTTTTATGGTAGAGCATATCATGTGTGTAGTGCTAATTAGAATGTACCAAATTACGGAATAATCACATGCAAGTAAAAATTAATTATAGATGTTTCATATCATTAATAGCTTGTGGAAGTTAATGTTTCCATTTCATTATCAGACTACTTTTTAGCTTTATTGCAAGAGGAACTCACTGAGGAAAAAAAGACATGGTTTTTATAGCTTGGATTTTTTTCTTTTTAAGACTGAAATGCCCGTATGAAACTGCTGTTGAACTAGCAGCTCTGTGTCTTCAAGGTATGGAATCTTTTGAAAGTGGTTTGTCTTAATGTGTTAAACCCACCTACTAGTTTCTTTTCACTCACTGATACTAATGGTTTTGCATTGATCATATAAATGGCATTTCCTACCTGAGAAGAATTTTAGGGAGGTCAGCCTTCCTTCTCTCCACTCGTCACTTCTGAACTACATTAGCCAACGTGAGCACACTTGCCAAGAAGAAGGAGCCTCAAAGGCATGGATGGAAACCAGGGGCTGACCGGGGAAGACAGACCCCAGGCAGTTCCTCACTGAGGGAGAAGCTGTGGGTTGTGCACAGTGTTGCCTCGTTGACCTGAAGAGCCAGCTGGCCCTTCAGCACAGGCTTTGTGGCGGGCAGGTCCCTGTGCGGCTAGCTTTGAACATGGGCTGCCTGACCAGCACTTGGAAAAGCAGTCCTTTGTGGTCTGTGACACAGGAGATGGTTACAGGGTGGGAGGGAGGGGATGGCAGGTACTGGGGAGCAGAGAATTACATGGAAAGGTAAGAACTAAGATTACTTCTGTCAGGAGCAAGAGTCACAAGATAAGATTTAAAAAAAAAAAAAAAAGACAAAACCAGAACACTAGGTTTCATTACTGTATTTTTTTATTGCTGCAAACACGTTATTACAAATACTCATTCCATTTCAGGCGGTTTGTTTTGCAGATGGGAAGGAAACTGGTGTAATGAAGCTCGAATTACGTTAATTTTTTTCTAAAAGAAAGTGCAGTGATGTGGACCATCCTGACAGCAAAACAAATCGAAATGAGAAGTACTCTTCCTGTTCCGCTGGTGGTTGGCAATGGCACACAGCGTGCTTAGGCAGTGTCTCTTAGTGTCATGCAGGAGTAGAGATAACTCAGTGATTCTAGGTGGACCTGACAGTCCAAACCAGCATTTCAGTTCCAAACAGCAACGGGTGTAAATTTTAAGGCAATGAGTTGTCTCTCAATTTCCATTTGCACCAGTCTGGCACGGCTCTGGTGGCTAGGTGTGCATAGAATTGCTGCAGGCAGGCTCTGCTTGTCTTTTTGAGGTGGAGAAAACGTGGAGCCCCTATTTGATTCATTACTACCATTTTCACAGATAAAAACCCCAGTACCCTCAGCCCTGGTCTAAGCAAGAAGAACCAAGCAAAGAATAATAGGTTGATGCCTCAACATTTTGGGTAGTGAGGGGCTCATGTGATTACTACGCCAATGTAATACAATAACCATCCATTGTGTTTATAATGTCTCCAAATAGCTACCAAAATTAACACTTCTTGACACTGTCTGTGTGAACGTGTCTAAAATGTGGTGGCGTTTTTATACTTCTCTGCTTTTTTTCAGTTTCAGTTTTCCGCTATTTTTGACATCATCCCAATAAGTTTCTCCAGAATTATTTCATTATTGCAACTAATTTATTTATCTCTGCTGGCATATGGTATAAGTAGCATTTTTTGTAACATTTCTTAGATTTTATTGACATTGGAAGCTTTTAATTAAGCAGAAGAGTTTAAAGAAATGTCAAATGATTCTTCCCTCCTCGGTAGGTTACATCTTCTCCATGAAATCCAATCCTGCTTCTTAGTGTTGCTTTCCTAAGAGTGAGGAAGAAGTTATGAAAGGCTATTTAGGAACTGATGCTCTCGCCCTCTGAAAGGCCTTTTCTCTTTACAGGACAGCTTTAAACTTCAGACATTTTGTTATGAAGGAAGTTGTTCTGTTACAGTAATTCTTTCTTTCTTTCAAACATGAATTGTTGGGTTTTTGCCAGTCCCATGAAGGAACTTCCAGAGCAAATAACGTCGATCTGCAGTATGGGGCAGCTTGTGAAGCAGATACATAATCACGTGCTTCCCTTAGGGTTTATCTACAGAAAGGTTGTACTCAAGCTTGAATTGTCACAGCTAGAATAAGTTTTTAACTACCTCCTTAGTCTTGCGTGGCTTTTGTATTTAACCAAGTAGACTTCTGAAATTACGGATTAAACCAAAACGGAAAACTTTTTCTCACATCTCCAGTTTTCAGTTCTAATCACAAGACATCTTCATGGGATAGTGCAAACTTCTTTTTACCTTCTGTGTAGAAGAATCAACAACATACTTACCTATAAACACGTGGTTACAGTTTTCAAAAACTTTCTAGGAAACCTCCTTTTAAAAAATGTCCCCCAGTTTATGCAGGTATTTATTAAACAACACGGATAATGTCTATAAATGCGTACACACCCCCAGCACCGCCACCAAAAAAAAAAAAAGTGTGAAGGAGGGGCATGCCAAAGCATGATACTTTGTCATAAAATGACAAATGAAGAGCTGGGTCCTCTGCTGTGCCCCTGTGAGGAAAAATATTAGTGCTGCTCAGCCATTCAGGGAACATAATTCCACCAGGAAAGACACTAGTGAGAACATCATCATACAGAGCCCACGCTTTTACCTTCTTCCATGCCCCTCTACCCTGTGCTGGGAGCTGATGAGGCTTTTACTGGCTCTTACTCTCAAGACCTGTTTCTTAGAGATCAGAATGATGGCGTCATTTGTTTGCCTGAAAGTGAATAAATAGTGAGCACAGCTATTGAGAAGCAGGGGTGATATTTTGCTTGTGCTTGTAATACTTCTGCCCTAGCTTCTCTGTGTATCTTTTGTCCTACGTGCTCATGATCCTTCTCATCCTTACACATCCTCTTTACAGCACAGCCATCTTTCATTCCCCGCCTTCTCTAACTAGTAGAGAAATATCCCACGTTTTTCCTAGATGGTTGTCAACACATCAAACTTCAGTCTTTTTTTTTCTCCCTGAAGTCCTCCTTACTAATGTGTTTGTTGTGGCTCCTTCTTACATACTGGAGACTGGGCTGCCAGTAATTCTTAGCAACATCTGTCTTAAATAGGCTTTCAACTTAGGTGAAACAACAGCAGAGCTGAGATACCTCTGTGAAAGAAAAAGACCTATAGATAAGAATATTGTAATTTACCATGGAAGATTACTGTTGAAGAGAAAAAATGTGTGTGAGGCAGGAGTTAGAAATGAACACAGAATCACAGAATCATTTAGGTTGGAAGGGACCTCAGAGACTATCTAGCTCCAACGCCCCTGCCATGGGCAGGGACACCCTCCACTAGACCAGATTGCCCAAAGCCCCATCCATGCTGGCCTTGGCCACTACCAGGGAGGGGACAGCCACAACTTCTCTGGGCAACCTGTTCCAGTGCCTCACCACCCTCACAGGAAAGAATTTCTTCCTAATACCTAACCTAAATCTCCCCTCTTTTAGTTTAAACCCATTCCCCCTTGTCCTGTCACTACACTCCCTGATAAACAGCCCCTCTCCAGCTTTCCTGTAGGCTCCTTTAGGTGCTGGAAGGCTGCAATAAGGTCTCCCCAGAGCCTTCTCTTCTCCAGGCTGAACAAGCCCAACTCCCTCAGCCTGTCCTCGTAGGAGAGGTGCTCCAGCCCTCTGATCAGCTTTGCGGCCGTCCTCTGGACTTGCTCCAGCAGCTCCATGTCTGTCTTGTACTGGGGACCCCAGACCCAGGACGCAGTACTCCAGGTGGGGTCGTCAGTGAAATCAATCTGCTTAATATCCTCAAGAATGCTAAATGTTTGAGCGAAGCTCAAGTACTCAAAACCACCTAGTAGGTGTATCAGTCCTATGTTCTAATGTACCCTGCTAGGGATTTTTGAAGACTGAGGGTGAGTTAAATTTTTGCAACTGTTATTTGTAAAAATGAAGCAATAAAACTGTTTCCTACAAGGAATTTAATTTCCTTTTGTGGTTTTTGGTGGTAGTAGTAGTAATATTAGTAAAGAACCAAGACTGATGAAGGCCTGGTTTGGAGTCACATCATGTGTCAGGTGACGTGTGACATTGCTGAGCAGTGTATTTGCCACAGTCCCGCGGCAGTGACATTGCAGCCTCTTTGTATAGGTGAGAGGTTCCAGGAGCAAGGCATGTCACAGGCACAACGAGACAGTTAAGGGCCTAAGTCACTCAGATGCTCAGCACTTGCATCTCCTCCTGAGCTCAGTAGAGTTGGAAAGTGTTCTGCTCCTAGAAAAGAACACACCAGGCCCTGAGTAACGAAGTAGAAAGTGACACCTCAATTATGTTAATGCTTCAGCATTTCTTTCCTTAAAAACTACTTAATCTGAATATTGCACCACCACTGTGGTTTAAAAAAAAAAAAAAAAACCACAACAAAAACCCCACAACAGTATCACTGGTTTCTTGAGACGAAGTATTGTCTTCATGTTTTGACACGAACAGTAATATAACAAAGCGTGCAACAGGATGGGAAGTGTTTTAGAATGAAAAGTATGACCTCATGGCAACAAGGGGGAGTTTCAGAGTAACCTCTTCTGAAACAGTAGTGCATTGGTTTTTTGTTTGTAATAGAAACTTTATTTCCTTTAAATACTTAAAAATCCAGAGAAGCAGCTTTAAGCTGGTTTAGTTCTAACATTCTTAAATGTCAGAATTCTGTACCATAACCTTAAACTGCTCCTGCAAATTCATTTGTCTGACTTCTGCTATGCGATTTGATTTGAGTTTGTGAGGGTTCTTTTTTAACTTAGGTCATCAGCACAAGTATATTCTTCTCCAGCATACTTAGAAACTTATAAACAGTCATTGCCTTTGTGGAGATTAGGGAATTAAATGTTTCAGGCCATCCCATGATCTTTGATTTTAACTTTTCAACTGATTGATTGCAGCTGAGCTGGGAGAGTGTGAGCACCCAGAGCACACACCAGAACTCGTGTCTGAATTCAGGTTTGCACCGAACCAGACTGAAGCAATGGAGTTTGACATTTTTCAGAAATGGAAGGAGTGCAGGTAGGGTACCTGTGTGGGAGCCGTGTCCCTAGCAACTGGAGGTCATCTTCTCTTCCACAGTCAAATATGTCCACAAGAACCCCTTCAACAGACGTAAAACGGTGATCGTGTTTGTCAATTCTAGGCAGACTCTGAGCCCTCTTCTTCCTTAGAAATGGCAAGCAGTGATTTAGGGAAGATTGGTAGGGTGATTTTTTTCTTTTTTGTTTGTTTGTTTTTCTGTAGGTGATTTGGTAACAGTTTAAGCAGTCTGATCTTTTTTCTATTTGAGTTGAAAACAATTCTCTTTCTCTCTCACACACACATAAAGTTTTGTGTTCAGGGCAGTAGCAAATAGGTTTTCCTGTATTTTTTTAATAAACTTGGTACATTTTGGTGATGCTGTCTTACCTGAACTTTCACCCTTATCGGCAATTTTAGACCTTTTTTTCAGTTTTTGTTCCTCTGATTTATTTTCATTTGGAGGGAAGAGAGTGTAGAAACATAAGCTAAGCTTGAAACACCATTTAGTGTCATTAAAATTGAAGGCCCAAAGAAAAGGGTTAGGGGAACAAATTTAAAATGGACAAAGATTTCGTACCATAAAATGTAAATAAATTTTATGTTCTTAGGGGAAAGAGCCCAGCGCAGGCCGAATTGTGCTACTTGAACAAAGCTAAATGGCTAGAAATGTATGGTGTAGACATGCACGTAGTTAAGGTAAGATCCATGTTATACTTTATTTTATGAATGTGGCATCAGAACGTTGAATGGAGACGCTGTCTCAGGCAAAACAGTCTCGACTCAGGGAATTTCACTTAATTTAATATAATGCCCGTTAACATAAATGTTTAATTACTGATTCGGGTACTGACCCAGAAAAAGAAGATAGTAAATCAAACACAGAAACAGCTTTGTTCCACCTTCCCCAGCTCAACTTCAGTCCAATACCTCTCCTCCCCTCTTCCTAGTGTCACCTCCCCTTGCTTCCCCTGCAGGGTACACTCAGTCCCTCTGAAGGCAGCCCGCAGGGCTGGGGTCATCCACACAGCAGTTTTCCTTCTGCTGCTTCCTGCTTCTCACTCGTTTTCCTCTGCTGACCTCTGCTTCTTACTGCTCCTCTGCTGCTGCATGGGTCACCCATGGACCACTGTCTGTCAGGACTGTTCCTGCCCCACTGTGAGACGCCTGTGGGCCGTGGCCCCTCAGGGTTGTCCCTTCCCTGATGTGGGTCAGTCCCTCAGCGGTATGAGTTGCCCCTGGGTCACAGTCCCTCAGGAGAACCACCTCCTCCCAAGAGTGCCTCTCGAGCCATGTCCCCCACAGTGACCCTTTCCATATGCCTCTTTCATGTCCCTCAAATTCTCCTTCTTGTGTCTCCTTCCCCTGGCAGCTACTGCTTGCCCTTAAACATGTGTGGGCTCCCCGGCTGCAGTGTTGGTGCAATGGTGTTTCCACAGGCATCAGAGCCATCTCGGCCAGCACACAGCCTCCTCCTGCATAGGGCACCCTGCAGCCCCACATTGCTACCACCTGCCAAACCTGCCAGTGTTGCACCCAGTACAGATATATATTCTTCTGCTCTGTTATGTTAAAAAATAGGCAAACCTTATTAAACAATAGTTTAAAACCTATGGATTTTGACATACTACTGTAGTAAGATTTACACTACTAATGTCATATTGATTATTGATTCTGTGCTCGCTTGCAGGGAAGAGATGGTTGTGAATATGCTCTTGGACTGACACCAACAGGCATATTGATCTTTGAAGGAGCTAACAAAATAGGCTTATTTTTCTGGTAATCCGCTTTTGTGTTATATTCCTTTCTGTTAAAATGCTGAATTCTTTCTCTTTTACATAATAGGGTCTTGGCTATATTTGGTAATGTAGATTGAATCTACAAAGTCAGAAGTACCACTCTTGAATGTGAATATTTGTTGAAAAATAGTCACGTTCCCAGGAAATTTTATTATGATTCCTGAAGTGTTCCAGCATTGCAGGTCACGTACACATTTTGGAGGATTCTCCTAGATCACAAAATATTAATTTTCCTTTTGCTTCTTGTGTTTAGGCCTAAAATCACAAAAATGGACTTTAAAAAGAGCAAACTAACACTTGTGGTTGTAGAAGATGATGAACAGGTAACTTTCTTCCCTTCCTCGGGCCTGATCCAACAAAGTGTGGTGTGTGCTCGGGCTGGTAAGAACACAAGGGAGGCTCAGCACACTGTTGGCTCAGGCTGCATTTTTCCTACCAAGGACAGTAACTAATACCATGCATGCCAACTTCCAAAGCTTTTGTTTCTGCATTTAGGGCAGAGAGCAAGAGCACACATTTGTTTTCCGGTTAGACAGTGCCAAAACGTGCAAACATTTGTGGAAGTGTGCAGTGGAGCACCATGCTTTCTTCAGATTGCGAGCCCCAGCAAATAGTAAATCTAGTAGATCCGACTTCATAAGGCTGGGATCACGCTTCCGATTCAGGTATTTAGCTAAGTAACAGCAATGTATTTCTGTTTATGCAAAGGAGGAGGTAGAGTATCCAGGAAAAGGTAGTAATTAACTTTGTTTATTTCTGTATTTGAAGTGGGCGGACAGAGTATCAAGCAACACATGGGACAAGATTACGCAGAACTAGTACATTTGAAAGAAGGCCCAGCAAGCGATACCCTTCTCGAAGGCATTCAACTTTTAAGGGTGAGTGTTTGTATGTGTGTTCACCGAAGCAGTCATGCAGCTGTCCTGTTAACTCATATAAATGATTTATATCACAGCCATAAAACCTGTACCACCATGTAAGAGCATGTCAGACCACCTAAAAAATCAAAGTGTGTGTGTGTGTTTTTTACTGCAAAGTCAGAGCCCATTGTTCCTATCTACCATTTTTAATCTCTGTCTACACTTCATTCCTCCATCCCCCATCTGTGGAGAAGGAGGTACCTATGGTTTCTGTTTTGTTGCTCCATTGAGGAGGGAAGAGAAGTTGCATCAAACTCAGTGGGGGAAAAGCATGTCGCATGTTCTCTGAAAAAGTGCATTTGTCACGTAGAATGAAGCAGCGTCCAAAAGCCTCGCTGACTTGCTTGTCTAGCCAGACAGTCTAGTGTTATCGAGCAGTCTCATTGCGCAGTTGTTGCTGCTTTGCTGACTGTAATGGCATGTTATTCACCTGTCCAGCCTCTGACCTTAACCAGCTTTCTCTGGGAGTTGAAATGTGCTGAATTTGAATGGAATGACAAGGAACTGATTTCCCTTGTGGTCAACCTCCTCTAAATTCTGTGTTATTTGAGACTGGAGGCGTAGTTGCTGTGTGGAGCAGGGTGAGCTGACGTTCTCTTAGGATGTCTTTGCACTCCTTTGCAGAGAATTTCCTTGAATAAGAACCTCAGTTCCCTGAAAAGTCCTTGTGGTATTATGGGGGCACTTTTATTTCTCGTGGGGGAAGAGGTTAGCAAGCACACGTACTTTCTAGAGGTTGTGACACCCTCCTTTTTACCGCCTTAGTATCTGTCAGTTTCTTACAGAAATGCGAATTTATTAAATTTGTGAGATGCTGTTATGTGATACGTGAGAGTCAATTGTATGGTAAGTGGGGATGATTTTATAAGTGGAAGAATATATTATTTTATTTTTACAGTCACACAATCTGTCAGACCTGCAGGTTATACCTTGTGTCTCCGTGCTTCAATACTTACATCTGTGAGATGGGGGGAGGAGAGAGAAAGTGTGGTTTGTGCGCAGCAGCCAGGCAGAACTGCTGTTGTACCTATATGATCTCCCTCCAGAGAGCTCAGCAGCTTGTTTGTGAAGTTAATGCAAAAATTCCCTTTAGATTGTTGTCTTTCACACATCTCTTGGCCATTAAGACCTGTGCCTAGCTGCAGCCCACAAGCGTTGGGTTCTGTCCTATCTCAGTCTCTTTGAGACTTCTACAGTGTCTCATTAAGTTTGTCATCCACTTTCTGCATTCAGCAGAGACTTGGATTTTCAGCTGTATCACTCAACAGATTTTCAACGCTCTTGAAAAATATTCTGTTTGTTGGGAAGAAGAAATGATATGTCCCAGTTATTCAGCTGCTGCCTTCACCGTCCTTTGCAGCCTGTCCAAGTTGCTGTCTTCCCAACTGATGGGCTCTGTTGGCTGCCACAGTTCACTGTAACAAGGCATAGGCCATTACCAATTTCAGGAATACTTTGGTTTCTGTAAGATGCAAAATTCCTGCGAGGGGTAGCTTCTGATTTCTGAGGGACTCGATGGTGTTGATATGGTAGCTACAGCAGCGTGAGAAAAGTAGCGCTCTGGTTGTGCACAACTCACTCTGCCAAATGTCCTTCTTTTGTGATGTTTGGGAAGAACGCTCCTGTTTGCTGGCATCTTTGATGGGCTCTGACTCTTGCAGAAACAGAGGGAGGTTTGTGTCTTCCTCATACTTACATACTCTCACAGGAATGCGCCTGCGATTCTGATGCATTTGGGCAAATATGTCTGCATGGGGATTCACTTCAGCTGCGGTGTAACATCCCAATCACAATAGCTGCAAAATGACTGATATTTCACGTGTCTTAAGTTTTTTACACCTGTCTTAAGGTTTTTTGGTTTTTTTTTGTTTTTTAAGGAAACAATCCTGTGAAAGCAGCACAACTGTGGTAAGTGACTGCCCAAGTTCTCTCTACCTCTCAGTTGCTATTGTCAGGCAAAAATGATTCTGAAGAACATTTCTGCATAAGGGTTTGTCGAAATGGGTTCTCTGGTGTGGGATGAATTGCTTTGGGATCTCTCATTATGCAGCACGAGATTCTTCTTGAGGACTGCCTGTGAGACTTAAAATGCTTCCATTTTTTAGTTTATTTTTTTTTCTTCTTGTGTTTGAGATCAGACTAAAGTAAAGTATATTTCCTTTCTGCTCGTTGCTATTATGCTAACTTATCTGGCATTATTTGTTCCTGTTTCATAAATGTAAAATGAAGAAAAAAAAAATTCATCCCTCTTTCTTGCACCCTAACTGCTGTGGTGTATATCTTGGGTAAAATATTGATGTCCTTAGAAATACAAATTTTACTTCACTGTAATATTTCCCTGATGAGTGGAACCCTGAACTATAGGAAATTGTGGCGTAGATGTACTGATTACATAAAACCTCATTTTTTTCTCCCTTAGTGCTAAAAATACTCCTGAAGTCCATAACTACCAGGTAAGAACATAACAATTGTTGAGGAGAATATTGTCATTTTCTTATTTAGTGGTAAATATTTTTGCTCTCCATAATTAGTACAGCTGATTTGCTCCCCTTTCCTTACTCAGGGGTGAGATTCTCTGAAGTGGTTCAGAAATAAACAGGATCACATTGGGAATTAAGGGGAAAGTGGCGGGGCTGTCCTTCTTCCCCTATGTTATTGGATGTTCTGCAAGCTGAATACACTGCATTTGCCACCCCCTTTCCCCTTCCTGCCCGGCATCATAGGTTAAAGCCTTTGGGACTGTGAATGTGATGGACCCAGGAGACTGCTCTGTGAGCAATGCTTTTGTCTAGAGCAGCCTCTCACGTTGGATGACCCCTGACAAGAAGTTTGAAGTTGCACCTATCACCCCCATCACAGCGATCGCTGGTCAAATGTTTGTTTCTTGGGTCTTTTTAAACAAGCTCCTTTATACACACACTTCAGGGGAAAAGTTTACCCAGTTTTCATCTGTAATACTAACAGTCAGTGGCACTGAGAAAGCAAGCTGCGCTTTCATCCAAACTGAGTGTGTCTGTGAGAACTTAGTCTTAACGCTTGTTCTTATTAAAAGCCGCACCGGTGATTTTATTTCACTGTTTCTCCTCAAGATCTCATGGATGTGAGAGAGAAATGCTGGCACCAAAGATAGGTGACCTTCTGAAGGCTGCTGTTACAATAGTAACCTTTCTCACTCTCCACCTTTGATTAAAACTGACATTCTTTTGATGTGCTTTCTATGAGAAGCACTAGATGTGCCAGGTTGTCTCTCAGATAGAAAAGCCATTTGCTTTGCATTTTCCCATGAATGTGTCCTAACGAGCAAGCTCATCACCAAGGAGTCTCATGTATATGCTGAATGGCATGGGAGAAGGTCTGCAACAGTGGGGTTCCTAGGGCTCACAGGGAGTGTGTTCCTCATGGCCCCAGAAAAATAAAAGTTAGAGTTAATAGGGAGTTTTTATGTAACTTCATTAACCAGCTTCAATGTTCTCACTTGCAGCCCCAGTATCATCCTAATATACATCCTGCTCAGCCACACTGGCATCCACATACACCTGTGAATGTAAGGTAAGCAATCTTCCCTTTGTGAAAAAAAGTGATTACTACTTCTTTCTTTATCTTTGGCATGACATTATCTTTGGCTTTGGTGGACATGTTGGCGATTTTCTGCACATGAAAACGAAACAGAAGTTAGAAAGATGTGACGTAGAAACAGTATTAAATAACTTCTGTTTAGATTTTGCTGTCCTAATCTCCTTGATGAAAATTTTTTCAGGTTGTTTTTTAATTCAGAATTTGAAATACAAGTTTAGTGTATTTCTGTAGGAAGTATATTGGATGGAAAGATGCTCAATAGCCTCAATAAAACCCATTTGCTAAGTATTTAGTCTCCTAAGACAAAGAAACAACTCATTTTAGGGTAAAGTTAAGTTATGAGTGAACAGATCCTTGTATTTGCAGCACTTTTTCATCTTTTGTAGAAACGTATGTAGAAAAATAACATGTATGTGGAACAATATATCAGGCAAGTTACAGCTAATTAGTGTTAGTGAAGTTATAACACAGAAGTTCGTGAACTGTTTCACAAAAATATTCCTGTATGTGCTATTGTGCTACCTTTTTGCATACTTTTTTATTTTGTTAGCAATGAGAGAAATTGAGTGAAAAGGAATTTTGGAAGAAATTCAGTCCAAGTTAGAACCAGCTTGGTGGAACACACAGTGGAGGCACACACCTGCTGGTGGATATGTGTCTGTGCATGTAAAAATCAGCTGCTACTTCATCCTAATAAAAAGTAACCTTTTTAGGTTACTCAGTTTTTTAGACAAATAAATGCTATCTTGACTGAAAAATACCAAAACCCTAATCTTCATTCCATCTTACATTTTTATCTCTATATTCTTGCATCAGGCTAGAGAGACTTCATTGTTAGTGTAGGCAGGCTCTGGAGATGAGGCTGACCTCAAAATGGGTGAAAAGACAATTTGGTTCGAGCTTGAGTGTGAGAATGCAGGAAAAAGGCAAATACATTATTAGAAATACTAGGCAGAGAAACTGACATACTCGTCATCTGAAAATTCCTAGTGTACAGCAATAAAGCAGGTACCAAATCTGTGCTAGAAACAGAAGACTCATTAAACTGGATAATTAATGTTGCCTGTACTTCATGTTGATGATTCCCTGGTTTTAGGGTTTACTTGTCCATTTTTTTGTGTGTAATTTAAAATATACAATTTCACATTACAAAAGAGTGGTTGCCAAGAAAAGTTAATGATTTTATAACTCTTTCGAGGTTTTGTTGAAATTTCTCTGGAGATTTCTTTACTTACGGTACTAGTCTGTAACATTTCGAAGCCAAATAGTTCACCCTGGAGCAGAGTGATACTGAAATAAGCACAATAACGTATTGTAATGTGTGTAGCCAACCTCCCCCTTGAGCCCCTCCGCTGCCTGGGCAAATATTAAGGTCAGTGAAATATGAACAGTGGCTTTTCTTATAGCTAGGCTTGTAAGTCTAAAAACCATACTTAAAAGCTCAGTCGTGCAAGCTTGGTAGAAAAAGTGCTCAGAAATTTTGTCCCAGTCAGGTAGAAGTGTTTAAAGGTGTGGTTAAAGTGGAAGCTTCAAGTTGTTCTAACTTGGAGTCAGAGTGGAAGAGCTGGACGTTTAACGCCTTGGATAGCTTGATGTGAGAAAGCTAAAATCTGTCCAACTACAAACTTCAGATCGAACCCCAGATGCCTGAAATTCTTTCTGCTGGGCATGCAAGTCTAGAACGGGCCAAGGGCTGAAATGAAACTATGTGTGCAATACATGTTGTATATGTGGGGTTGTTTAATCTGTGGAATTGTGTCTCAGTCTCCTTAGTAAAATCCTTTCAGTGAAATTATCTGTTTGCAGTTAACTTAATGTTTGGTCTCCTGAGAAAGTTCATTCCAATTAACAGTTGTCATTATATAACTTTAGAAAATCTCAAAAAAAGGTAAAATCTAAACCTGCCTGTATTTCTGCTAGCATTAAAAAAAAATACCAAAATGAAAAATGCAGCTTCATTTTGGTAATAAGGGAATCTTAAATACTGTGGTTTCCTACATACTGCTCAAAATTTTTATTTATTCCTGCCCTGCAATGATTCAGGAGACTGTGTCAAAGTGGTTGAGGTTAATATCTCTAAGCAGCAGTAAGTAATGAACAAATAAGGAAAAAATAGTTTTCCTCTTAGTACTTTTGCCAGTGTCGCTGCACAGTCACAGAGAGACACCTGTACTAGCTATAGGCTCCGGGTGCTCGTCTTAAAATGTGACTGTGTAACTTACAGGCTGCTTCAGTGGCATTAATGCCACCGGTGCCAAACAGCAATATTCACAGAAGGGCAATTTTCATTGCTAATAGGATTGCCTTTCTTCATTTTTCAGGTCTTAGGGATATATTTTCATGAGCTCAACCTTTTGCGTGACACAGTTTATTTTACCTGTTGTACGCATTTAGTTTTCCTATAGCCTCCTCCGCCCTTCCCACCGTCCCTCTGGGATTTGGGAGGACTGAGGCCCAACACTTGTCTCTAGCACTTGAAAACAGAGAGGGTTGTTAATGAGTGAGCTCATTCAAAGCCTTTTGAAATCAGCTAAAAGATTCCCGGTTGCTTCAGTGGCTTCTGCATCGGACGTGTGGGTCTGTCACCATTTCCTTCCCTGACTGATAGCCGCCCGTGGCACCCTATGCATGCTTAGCACTTGCTGGATGAAGTCATGTTTCTGTGTAGCTCTCATAAGTTTACTTCCATCTCTCACTAACCAATAACTGTGCAAATGGTACAGGCCACCCTATCATGATGACAGGCCATATTGGAAACCCCCCACAAGTGGAGAGGACAGCAATTTACGATATATCCAGGAGCAGAACCAGAAGAATTTAGGAGGAGTCCAAAGCATGGTGTACCAAGATAAACTCATGACGACTCTCTGAAAAAGTCATCTTCATTTCACCTGCCATCTTAGCCGATCATTGCATTCCATGGTCCTTGTCTGTCTGCCGTATGTTCGAGGTGTATTGTGCATAAAGTGTGTGTCTTTGTATGTACATTCATCCTCGTTTAGTGTTCATGGACATTCTTGGGAAAAGCATTTTCTGTGTCTTTGTAAAAAATCTTGAAAAACCTTTTGGGAAAGCTGGAAAGAGTTTTCAGTGCACCGAGACCAGAAATATTTCTGGGGATTTACATTCCACCAGACTTTTGAATCTGTGACCCTCTGCCTGCTGTTGAAGATCAGCCATTTGTGCCTTAGTTATTTTTATTATCTTGTTTCTTTTGAGTCAAATTAAGAGATGAAGTTTGAGAAACTTTGTTTTTTAGTTGACATGGAAATAGATTGGAGGGAGGAAAAAAAACGAGAATTCGCACTGGCAATCAAAGTGGCTTGTGGACCACCATCAAAGGGAGCCTACTGAGTTAGTCATAGATTTGGGTGTCATTTGTTTTTAATTTTTGTGTTCTGCAGCAAAAATAGAGGTGCTTGCTTAACTTTGAAAACAAGTATAGGGAAAGAACTCTACAATAATCTTCCTGGAGTATGTGTATTCCTGTTGTGACTTACTGATTATTATATTGATGGCATCCCCCAAGCCCATACCTGCTGCTATAATGGCAAGAATGTTAAAATTGAGTCCTTGCTGAAAGGGTGCTGCTGTCTTCTTATTTTTAATGTGATTATGGAAGTGAACTATACAATCGCATAAAACTACCTACTGATAACTTTTGCCTGAGTGGATTCCAAAACACAGCTCGTGATCGGCACACTACGAGATGAGGACAATCCAGTTGAAATAGCTCTATTTTTTTAAGTTAGACATTTGCAAAGTTGAATGTATATTTTCCAAACCTAGGTTTTTAAATAGGCTTGGCTGATGTTTTGATCACTTGCAGATTTATTTTTTTTAAAAAACTGGAAATCATAGTGCCATTTTCATTCATGCGGTTGTTTTCATTAGGCCTTACATCCCTGGGCTCTCTGAAGTTGTTGGAATGAATGAATCTTCATTTGGGATATTTTAAAAATGAAGTAGTTTTTAACTTGATTTTGATAAATATACATTTATAAACAGCTATAACCATGGATTTTTTTTCCAGAGCAAATTTGATAGTGTATAACTTTTTGTGAAATACATTTGTTTACAAATGCTATCTTTTAATATTTGTTTTGATCTTTCCTGTATGTGCTAAGTACAAATAAAAATTTTCAATCTTCTTATTCTACTTACAATGCATTATTTATTTTTGAAGGATTTTGGGGGAGGGTGCATAGATACGATACACCTTGTACTTGGCCCTGTTTTGCCCTGGAATCACTAATGCTGTGCTGGATCAGCATTTTCAGTGCAGTCAGAGGGGGGTGGGGGTGGAGGGGAACAATAAAGCAGTTGTGCACTGAGATGTGAAAATGCCAGAGTTAAGCCTAAGGTGGGTAATCACAGAGTCTGACTTCGGTTTCCCCAGGCCGGTCTCCCTCTGTTTCAGCAGCATTTTATTTGGGAAACGAAGAGAGAGAAACTTTGTTGGAGCCATCAGAACAAGAGCCTAGCTTAGCTGCTGCTCTGAGTGCCCTCCGGAGGAGGGTGGGTTTGGTTTTTTTGAATACTCATGTTAAAGGAGAGCATTGCTGCTTCATGATTCACACACCTACACTCATAATACAGCATCGTTCTCGTCATATAATGTCATTGGCTTCTGTGTGGTCCGTTGTCAGTGTTCCTCCTCATCGTGTTGTTTTCCGTGCTTTGGATTAATGCTGAATGTGCCCTGAAGGAGGGGTCTGCCTGACAGGTCTCAAGACAGCGGAAGGCCTAACCGGTACCTAAGTGTTAGAGTGCCTGGTGCGGGAGGTCTGCACGCGGGTGAAGAACTTGTCCCAAGTCCCGGGTGCTGTGCAGTTGGTGTGTGTCACGTCAGGGGAGGCACTTGTCCTTCTGCTTCCCTGGAGAAGCAGCTCACGCGCTCTGCGCTCCCCTTGCACTTTTTCATCCCACATCCACCTCGCTGTCTGCAGAAATCTGTACCAGCAAAGTCACCGAGCAATCAGATAGGTAAGAAGAGATCGATTTCTCTGTCCTTCCTTGCTCTACTCTTGGTTGGCTTCTTGTAGCACATGGGCTGGGATGTCTTGGGAAGAGGGAGCATTTCTACCTGTTTCCTCTCTGCCCCCAGCATTGCTCTGACTGACCGGTGCAGCTTATGTGACCTCAACAAAGATGGATACAGCTGCCCCAGCACTGAACTAGGTAGCACAAAGAAGTTGCTTTAAATTTTAAAAGTATGTTTGGGGGGTTTTGGGTTCATTACTCACAAAGTATTGTTTTAAACAAGTGACTAATACAGGCCTTGTGACGTTAGGAATACAATTTTGTGTTTGAAGCAACAATAAACACTGCAGGTGGTAGTACCTTTTTTTAAAAAATAAAGTACTGGGAAAACTCTGGCAATACAGAGCTATACCACATCCTCGATTCATGCTGCTACAGGAGGCCACTGGTAGTTTATAGATGCACAAACTCAACACAGGGACTTGATAGCCCTGGTACGTGCGTGTCTATAAATTGTGTTGAATCACTTTAACTAGGAGCTCCTCGTGAGGAAATGCCACACAATTTTTACCAAAGAGCATGTATTACAGTCAGTCTAGGTATGGAGAAATCAACACATATTGCACGTCTTCTAGATACACAGGGAAGTTGTTTAACAAAAAGACTTGCAAGCTGCCTGAAGGAGGGTCCATCTTCTGAATCCAAGTAGAGCACGTTCTCAGGGGTACCTGTTCAACTGTGTGTGCAAACTTTCCCCACCCCATTCTGAAGTGTATTCGTTGTGCAAGTCTAAAATCTTCCTTTTGCAAGTCCAGCGTATGCTTAGAAACTTTCCTGTAATGTGATTACAAGTGGCAAACACTGTCCTCGCTTCCACGTGGGGACGTGGTGGGGGTGGTGTGTGCGAGTATGGCGCTAGGCATCTGAGAAACACCGATCTGAAGTCCTGCCTGTAATCAGCTGTGTTCTTCCACATGCTGGAGGGTTGCTCGATACATCTTGGTCGAGGGAATCTTCTGATCGTCTCTCTGCATACCTTCCTCCAGCATTTGATAAAGCTGGAAACCAGTTCCTCCCCAGCAGAGCTCGGGCTCGGCTTTCCTCTCTGCATTCTGATTTAGGATGGAGTTACTTTTGCCCTGTAATAATGCTGTAATTCTGCGCCTTCTCCCCCAGGAACTGGTGGGGGACTCAAAAAGCTGGTGGTACCACATCTGTAACTTGGGATGAAATACATCCTTCTTCAGCCTCAGCCAGGCCCTGGCATGCAAACTAATGACTAATAATGGATACCGAAATACAATACTGAAAGCGTTGGCACATTTGGTAAATTGTTTTAGTGTGGGCTTTTTCTTTAAACTTCCATTTTCAGCTATTTTTCTCTAGCTGATGTGAGTCACAGGCAAAGTGAACAAAGGGATCAGGTTTTGTAATGCATTTCCAAAGCTGGCAGTCAGGGGTTTGCACACTTACGGAAAGAATCAACAAGTCCTTCCAGACCCTTTTATCAGTGAACCGTGTGCAGACTGACGGAAAGGAGGATTGCTTTCTCACAGCGTGGATGGCAACAAAGCATGTATGATGGCCTTGTGATGTAAAATGTCATTTTTCCTTCCTTCCTTCTGGATGAGTGTTGCAGAAGACGTCTCACCAGCCTGCCGGAGAAAGAGTGTTAGAGCTTGCAAGTAATTTTGAAAATGGAGCTTAAGCTGCTGGCAAGGAATAAGCTGGGGAGCATATAAGACGGGAAGAAAATGAAAATTAAGTATATTGCTTCTCAGGCATCAAAGTTGGCTAGACGAAGCCCCGGGAGGGGGAGCAGGAAGACAGTTCAGTGCTGCCATCATCTCTTTTGAGAGGTTTTCCACCAGCCAGTCCAGTTTGTGTCTCAGGCAGACAGGTTACTACTACATAGCTCAAAGAAGAGAAGTTTTGATGCACATCCGTCTAACCTGACACGCCAGATCTCTGGAAAGACTGTTGGTGATGAGTGGTTTTCTTCTTACTCTGCAAAGAAGAGCCAAGGCAAGCAGACTTGCAGGGGAATGCTGCTGTCATTGCAGCATTGCAAGTGGTAGCCAGAGAGACTGTCTGAGCCAGAGCCGCTGCAGACCAGCTGGCATTAATGGCCATAACATAGGAAATATATTTTTTTAAATTGATCTCAGACTTGAGTTTTGTGTTTTGAAGAGGGACAGATCCACCGGGACCCCAGCTTCTGTTAATGATTGCGCTAGCCAAGAATCCCCTTTGAGAGCCAGCTTGAGCTAGCGCTGTGCTGGTCGAGCCTCTGCACCCCAACCGAACTCGTGCTGCAGCGTGAGCATCAAGATCTCTTGCACTGCAGGAGTAGATTGCAAAGCAGCATGTGATAATGGTGAAGACCTTGATCAGCTTCCCTTGTTTTCGACTGCTGTTGTACCTTGAAGTGACTGGCCAAGTCGGCTTCCTTTCCGAGTCTCTGCTGTTGCTCTTGGTGCCACTGCGTCACAAAACAGATAAAAACTTGATTCCTCCCTTGATATGAGTCACTCCCAGTAATAAAGTCACTTCTGCAGACTAACTGCTGCTCCCAACTACTTACTAATGACTGTTTAATGACTGTCCTTTAAAGCAAAACATCTTATTTTAAAAGTTGGTTTCACAAGTGGTAGTCTGAATTCAGTTGTAAAGTTCACAAATCAGCCGTGCGCTGCCGACTGCACTTACTAGTAGGCTGCTGCAGAAAATGCAAGCATGTCTGTCATAACTTGCATATTGCTTTTAATTTCAGCATGTAATAACCTTCAATTTTGAACTGGAGGAAAAGGTCATGTTTAAAAAAATCACATTCTTAAAGATGGTGATTTATTTTTTTTTTCAGATAGTCTTGACAGATGTGGCACAGAGGGAAAATTGGTGGCAATGGGAGGTTCCACCAGCCTGATATCTTAGACCCAATGTTACTTCCTTGTTTGTGTTTTTGGAATAATGGCTTTCACTTGACTCTGTGGGACTACTCCTTTTGGTTTGATGGTGTCTTACCTTCCATGATCTGTTGCATGTATCTTTCCAGAAGAAATCCAGTTCACTTTCTGTCGGGCAGCAGAAGCATTCATGATGACTGCCTCAGTCATCATACCTTCTGACAACTGAGGAGTCTTCCAATTTCAAAATTAGATTAACGTTGAGCTAAGGCTGTTGGGGAAACAGTGGAAATGCCCCTAGGGTTCTGTTCCCAAATTGCCACCAGAATTACATTTCTGCTTTTGATTGGGTTTTGTACTTTCTGTTTTCTAAGTTTGTAATGTGCTTCTTCATCTCCTCCTCCTCCTCCTCCTCCTTGCAGTAATATGACCTCCAGCTTTAAACTATCAAACAGCAAAACCTGCAGCGCATCAGATCAAAGGTGAAGATGTATTGAATTAAGCAAGAATGGATGTTTCAAATAGGAACAGTTTGGAAAACCGTAGTTCCTGGCTTAGCAATGTCATGTGTTGAAAATTATAGAAAACAGTTGGTTTTTTTTAAATGAGGCAATGAGAAACATCTTTTCCTGTGTCCTGAAGAAAATGAAAAAAAATAGCCACACCTAATTAGTAGTAGGAAGTATTGATCTAATACAATTTAAACTCCAGATTAGAAGCTAATTAATTTTTTTCCCCACTAAACCCATGATAATCTGTGCTGCAATTACAATTGCAATGGTTTACCTGCCATTACCAATTTCTGCAATTTTCAGAACTTTAGGGAAGTAGAAATACAAAACGTTACTACAGCTCCAGTGCTCTCTAAATCGTGTAATGACGTAGCAATGACCTCAGGAGCTAAACAGATGACTAAATAGCTGTGTTCCTTTTCGTGTCGAGGTGCCAAGCCCCTGAATTGTGTGGCCTTGTTGGCAGGCAGCAGGGCCAGCATCTTGGTATGCCTTAACCGAGCCTTTCTCATCAGTAGGGGTTTAGGAGTCAGGCAGGAAGGAAGGGCTCGGGGGGAAATGCTGTAAATACTGTCTTCTGAGCAACTAAGTGAAAAATTCTGTCCTGCCTTGATAAGAGGTTTTTATTTGCTGTACACTGTACCTGCTCAGTGGCTTCACTGGGAACACGTTAAAAGGGCAGAAATCTATAACCTAAACTGAAGTCATTTGTGTGGCAACGGTGTCAGGTATGTTCATGCTGAACTTTAAAGTTACAGCAAATTACTGAAAATTCAGAAGACCTCGTATTGCTTTGTAGGGCATTAGCAGCGTTCAGAATCTGCATAATTTAGAAGCATGGAACTTCTACAGTTTGATTAATTATTTTTTTAAACCATATTTTTTCAAGGAGTTTCAGCTTTTTTTAGGGACAGAGACAGAAAGGAGGTTTTGTGAGATGGGAGCATATTGTTAAGGGAAGCCAAATGCAGCAGATTGGCTTTAAAGTGATTTCACCTTCCTAACCTGCTCGGTGTGAGGCTGCTGTAGTTCCTGGTTTGAGAGCCCAGCCTGCAGAGGTGCTGAGCATATGTTCCAGGGATGTAAAGAGGCACAGAACACACATTCAGCCAGCCATGCAGAGCAAAGGAGGTGGAGAGCAGTGACTTCACCAGCACCCACAAACAGCAGCACGCAAACATGGGGCAGCACAGAGAGCTCAATCATACACCCCCGCAGAAAATAGGACTAGAGTGAAGAAGGATGGCCTAGGCTGTGGTGATCAGGGCTTGACCAGCCAAGCACAGTGACCAGCAGCTTGCTTACATGAGGCTGGACCCTTTTCTCCCCCTCCTCTCCATGTTCTCATGCTTGTTCTTCCCTGATGCACATGGATTCTCTAGTTCCCTTCCATTGTCTCCTCTCAGTTGTCCCTCCTTTTTTCCCCGCATTGTTCCCAGTTTTCCTAAGTCCATACTCAGATTTCCCAAGGCTACCTAGGTAGTTTGGACCATGTGGTATTACTGATGCAGTTTCCTAGGCAGTGCTGGCCTCTCAAGTTGTTCTCACCAAAATGTCCCTGATACTCCCCTTGGGCGCTCTGTGAAGTCTGGCCATTTCTCGTGTAGCTCTCCCGTAACTACCTATGAGGTCCGGGAATCCTTCAGGGCACGCTCTGGAACATCCGTTAGCTGCTTACGCTTTCATCTTCTACATCCAGCAATTTCCTCCGTCACATCCTGCAGTTTCTCGTGTTCTCTGTTAGCTAAGGCTCAGGGCTGTGCCCGCTTCTCTGCATGCTTTAGCACGTGTGTGATACTGAGGAGGGGAGGGACAGACAGGGATGTGCTCTGCTTGGAGGACCTGAGTTATTTAATGGGTTAAGTGATGGAAAAGGCTGTAGCGTGGTGAGCAACCCGAGATCACCTGCAGGCTGTCTTGGAGGCCTCAGGTCCTTGCTTGGTTTTGCTCCTGCTGTGACCTGGGTTAGCTTGCTTGGCTTAGCCGCCCCGAGCTGTTGTGTTTCCCAAGGACGGGCATAGGGTGTCTGCCTGTGACTGAAGGGGGAAGGCAGCGCTGGCTCGGGGGAGGATTTCATCCGTCTTAGAAAATTCTGTGTCTGCTTTTCAGAGCTTTGCTCATCGGCAAGGACATGTGGGACAATGAATTTTCTTGACAGGTGATTAAATATCATTAGCTGTCGTTATCATTAATTAAAACCATTTGTAAATGAAGAAAAGCAAGTTTAGTTCCCTAGTGGGCATATTTTGCATGACAGTTTTGCAAGGTAGTATTTTATTAATGATCGTTATGTGGATAAGGTGAAACGTGCGAGGACAATGGCTTTGTCAAGTCGAGATTTGTTTCTTGGTATTTTATTAGAACATACTTTGCCGCAGGCTTTATTCTTCTTGTGGAGAATTCCGGATTACTCCTGCTTCAAAACTTAGTTCAGCATCTTGTAATGCAGGAAGCTGCCGCACGCACTGTTACCTCCTACAGGAGAAATTTTCCCTGCTCCCATCCTGAACAGCCACTTCCCCATCACCATTTTCTCTCTCCCTCCCTTGGTTGGTTGGTTTGTCTGTCTGGTAGGAGGCTGCTGGCTGCCCGCTCTGCTTTCTGAGGTGTCCCTAGGAATGGATGGGGACTGCTGATCATCCCTGGCAGCAGGGAGAGGAATCTGCAACACATCTTCCCAAGCCTTCCCCGAAGGATGCAAACAGGCCAGCTCTCCTGTCATCTGGTGGTGTCAGGGCAGAGCCACAGAAGTGTAATATGCTGTCAGCTTTACTTATACTTCTCACAGTTTGGGAAGCCGCTTCTGGCCAGCAAAGAGGTCTCGGTTACATGGTGCAGGAAAAAAGAAAACCAGCATAGGTTTGGTTTTTAGTGATCTGAATCCTCCTTTACCTAGGAAGACTCAATGTTTTTTTTGTCCCCCAGTCCTTGACTGCAAAAATGAAACTGCATCCCCTCTCTTTTATAAGCTGTCCTCCTGCCATGGTCTGTGCTCCTGTCTTGTGTCATGCTGGGTCCTCTCAAAGTCTTTTGCTTCAACCAGTTGTTCTGGCCAGTAATTGATACTCATGCAGAACACCGCCTTCTTCCTGTCCCCCCAGTTCCTCTTCATTCCTCTCCACAGAGAAATTTCCAGAGTATGCCAAATTCCCAGGCTCTCTGTGCCACTTTACGTGCTCTAGCAACACAAGGGGTGTGTGAGATCCTAAAGGTGATTAAGGCAAGATTGGCTAAAAAGTCCATTGGATCTGTTTTAACTTCTTTTGAAGTACGGGCATCCCCTTCCAAAGGGAGAAACTAAGCCCAGGAAGTGAATGTTTGGCTTAACACAGCTGTTAAGTCTCATGCCCTCAGCTGCCACGCTGAAGCTTCATGTGCATTGGCTGCTGTTGTTAGACTTCTGAGAGTCTCTCCTCTGTGCATCTACATTAATATACATATGTATTAGAATCACAGAGTATCCCAAGCTGGAAGAGACCCATAAGGATCATCGAGTCCAACTCCTGGCTCCACACAGGACCAGCCCAATCAGAGCAGGTGACCGAGCGCGTTGTCCAGACACTTCTTGAACTCAGCCAAGCTCAGTGCTGTGACCACCTCCCTGGGGAGCCTGTTCCAGGGCCCCACCACCCTCTTGGTGAAAAACTTTTTCATGATCTCCAACCAAACCTTCCCTGTCACAGCTTCATGCCGTTCCCTTAGGTGAAGAGTATGTTAACATACTCTTTAACAGTTCCACTGGCTGCCATTTGGGAACACATCTGCAGCTGTTGGAGAAGGTATTGTTACGATATGGTGATGGATGAAATGTCTCCTGTTAGGGAGCGAAGTGCTTGGGGGAGCCTCCCAACGCATTCTGTAGAAAGCCTGCAGTGTGGGTTTGAGCTGCCGAAAGCTGCCCAAATCACCGTCAGGCTTGTGCTGAGCTGCGGATGGGTGAGGATTAAGAGGGGTTATGGATATGTTTGCGTAAAGTTTGAAGATTTTTAAATGTTAGAAATTTGCAGTGATTTGGTGCAAAAGCCGTGTGCAAAGTGAGGGATGTGGTATTTGTTGAAGGTTATTAAAAAAATATCACAACCAGATCTAGAAACCTAAACTGCTGTTCAGCTATAGCAGGGACAGTCTAAACTCAATGTAGAGTTATCCAAGAGGCAGGATAGTTTGACCCTGCTTTCTGCAATTGCCCTGCCAACCTTCTCAAGGAGGGGAGAGAAGAAAGCCCCATCATCAGCTCTCCAAGTGTAACTTCAGACAGGTGGGAGATGCTTACAAGAAGAATGTGGAAGGAAGGGGTCGCAGGGTGCAGGAGTAAACCTGCTCTGAGACACAGGTGAAAGATGTTTATGCAGGTCTGCATGGTTATGTTCTCCAGGAGAATCAGGATGGCAGCTGGGAGGATGGCACAGAAAGGCAATTAGTTTTTTTTAAAAATCTCACAGATCACACCAAAATGGGAAGTCTTCTCACTCCAGGCCTGTCATGGATGAGGGAGAAGCCCTGAATTGGGTTATAATCTTAGCACATGAGAAAATTTAAGATACAGCTCCAGAGGAATGATAGTGTGTTTGTACTGTTAGGAAGGAGTAACCTGCTTCACAGCTGAGGTCGTGGGGAGTGGAACCTGGCCTGTTTGGGGAAGGATCTGGTGTTCTTGAGGATCAGAAGTTGAACATGAGTCAACAACCCCAGGCTATTTAGGAAAAAGTAAATGTCGTGTTCCGATGTATGAACAGGATTAGATCCCACAGGACATGGGAATCAACCCTTCCTCTTTGCAAAGTGTTTGCAAGGCCTCAACTGGAACGAGGTGCCCAGCTCTGAGCACCACATGTCAGAGGCAGAGCAGGGCGAAGCTGGGCAGACAGAAGTTGCGAGACGTATCAGAGCTGTAGGAAATGTGTGACATGTGAGGGGCAACTGAAGGGTTCAGAGCTCAGACTCTGAAGGGAGGTGTGAAGCCATTTCCAAAAACACAGGTTTCTGTAGCAAGAAATAATCTGTTCACTGTGTCTGTGGTGGATGGGAGAGGAAAAGGGAGGCTTAAATTGCAGTAAAAGGGTCAGGATAAACAAAGAAAGTAAGTGTAGGCTTGGTGAGACCCTGAAATCGATTGCACAGGGAGGTTGTGGAGTCTGGTAGTGAAGGTGTTGAAGATACAGTTCAGCCAACCACTTGGGGTAACGCAGGCCTGCTTAGTTCGGGTTTGAGGGGAGAGGTGGATAGTTCGGTCTTTCAAATACCTTTCTGTTCTCCATTTTTCTATGATTTCCTGACACCATTGTATGTGTGAGTTGTGCACTAGAGGAATGATTTGGTAAGGCAGCAAATGACTGAGGCACATGAAACATACGAATGTCAACTGAAAATAGCTTTCAAAGCAAAGGTTGAGGAGTATAAAATTGGAGTAGAGGACTAGTAATGTAAGGTTTTTTAAATGGAAAAAGTAATCAGAAGGTACTTGTTATTTGCCCTGTTCCTCAATATGCTGCCTTTTTGGTCAGAAGAAAGTAAGTATGTGAGTTTGAGACTAAAGGCAATACTTGTGAACTTTGAGTGGCTTTTTGAAGGTTCAGGAGTGTTCTGCCTGAGGGAGGGCGGAGAACGATGAAACGTTTTCTTCCCTTACAGAGTAGCCTGTAGGGCCCTGCCCTGTTTTCCTTGGAGAACAGGAGTTGGTTGTATACGAAGCAGCTGGAGCTTGTTGAGAAAACTGCGCAGGTAAATAACAGGAAAAAGCAAAAACCTGCAGAAGAGCCGATTGACTATTAAAAGGTAAAACAAGGCTGTAACGTTGGCGTACTAGGAGAGCCAAAAGACAACTACAAGAGAAGGGATGAAAACTGATACTTGTCCATGTACACACATAGTCTGAAGCATTCCTTGATGTCTGCGGAGCAAGTATGAAAATGTGGAGTGCTTGGGATGCACTCAGAAAGTTGGTTCATTGAAAGTAGTGATTTATTTGCATCGATGGTTTGGGAAGGATGCATGAGCACATTGTCTATCCAGGTAAGCCAGACAGAAGCAAGCAACAGAAGGAGAAGTTAATGAGGGGAACAGTCTCAGATCTCTACATTTAAGACAGTGGAAGAACAGAAAAATAAGTGAAAAACAGATGTGATGTATGTTAATAATGATGGCACTGTGTAGAAACTATACTAAGATGTCCAGTGTGCCCTAAATTATATACTAGAGAGCACACAGAAAAGGGATTTGCACTAGTCATTATATTTTTGTTTGGGTACTGTCAACTCTTCTGGTAGCCTGGCTCTGGGGCTGCTGCAAGCCCTGTTTTTTATGACTGTTCAGTAACTCATCAGTCTAGTAGGGAGCGTATGGGTGTGAATGTCTTCCTCACCCCAACCCATATCCATCAGGAGTGCACGAGTTGACTGACCACGGAGATGAGTTTGCCTCAGTACCTGTTAGTTGCTATCAGCCCTGGAAGAGTGCAGATGACCGCATCGTTTTAAATGGGCCAGCAGTTTCAGCGTGGGATTTCATATCAAGAGTGCACTGCCTGGGTATTGCCATCCTGACTGGAGCTTTGTGACTTACTGTCTTCAAGCACTTGAGTGCACACCTGAACATCAGCTTTGCTGGGCTTGCTCTTTATGTCTTTGAAGTGGTGATCACCCTGCATTTCACATTGTGTGAGCACTCATCTCTGGACAGTCAAGAAACACGTCTAGAGAATGTGGTGCATGTTTGGCATCATGGAAGCTAGCCCGTGCCCATAGCGATATCAGGAGTCAATGTATGGATTTTGGATCCACTTTGAAAAGATCAGTTGAAAATCTGCTAACCCAGCCTGCCAGCGGGTGAAATGAAAGCAAATCCCAAGCATGTGGGGTTTTATGTCTTGTAACAGAAATTGAATCAGAGACTGAAAAAAAAGATGCGCTGAGGCTCCAGCTCAAAAGTGATCTTATTTCCAATAAGGGTTTTAACTGTGTGAACAAAACTAGCTATCCTCGGTCCAAAAATGTCACTTCAATCCAAGGTGCTTGAAGGGGGAGCGCAGGAGAGCTGTTACAATTAGTGTGCAATCTCATTAGCCTGTACCTTTTTCCCCCAGCAGGCACTTGCTTGATTCGATTACAACAGTGAAGATATAGTGCAGTTTCAAAAGACAGACCCGTCCTGGATTATCTGAGCTCACCAAAGCTGTCCCCTGTGGATCAGACCCCTGTTTGTATTGTTTCCTTAAGGCAAAAAAGGTATCAGAAGTGCCTTTATTGGCAGTCATTGCTACATGCTGGGAACCTGCCAAGATTAATACACAAAACATTCTCCTCCCCACCTCCTGCTTTTAAAAAATAATCAGCGTAAAAGTGTTATTCGATTACTACCCAGTCGGAAACATCATGTTGTCAGAAGTTGTTACTAAGAAGACGGTGGTTGTTAATGATGTACCGAGTTGCATGCTTCAGCATATCTTTGGAAGCGATACAGATGTGTTTGTTTGCAGATGACTGGTTAATTTTGCTTTGACTCAGTAAGTAATCTGCAGTGAACATATGTAGCGAGTAGCTAGGTATAATTTATTCATCGTTCCTTTAATTATTCTGTTTTTCTTTATTCCATATTGTCAGGTTTTCAGCTGCTGATAGTAATAAAAGCAAACCGAAAACCCATGCAGCCAGAGATAAAATTTCTTTAGCATGTTTCAGATGGGCAGGGGATTCATCTTTTCTTGGAATGAATTGATTTACTGCAACTACTGACTGATGCAGTACCGTAGAGTAAGTTAAAACCTTGTAGAAATTTTAAGCACTCCTCTGAGGAAAGCACCTTCAAGTCATTTGCAGTGTCTATGTAAAGTTATCTCAGTCTTCTTTGGTCGCTGGCATGGAGAGAAAATATAATTTCTAGAAATTCATGGTCATTTCAAACAATAAACTGCAACAGCATCAGTTAAGACTACTGAAGAAAATGAACAGTGTCATTTGAAACCTCTAAGTTAGAGATGATGAATTAAAATTTCAGCATGTTTCCATTTCTCCATATATTGTAGAATGACAACAGTTAACCTCCTAACTAAACATATGCGGGGGAAAAAAACCAAACCAAACCAAAACAAAAAAACAAAACAAAAAAGAAAAAAACAACACCAAACCAAGTAGTTTACCAGCACAGATACGATTCCTTTTTGACCAAGTGCTATTTTGTATGTTGTTACCTGTAAAGCCTTTTCTCTCCAATGGGGCATCATTCCCCATTTTTTCCCAAGTGACAAATTTTTCATACAGCTACTTGCACTGTAAATGTAGAGGCCCAAACTTTCTCAGGGATGTAATGTTATTCTAGGACTGTTCCTTGGTCTGCTCTTCTGACAGTTTTACTTTAGAGGAGGTATTGTTTGCTGCCTGACCACTCTCCTATCCTAGGTGAAGTTGCTAATTCCTGCAGGACAAATCATATACCCTGAGTCAGAATTTGACTCAAAGAGTCTGACAGAGATTGTGTAGTGTGTAAAGTAAAAAATAACTCTGATATTAAAGACATTTCAAACAAGCAGAGGCATCCTTTTTCCTCACCTAATGAGTCTCCTGTTAACAGAAAACTGTAAAGATTTGGGATATACCTCATTAAAAATGTTATTTACGAAAAAGCTATGCATTTTTTTCCCAAGAAAGCTTGCCCTCTGTCTCTCCGAAAGTACAGCTGGTCCTACTGTTTACCGCTCTAATTTGAACTGACTTTATTTTGTAGCTATCCCTTGAACAACAGTGATCTGCATCAGTTCAACATTGAGGAGAACGGTGGAGCACCATATACCACAAAAATGCCTGCAAGGCACCACCACCACCACCGTCACCACCACCACCACGCGAATTATGGCGCCCTCGCTCCTGACAGCAAAGACATTGTTTCTGGAGTTCCGAACCCAAACAGTAAGTCCACTGCAGTGAATGTCATTTTGGTAACTGTGCTGCTTTCAGATATGTCTCTGGCAATCAGGCAAAGAGAAGGAAGAGAAAGCAACATGCATTTCAGTTTTTCTCTGTGAAGAATATGCTTCATGTTATTATTTGCTGGCTTTGTACTACGTGCGAATGAGACAAGACTTGCTATGGGGTTGTGGGATTTGGTGTTAAATTGGTGGGCTATTTTTTTGTTGTTGCTATTTATTTGTGTAGTTTCACAGACCCTCCTCATCTGCCATTGTCTTTTGCTGATCTACCCAGCTGTCCTTCAGCCCTCGTTGTTTGGATCTGACTCTTGTTTTCATGTCTGGGCACAAACAGCAGAAATTTTGGAGCACTGGACAAACAGCATCTTGCTCTTAGTTTGGGTGATGGGAACAATTCCTGCTCAGCCCCAGTTACCATGACTTGAGAACACTCACTTGTTCAGCAGAGAAATTCTTAGCGTGTAGAAAGCAACATGGAAAGAAGCGTACTTGTTCCTGGTGCAAGCTGGGGGAGTCTGGGCATCAGTCTCTGCTGCTGAACATGTACAGGTTTTTTTGAGGGTACATAGCTCGGCCAACTGTTTGTTGGCTTGCAGAGGAAATGAAAGAGAAACATCCCTGCCACTGAGCAATCCTACTTCTTGCTCTCCAAATTTATAATCTCTGCACACTGCAGTGCATGAGATGCTGACGCTGTGTAAGAATTTCAGAAAGTGAGCAGAACAAGTTATGATCTATTATTTTCCGTGCCTCAAGGGGATGGTAAGTTCTTCCTTTGCCCAGTTTTTGCCTTTATAATTGTAAATCACCCTGAGATAGGCATCCATTATGGAAACTTCCAGCCTGGGCAGTTAATCTGACAATTTTCAAATTCCGGAAACCAGGATATTGTGGTAGGTGGTGCTGGGTGACCTTGACTGTAGGCTGTCCCACCTTAGCAGTAATGCACAGGCATCTATCTACATGCACAGGTGCTTTAATCAGACTTTGTTTCAGAATTTCAGAAATATTTTCTTTAATTTTCTTACCCAAGGAGAGAGAGGGAGCAGTTTTTAGGAGGGAAGCTCAAGACACAAAACGCAAGGCATTGTAGATGTTTCAGGAAGGAATCCTAAGCAACACAAATTGCTTGCTGGGGCTTTAGGTGAAGCTACTCCCTTAGGAGCATCCTCCAGGAGACGTGCTGTCTTTCAATGACTGTACGCTCCACGCTGGGTACCTTCATGCTGCGAAGTGCATGGGGCTGGCATGGCGCACCGCCAGCACAGCGTCCCCCATCCTGGCGCTGCCGCTGTCAGGTATCCGCATCTCAGCTGTGGTCTGCGGTGACCGGCACGGGCCGGGGGGTGGCACAGACCACCCCGTTGGGTCGCTGCTGGGTGGCTCGCCCTGGCTGTACACCTGCTGGGCCTCGGCCAGCCGGTCACAGGGCCGCCGTGAGCGGCAGCTGAGCGCTGGCAGCAGAGGGGTGCTGGCGAGGCTGAGCTGGAAAGCCTTGCCCAGGCTGTCAGCCTGGTGCAGTGGGAGGCGGTGACCTTTCTGGGGGGTGTGCCAGCCCATATTTTTCTTTCCCAAATTAGAATTGAAGCCTGCCAGGAAATTCGGTCAGAGCCAGCTATGCTGCTGCTGAGCGTCCCGGCCCTGAGGGCACTGCAGGCCCTCGTGCCCCTGCCCCTCCTGGTGGCTCTCTTTGTCCTGCCCACAGCCCAGAGCCCCATGTCAGCCCCCTGGGGCCTCAGGCTCTGCCCCAGCAATGCTGGAGCTGAGCTCCAGCTCCCCACAGCCCCACCATGGGCCCCACCAAGCTTGACCCGCCTGAGCAGAAGGTGATTCAAGAAATAACAGCAAAAAATACGGTACAGGGTGTTTATTCCAGCTGTGTCTCCTCTCAGGCCTCAGTTCTTTCCTACTCCTCCTTGTTGGTGAAATAAGTTTAGAAAATCCTAAAGTACGCAGTACTGAGGAACATGGTTTAGTGGGTAATAGGTGAGGGGGGGTCGGTTGGACTGGATGATCCTTGAGGTCTCTTCCAACCTTAATGATTCTATTCTATTCTATTCTATTCTATTCTATTCTATTCTATTCTATTCTATTCTAAAGGCAAACATCAGGAGTAGCTCTGTTTGTGCCCAGCGAGTGTTACCTGTGAGATGAAACGGGGGCCTGGGAGGCTGCATCTCTCCCCAGAACCCTGCCCTGCTCACAGGGCACAGCCGCCCCGGCCTGTCCTGCAGCTGCGGTGCTCCCAAGGGGGCTGCGACAGCCGAGACATGCGCGCAGCACCAGTTCCTGGAGATGGATGTACCTTTCTCTTCAGTTTGTCTGCTTACGGCTGGTTCATGCTAGTCATTTGATTAGGGAAAAGGGCGTCGGTGCTGGTTCCCGACATGGCCTAACAGCAGTAGTGCCAAATGCCAATTCCCGGTTTCTCTAAGGGAGCCGAAAGGGGCAGGGACACCTCCGAGGAGAGGCTGCGTGCAGGCACGCCGGCTGCGTCCAGCCGAGGTGTTCGGGCGGCTGTGCGTGCTCTGCCCTGGCTTGTCTGAACACGGGCGTACTGCCCCGCAGCCACCCGTTGCTGATCCTGGAGGAGACCTGTACTGGTGCACCTGGCCGGAGGCACAGAGCTGGTTTCCTTTGAAAGGCCAGTCCGTAGTTAGACCTGGCGTGCTCACAGCGCTAGAGCCGTGGCAGCATGGAGAGGACAGCTTCCCTTAAAACAGTCAGCATTACCCGTTGGCAGTTTGAGGCACAGGACTGGGTGCCTTTTCAAGGTTGGTGCTCAGTGGGTTTGGTTTAGTTTCTTTTGTTTTTAATGAATCCTTTTAAACACTGCACAGGCTATTTAAGCTGAGAAAGCCATCTTGTGGAAAAGGCTCATAGTTTATGTGCCGAAACGGTTAGGAACAGGCTGTCTGTTGGTTATCTAGGAGAGCACACATGGCGGAGTCTGGGGGACAAGAAAAGAACAGTCAGTGAGGAGACACTATCTGGGGGCTGTGCCAGGAACCTGGGGACATGGGGGACTGATGACTGGCTCCAGGCTGTGTGGAAAGGCCACTGCTGGGAAAGTGTTTCTAGGAAGTAAGTGGTCACTAACCTGGGGACACTCACGGGGAAGTGTGTGCTTGTGACCAAAATATCTCAAGTGGAAATGCCTGGAGAGTCAAAAAGTCTCGTGGGGGAATACTTTGTCCTAGTGGAAGCTTCCCTGTGAGGCTGACAGAGGTGAGGCTGTGCGTGCCAGCACTTCAGCTACCTTTTGGTTTTCCTAGGCACCATGGGCGTTTTGTGACTTCCTTCAGTTCCTATGGAGTGGACTTATATCTGACCGCTGGGGTGGTTTTAAATTCAGCAGAAGTGGAACATGGAGTGACCCACCCATATGTACCTAGCATCAATTCTAGAGAGAGGGAGAAAGCATCTGCCTTTCCTCCACTTACACCTATTCTGATAAATGCCAAAATTCCAGGACAATTCACAGGACCTGGGCAGGAGAGAGGGAAACAACAGCACGCCCGGCCAATGTTCCCTTTAAATACTGGTGCATGTTTCTCAGAAAACACGTGGCCTGGGATTTTGTTACAGAAAACAAACCTGGGCTGGACTTGCCTGATTTTTCACATTCCAAGTAATTGTCTACTTCAATTACTGGAAGAAGTGAAATCTGGTGAAACAAATCTGACGTGTGCGTTTACGAAGGCAGTTCAGCAGAAGATGTTGTTTTCCTGCGTTCAGCCTGATTATTTTATTTGCGATGCTGCCCTTCACCTCAAGGCTAATGTACACAGATCGTATCTTTTTACGCAGCGGATCTTCTCCTGATGTATTTGTGGGATCCCAGTCCCAGGGACCACTGTATTCAAGAGCAGTTAGCCTTACAGCGCCAGCGCCGCGGCGCAGAGAGGGTGAGCCGCTCGCTAAGCCTAATTGGCATGGCAACATCGTGCATGGATTACCAGGTGCACGTGAGCAGATCCACCGGCAGCAGCTGGGGCTATCACGGAAAGCAGATGCCAACAAGTATGCAATGTAGCTCGCAAAATTTTTATGACGGAAAGCGATGAACGAGAAGAGGGAGTCCCAGCTTGCCTCTTGAATTCCGGGCTGAGCTTGCAAGGTTATCACTTGAAAAAAAAAAGACATCCTTTGTTCCTGAACTGCAAAAGTCCTTGTATAACCCTGAGCAGAGAATGGTGTAATACAGACTGAGTTTCAGACTGAAAATAGTGCTTTGAAAAACCACAGTGCTGCCAGATCCTTTCTTGAAATGAAAGCCTGGTTTAGCCAAGGCTTAATGCTGACTCAGGAAATGTAGGACTTCATTTTTTGCCTTTTTAAAAATCTGTTTTCAAGTTCAAGTTAAAAGGCTAAACTGGCTGGCTTGTTTTCTGGAGCTCTCCTTTTAAACAAAATTACAGCCCAAAAGTCAGTTTGAAATCACAGCAAACTTGAATAATTTATTCCAGGCATTTTTTCCCCTCTATTTTCTTTCTCACCAGGAAAATAGAATGACTGTGTTTCTTAAAAAAAGACCCAAACTAAAACCACCATCGTGTCTTGTCTTATGGCTGTGGTAATTTATTCCTGCGTATCATCGAGCAGTTTCACTGTCTCCTATCAATGGAAGCAGCTGTGGTGTGAGAAACGCTGAACTCTGACATCACTAACTTGTGATGAGAGACCACCGAGGGGAGGGCAATGCTGATATTGTAACCCCTTCTAGGACATTATTACCTCGGGGTCTGATATTTCACCACTGCCAAAACCAGCTTTTTGTTTATATCACTATAAGCTGGTTTTAGCAGTTTGTCTCTAGTCAACAGAGTCCTTAATGTATATTTAAACAGCCGTAGAACTAGATCTCGAGTGAGTAATATTTAATATTCTTAGGGTAGCTTAAGAACCTGATCCAAACAAAACTGCACTCAGTGCAAGGTTTTTATTGATTTCAGTGGGCTTTGAAACAGACTCCAGAGATTGCTGGATTGTTCCCAACTGTTATTACCTAGAATCCACAGCAAAAAGAAATACAGGAGAGCGCAGGGATTTAAGTCATCACATGATGAAGCTCAATTTTCGTAGAATACTTGCGAATATACCTATATAAGCCATGCTATTGCCAAGATGTTAGCAGAGACCTTTCAGGCCTGTTTCAAAAAATATTTTGCGTTGTCTTTCTGTGTCAGTGGTTTGCTCAAAATCTCTGTTGACAAAGCACAGCAAATTCCTGACAACAGTCTTGAGGAGACTGGCATATAAATAAAGATGTCTGAGAGAAGCCAAAAGCTATACTGTGATCTCTTTACACATCACATGTTCTGAGAGTGGCACCTTGGCTGTATAAATAATCCCTCTGGTGTCAACTGAGTTTTAGAATATAGGGTGGGGAAAGGCAGGAGGGACTTAAGGAGAGAAGCATCTAGCCCAAAGCCCTGCTGAAATGAAGGGATGGATGAGAAGGAGGAGAGAGAGGAAGTGTCTGCTAAACAGAAAAAGGAAAAATGACTTGACAGGCATAATTATGAAACATTTTAGACAGTCTTATAGGGAAGATGATTTGCTGACCCTGTCTCTTCAAATGTAGCTGAGTGTCTTGCTCTGCGGTTCTTCTGTAGCCTTCCTTCAGACTGTGTTTTTTTCTTTCTTTCCTTTGGGCATCTTTTTAGAACTGAGCTCAGGACTTCCCCTTCTTTATGATGAAACTTCTCATCTGAAGAAAATAGAAACGGAGAGTGTGAAGGTAGTTGGACCATGGCCAGCCCTGCACGTCAGCATGAACAAGGTATAGCATATACATACATACTTTTACATATATGTGTCAGAGAGCCCCTTTGCCACTTCATATTCAAAAGCTGCTGCTTTTTCACCTCCAATTCAAATCCACGTTCACTGGCTTGCTTTTTAATCACCACTCACCATCTCCTTATGGGACTGGGGTTTGGTTTTTAGATTTAGCATTTCCTTCAGCTTTGCCTTTTAAAATTTCAGAAGCTGCTGCAACAATGTTATGATGTAGTTTTAGTTTAGTTGTGAAGAGTTAGTCATCTAGGCAGCCCAGAGCTGTAAAAAAATAACAACACTTTAAGTGATAAAAAAAAAAAATCTTGTTTTTCTACATGAGGAGTCAGCCTTATGCCTTAAACCCCACCCCCGGCATCTGATGTCAGTGGGTGTTTTATGAGTGAGTTTTTGCTGGGATGGCAAAACAGCTGTGTCCCACTGTTTCTGCCAGAGATCAGAAGCCACCAGGTCGGTGGCTCCTTGTATCCATGTGAGGCAAAATCTACTGTGCCTGCGCTGTGAGTGCCTTGAACTGAGTCTGGATAGAGACACAGAGACCTGGACCTCTGGCTTGCAACCACATCAGTCCTGAGCTGAAGCCAGTGAAGTCAATGAGAGCATTGCCACTGCCTTCAAATCAGGTGGACCCTCAACAGCTAACCTGTTAAAAGAAATGTGGTGGTTTGAGAGTTTTCTGTCACTTCAGGGGAGAACTCAGTTGAATTACTTTACCTTGGTTTTACAGACAGCCTTTTGTTATTGATGTTATTTCAACAAGCGTTATGGAAATTACAACCAAAGGGGAGGTGGCAAAGTGTGTCAAAAATACAAGCACAAAGGGTCTGCATATCTATATAACATAATCTTTCTTTTTTTTCTGGATAAGAGAATCCAGGAGATGAAAGTGAAAGCTGAAAATCAGTAAGTCAGGTGTTTCTAATAAAAAATGAAATCTTGGAATATTTTTCTTCAACATTCTAGTTAATTGAAGTTAATCCATAATGCAGTGGATTTTCCGTCATGAATATTTGCTTGGATAACCATGTTCAGGGTGTGTCAGGGGGTAGTGGTGTAGTTCAGCTAAGGACTGCAGTCCTTGTGCTTTATGAATGCGTTCATGAGGTAATGACCTATGTCATGACTTCTGGAAACTTCTGAGTGAACAGATGAAAGTGGAATATTTAGGTTTTTTCCCAAATCTGCTTAGTTATCAGCTGGGAGGAGGTGTCATTTTGTCTGACTGGTTGGTTTGAATGGGGAAAAAAAGTTAAATCATAAAGTAGACAAACTGAGTAAAACGGAAAAGAAGTAATCTTTTTCCTGTGGACATTTCTCAAGTTGTTCTTCTAGAAATACTATTTACTGGCAATACGTACAGTTTTTTATAGGCAAAGCTAATAAAGCATCGACATAGTTTGTCAAAGGAGAATTCTCCATCTCACAGGTTCACCCAGGTCTTGTGAGAGGGCCACTGTAGTTGAGATGTATTTAACGATGCTCTCTTAACCCCAGCTGAGAACATTTGCTGAGGTGCAATGCCCAAACATGCTTTAAAGGACGGTCCTATGCAGCGGTTTATTAGCAGCTCAGTTTGGCGTATATACAGGGCTAAAGTGAAGAAGAGGACTCTCTCCACGTTGACCACAGTGCGCAAGTAGGTAAACCAGTCTGGCCTGTGTTGCGCAAAAGGTCTGAACAGATTATCTCAATGGTATCTTTGTGATCTCAAAATGAGTACATTTATGGTCTTTCTTGTTTCTTTAAATGAAACCTACAACTCTTTGGTCCTGTATTCCACCATATTGTGCAGCTAGTCCCAATACAGTCCCTGCGAATTCTGCCTGGAAAAGCCTCTGATCCTCTCACTCTTCTTTCTTATCTGAAAATCCATGGAGGGAGAACTCTGCTCTTCTATAATTAATGGTTTTCTTTGGCTTGTTCTGATGGCTCTTGAATCTTGTCCACAGTCAGATAGATTATTTATTTATTTAAGGACTAATTAACAGAACCCAGTATCACAGCAAGTCAGCGCTTCGCAATGAATGCAGCTGCACAGTAGATGCATCCTGTGTCTGCTGTGGTAAGACTTCCATCAGTCAAGATTTAGCTAATGAAAAGGTCTTGTAATGAGCACCAGGAACTGCTAAATGCTTCTGTTTCTGGCAGAAGCTCATCAGAAGGCAAGGCTAGAGACATGGGCTGTCTAATGAAAACCCTCCTCTGACAGTCATAGAGGATTTCGGTTTAAGAGCTGGGCAGCAATCCCATGAGCAGCAGTTACCATGTGAATGAAAAGGAGGCTAGTCCCTCAAAATTTATTAAAATTGCCATTTTGAGCCATCTGAAAACTGTACGTACTCTTGAAGCAGGCCCAGAGTCACCACTGGAAAGCAATCAAGCCCTTATGTTCTAGTCTGTGGGTTATGACCAACAAATCATTCTGAAGTTCTTTTGACCCCTTGCTTGTGGTTTCTTCTTTAAGCACCATTTTCTGACCTAGATCGTAGTGAAATATGTACACAGAGCTCATAAAGCTAAAACAAACAAACCACTAGGTCTTAGCTTTGAGCGGAGCCTGGAGTTGCCTCAGTAGATGGCTTCTCCAGTGAAAGAAAAGGACATGTTGTAAATGCTGGGCTCACCCTGGCCTGAAATGCTGTGGCAGCGGGGCAGGTTAGTCATCATGGAACAGCCTTAAACTGTGACAAACATGTTGAGTTTTTTCTGAGAGTGGGGCCTTTAAAGCCCCTTTGGTTATGGTGGATAACCAGCTATTCAGTCCAGTAGCAAACCGATTTTAATGAGTGGTCAGTGTGTCTGATTTTTGGCAAAAAAATGAAATGTTAACAGCTCTCCTGCACCACTCTATTGATTTCTGTTCGAAGTGCTTTTTATTCCCTAGTTTTGCATCTTCTGAAGTATTGTGCTTAAACAAAACCAGTGAAGCAGTTATGAAGCTGCTTCATTTGCTCAATTTCTGAAAATAAAGCAATGGTTTCCACATCTACTGTGGAGTCCCAACTTTCACTCCCTCTCTTCCTGTTGCTAATTATTATTTTTTGAAGCAAAGTCCTTTGGGACTGGAATTTGTCAGGCTTAATATTCAACTTATAGGAGAATTAACAAAATTGGGTAAATTGGGTTCAGCAGTTAATTCGATTGTCCACTGCAGCAAACTTCGTCTCATGGGAATAAAGAATGGATGCGTCCAATCTTTTTTCCAGAGCTTTTTGGTACAGTGGAGGTGTCTGTCCACCTGCTGAACGATAAAAGTCCGTTTCAACATGCGTTTCATGCCTTTTGGGGCTGGTGAACTCCTTCATCTCCTGGAAAGACAAGCCTAAGTATTGTAGCTGTGAATGTATTTCTGGGTTTTTTTTCCTTGCATGCCTTTTCTTAGAAAAAGATGTTCTCTCATCCCCCCTTTCTCCATGTGTACATGTGTGTGTGTGTATATATATATGTGTATATATATATATAAAATATAAAGCCAAGAATGTATTGTTAGCATTTCTGAAATCTTGGGAGTCTAGTAATTTATTTGTCCAGATTTAATTATTACATAAAAAGAAAGAATATTAATACAGTTCAAATTGTTTCTACTCCTTTTCCTGGTGTTATGCTCACCCTTCCCATACACCCCTGGCTCCTAAGCTCAGTGATTTCGTTCTGCTGGGGGGGCAGCCGGGGGTGTTATGGAGAATCCTCCAAGAAGAGGGATATGATGATCATGTTCATGATTTCTTCTTTCTTACTCTAGGGTCCACTTTGGGTCCTTTTTCTATGTTTGCAAACACATTTTTACACCTTGCTCTTTCTTCATTGATTTGCATCTTCACATTATACCAAAATTTACTTTATGTGGTAGCTTTTACATACATGTGCTGTCTACTGTGTCTTTGCGCTCTTCATTGCCCCTAAAACCATTTTTGTCCAGCTCCAGGCCTGCACTTCTTTAACTGACGCTTGGTGAGTTGTTTATAACCGTGGGGCCTCCAGTGCCAGCCGGTGCCCCTGGCGTTATCACCCCATGCCTGCGCCCCTTCACACCACCTCCTGCGTCTCCACTTGTCAGGGCCTCTGTTATCGTCCCAGCCCTGTGATGCTTTGTAGTACATCATTGTGTTAGAGTCGTAAATATCTCATTCTACAAAGAATAACTGCTTGTGTTACTGTTTTCTATATAAAATTATTGCTGTTACAGCTAAACCTAGTAAGACAAAGCTGCAAGCAGGTGAAGAAAGGTTCAGACAGGGTGAGCCTGTTGAGCCTCGATGACTTTGCAAACTCTGGCCTTTTGCAAGCAAGGCAGGACCATATTGCGGGGCTATCAGTTACACTACTGACTGCTCGCAAATGATGCCACTCGCAAAAAAGCTACGGAACTACCAGCCCTGCGCACAACTGCAAACCCTAAAGCTACTGCAGTTCCATACATCTTTCGTGGTTAAAAAAACCCCACCAGAACCAACCCACATCTTGATATATCTGAGACTCTTCTGTGTGATAACCTGATCAGAGGGTATACCCCGGGAAACATGGCTACCATGACCCAGTAAGGCTATCATAAAGCTTGGCACTGACAGAGGCAGAATCTAATAACAGTAAGCAATAGCATTTTATAAAATAAATTTGATGCCAGGAACTAAAGAGGTTTGCGTCAAGAATATGAGCAAGACAAGATTTATTGGAAGTTATATCTTTCATTAGACCAACTGATAGTTGACCTGAGGAAGGTCTTGTGTATGTGACAGGTTTATGAGGGGACTTTTTTTTGGTTTTCTGTTTTCCCAAATGTATTTTTATAATAAAAGCTTCAGCTTCTGCTTGCGAACTTTGCCTCAAATAAGAATAACACATAATCATACAGGTCTTACCATTGTGCCGTCTGTCGTAATTGGTGTTAGTTATCACATGGAAAAAAAATCAGTAAATCTCCTGGTGGTAAAGGGGCAAAAGAGCCTAGATTTTCATGCACATTTGCAGAAGTAGTTGAGTCCCAGGAAACCAAAGGGTTTGACCTTACATACCTGATGAGCATTCGGAACCTCTGTATCTGTGTTGGCTTCATTAAAACTTTACCTCCCACTAGTAGTGACGACTAGCAACGAAGAATAGACCTGTGTTCCTAAACAAAATATTCATTCTATTCTTCAGACATCTCCAGCTAAATGCATGTTTTAAACATGCTGTTTGGCTAGGAAGAGACTGTTGGTAAATTCACAGAGGCAAAGGTCGTGAATGTTGCTCTTGGCACAAAGTTTGATGTGGAACAAAGCGTGAACTGTTAAAAGCAGGGAGAGTGAAAATGCTAAGTACAGGAGTGGTAGTGCTGTATTTCGTGCAACTATTTTTATATTCTGTATGTGTACTTAATATTCAGTTAGCTTTGCAGACTAAAGCCAGTGTCATCAGTACCTAACACTGTACAAATCTGCCTTCCATTCTAGTATCAGCAAATGTAATTGAATTTAAAGTAAATGTTTGGGAGGAGAAAAGCAAACGTGAGACCTCAATTATAAAAGGAAAAAAAAGCGTCTAGTTTTATGTGTGTATATATCTGAGCTTGTTTAACCCACTTCCATCAAACCCGTTTAAATGCAATTCTCCAGTATTCTTCTCTGGGAAAATAAAGTTCTGCATCGATGGTGAAAGTGATGTGAACACATCGCTATTTTTTAGCACCAGCAGAACTGGAGATGGAAAATTGGAGTGTTATCAGGTATCTTAATGGGTTTTTCTCTTAATTTCTAAATCTTTTAGAATGAGTTTAGATTGCAATTTTAAGCAAGAAGATGATTTCTTTCAAATGCAAGCTTGACTCATTCACTTGAAAGGGGCATCTCAGGTGATTTTGGAATTACATAATAAGAAATTATAAAATTGGAAGTTTCATTAACATTATGCCATGTTTAGTTTTCTAATTACTTCCACATAGAATGCTCTTAGTTTATAAATGAATATAAAATTTTAATAACTGCCAACCTGGTGCAACATTTGAATACCCAACTGCTATTGTTATGCTTCACTCATCACTGAAGTGATAAGGATTCTGGAAACGTAAGATTTCTTTATTATACAGCAAAATAAAGTAGATTATAGCTTTCATTCTTGCAGCAATAGTGTATAAAGATTCTTAATGCAGGCAGATTTTAGATCTTTGACTTTTTTTTTTATTAACTAGGGAAATGAACCACAGAAAGTACTGTATGGGTTTATTTAGTCCTGAAATGCTGTTTTGTTTTGTTATGTTTTTTTTTCTTTTGCCTTCTTGATGACAATTATGCTTTAGGAGTTTAATTGGGGGATGAATGGGGTTATATGTACAGATTAGTTGCATTAAGGAACAATAGGAACTTATGTAGCTGCTTAGAAGCGCTAATTGCAGTAAGGAGGTGCTCCTTTGCTCTGTGATTTGCGTTCACTTTTAGTCTGGATCTTCAGTGCCATTGCACGTATATGTGTAATAGCTAATCAGCGATGTGAGAGCAGAATTCAGTAATGATTCAGGATGCACTGCACTGTGGCAGAAAAGTCCATCCTTGCTAAGGCAGGCTGGCAAAGAAGTGTTTGCTTTTCACATGTTCAGAAGCTAGAGGAGGTCTGGGTCAGGTCGAGCACTCCCAAGCTCCAAATGGGATTTATGTGCAGAAGCATTACCACTGGGGCAGGGGGAGGTGCCAAGGCCAAGAGCATGTCTGCTCTTCATGTGTGATCAGTCACTGAAGGTGCTGCTGCTCCCAGTAGGGTGCAAGCAAAGCAAATTTTGCTTGCCTGAAGGTTGAAACCCTTATAGTTTGACCCAAACAAGGGCTAATGCAAAACTGAATGCCCGGGAGTGGTTTCCAAGAAGGTTGCAACCTCCAGCAGCAGCAGCCAGGTCCCTTTTCAGCCAGGTCATAGAGCATCAGCATTTGGACGGCTCAAATTATTAGAATCTCAATGAGAGACTTGCATATTGGACCCCACACTGGGGACAGTCTCTGTTACATAGAGTCATCTGATCCTCACTACAGCAGATTTAGACCTCTTGAGGGTTCTCAGCTACAGGACAGCCCTGAGGGTTTTTATCTTGCTCTTGGTCAATATGGGCAAATTGGGAAGGGAAGGAAGAACATAAGGACCAAAAAATATCCATATCCCTCTGAACAACAGATGGACAGGACTTTGTAACTTTTCAAGTTACAAAACAAGCTTGTGTCCTAAACAAGCATCAGTTGTCTTGATTTAGCTAGTAAAATAGAATGGCTTAATCTTTCTTCACTGAAAAGGTATTTAATTAGCATTCAGTGTTAAAACAAAGGTGGGATTTTGCATGGCCTTTAGAAGTGCCACTGCTTAGCATGTTGTTCTTTCTGCTGTTAGAAATCAATACACTTAAAAGTTGACAATAATAGCAGCCCTTTTAACGTGTGTAGTAGTGTACTGTGGCTACCAAGGCTATTGATCGAGGAAAAGTTGTGCTTTCTTTACAGTTAATTTTATCCTTTTGATAATCTCCACTTCTCAGCTTCATGAGTATGAAGCCACTCACGGCAAATGGATATTTCATGGGTTTTTTTTCATATGTTTGCCAGAACTACCATTGTATTCCAGACTGAATAGATGACTCCAGTTCCATAAGTTGCTCCAGCTAGATGCTGTCACTTTTTTCATTTTAAGTATTTTCTTTTTCCCTTAGGAGGAAAGTGGGGAGAATTAAAAGTAAAAAAATATCTTCCATTAAAAACAGCAAATGTGGTTCAGCAAATAAATGTGTAAGAGTTATTAGAAATTTGCCAGAGAAGAAAATCTCATGATGGGCAATCTTGTTCAAGATCATACCTGACAGCTATGGCGTTTTGGATGCAGAAGGCTGCTGGACCAACTTTGTTTGTACATGAGAAACATATTGCAGTTTCAATGGAGTTCTGCAGAGGTCTGGCTCTTTCCCTCCCCAGTGTTTGCAGAACAGTTTCCTCAGGCAACATAATTGCATTTGTGATTTGCTCCACTTCCAGAAAGTGCTCCCTGAATCTTGATGTTCCCTTTTGTCTGTGATTGCTCACAGACTTGAGAGAAGAGTCAGTAAGACTAGTTACTGTCAGCGAGCGCGATGCCGTGAGGGAGGGCAGGAGGAGGGATAAAGGAGACAGGTTTTGAAGTTAAAGGGCTAATCATATGGTAATTTCAGTGGCTAAAAAATGACCGGTTCTGTCTTGAAATACTTTGCCAGAGGTGAACCTCAAGGATGCGTTGGAACCTGATTTACTGATGCCTTGTACCTGTTTTGGCTGAAATCTGAATGACAGTGTTACATATCTGTTCTGTCCAGGCGTATACAACCACTGACTCTTCGCAGCAATGATAGTGGAAAATGAAAGCATCATCTTGGCTGTTGCTAGGTTGTAATTCAAGTCTCATTTCCAGGAAGAACAGGAAAGTTTGCAATTGCTGTTATGCCATTGGCCGATTCTTCTTTAAAAATATATGATATTACAGTTTGATTGTTTAAGAGTTCACATTTACGATCGTGGTCTCATTCATACGCTGTTTGTTTGTACATTAGTATTACACTGTCCTTTTTTTCACCTCCCCTATTTTTTTTCTTTTCTGCATGGGAAGTTTATTCATGCCGGCATTTCTGCTGGATGTAGTTTGTTCAAGGCAGAAAACCTTTAGATCATGTTTGAACAGGTCATTAAATGAGCTGTCCTGAGGCTTTAGACTTCTGATCCAGCTCACTGCGTAGGTAAGGGGTTGACATCAAGTGGAAACAGCAGCAGCAGTGCTTAAACTCCCTGGATTTTTCTTTTCTTTCTGATGGAGGAGATTTTGCTTGGCTTGCAATTACGTGGAGATCCCTACAAATCCCTCTGGTTACATTTGCAAAGCCCCTTTACATTCTTAAGGCGGTGTAAGAAACCAGTGTTCATTATAGCTGAGTGCTGTGAACCTTTCCTTCTGGTGCCTGCTGTGGGATATTTTGAGACAATGTTTTGCTTCCTCAATGTGATCACAGGTTTGGGCAGCAACTCCAGCGCCTGACTGGGCTTTTTCCATGTTTCTTCACTCCACATCAGTTTCTTGCTAAGATCACTCAGGCTTCCCTGAGGCTCTTCTTGTCTTGAAAATAGCATCAAGAAATTCAACATTTTGAAAACTTTTTATTGTAAGATGTCCCTATCAGGGTATGAATACGGAAGTTTGATCCAGTATTGCTGAATCCAGTTGTTACAAGTAAAAAATTGACCTTTGACCATTTTGTTAATTTATCTTTCTAATCTATGTCAGTGTGCTTGTCTTTTATTATATCATAGGGTGAAGACAAGAAAGTACCTGAAAAGACTCTTCATGCCCCTGTGTCACCTTCGTCTGTACCTGACCATATGAAGTGCAACATCCTTAAAGCTCAAGTGGAAGCTGCTTTTAGAGTAGGCGCCCAGGTAATGTGTTTAATATTTCACCTTTCTAGTTTTGGCATAGCTTACACCAATTTTCCAAAATCACGTGGCTCCTGAGGAGGTACCTTATTTCATCTCAAGTATCCACACAGAGCTAGCTTTCTCTAGCTGCTCTACAGTTTCTTCAGGTAACTGAAACTTATTGATATGATGAAAGTAGGAAATTCGTCTGAACTCATGTAATTAATACAGCTGAGAGGGGCTGAGAAAATAGGGAGAAGGCCCCAGGAAATCTCCATGTTGTGATGTTGCCACTGTAGCTTTTATTTACTTTGTAGCTGAGAAACAATGACCTCTGGAGTTTTCTGAGGCTACACACCACTTACAGAAACTGTGGTTAAGGGCATTCTAAAGATATTATCTGTGCATCCAGATGCAACCTTTATTTTTGGGGATTAACTGTAGATGTCTGAATGAGAAATGTTAACTAGTCTATTGTTTTCTTACTTGTTCATGTGCTTTTAACTAAATTTTAAGCTGCTATTTTCCCTGCTTGGTCAGTGTTTACATCAGATACATCTGGTTTCAAAAACACCGCAAGTCTTGTAATGGTGTCATGCAACTGAAAACTGCTGCTAGATGGCATGATTGTAAGAAGTTAATTACCCAATCAGAGGTAAATCTAAGTGAAGCCTAAAATACGCAATTCTTTTAAGGTGTAATTTGTGGACAAAAGATAATGCTGTTGGTGCCAAAAATAAAGCCAAATAGAATGCTTTAGGAACAAAAGTAGAGGCAGAAAGATTGGTTTGACTCTTATCCCAAGTTCCTGTGGTATCCTTGTGCATACTATTCTCTTTGAATACAAATTATGTTGATGTTTCCATTGCTTTGTTTCTTTTCACAATAAAACATCAGGTCAACTTGCCCTGCAAAGGATTTTGTTAACAATCTTATTTGTGTATTTGTTGTTCCCTAGCAGATCTTTTATCTGATAGCTAGATTACATGTGGTCTATCTAGACCTAAGGAACTATCACAGTTTGGTTATTCTGACTGACCTAGATTTGAAGAACAGAAACCATAAATCTGACAGCATGTGGGGGAAGGAGGCTGGGTTTTTTTCTTTTAGTTTTTGCTTAAAGCAGTTCTCTCACCTCTCCGAATTCTGTGTTGTATCAACTGTGTTTTCTGCAGCCTGTTTCTTGTTTGATTGCCCCTGGGTTTCCCTCTGTTTTTACTGTGTCGTTGCTACAGGATGTCATGGTATATTTCTCACATCTGTATTTTCTCCTGAATATTCTTAATGGTCGTGCTTGACTGGACAGTTAAAGACCTGGAAGCAGTGTGTGCTGCTGCATTTAGAATACAGCATTATTGAGGCAAGATAAGAAATTTGCTTAACATATGCATCTCTCAAATCACCTGCCCTGTCTTAATTTTACATCCTGAGGTTTTCCAAGGGAGAACATCCTGAACTGCTTTTTCGTGCATGCCATGATTGTATTCTTTAGCTACTGCTATGTTGTGAATAAGTTTCAGCTGAGCATTCCTTTTTACCTTCTTACCTGTATTGTTTTGCACAAGGCTTTAGCAGTCAGATTGGATTAAGTAGATGTCTGTAGGCTTGGCTTCAAGGAGAAAAGTCTTATGATTTCAGGGGGAAGGAGGGAAAAGAAGACTGTTGCAGGATAGCATGTATTGTGGAAAAATAATGGCATACAGTTCAGTTTGAAATCCCTGAAGCTTTCAGTGCAAACGAAGTGTGTCTTAAGAGTTATAGCCAGTAAATTAGAATGCCATATTAATCTTGGAAATCCTCGTTCAACTCCCTGCATAGCCACAAAATTGCCTGTACAACTAGAGATGAGTTCTTCTGCACTTGAGCTCTCTTCCTGTCAAGTATATGAAAGATTACCCTTCACAGATACATTGCAAAAATAAGTAGGTACAGACTAGGCAATGGTCAGCTATTACGGTAAGAAGCTGTGGCTCCACAAGCACTGGGAAGGGTAGACAAAAGGTTCATGGTGAAGGAATGAGCAGAAACACACCACCTGTTGCCTAGAAAATGCGAGGAGGGAAGGGGGCTACAGGAGACCTTGATAAACCACCGTACCACCATGCCATAAAACCACTCAGTTACCTTCTCTACTCCCCGCCACACACCTAGCTGAGTTGTAGAATCACAGAATCATAGAATGGTTTGGGTTGGAAGCGACCTCAAAGATCATCTAGTTCCAATCCCCCTACCATAGGCAGGGACACCCTCCACTAGACCTGGCTGCCCAAAGCCCCATCCAACCTGGCCTTGAACTCTTCCAGGGAGGGGGCAGCCACAGCTTCTCTGGGCAACCTGTTCCAGTGTCTCACCACCCTCACAGGGAAGGATTTCTTCCTAATATCTAATCTAAATCTCCCATCTTTTAGTTTAAAGCCTTTACCCCTTGTCCTGTCACTATTTGCCCTTGTAACCAGTCCTGCTCCAGCTTTCCTGTAAGCTCCATTTAGGTACTGGAAGGCTGCTATAAGGTCTCCCGAGAGCCTTCTCTTCTCCAGGCTGAACAGCCCCAACTCTCTCAGCCTGTCCTCATAGGAGAGGTGCTCCAGCCCTCTGATCATCTCTGTGGCCCTCCTCTGGACTTGCTCCAGTAGCTCCATGTCCTGTACTGGGGACCACAGGGCTGGATGCAGTACTCCAGGTGGGGTCTCACAAGAGTGGCGTAGAGGGGNAAGGTCCCTCTGGATGGCATCCCTTCCCTCCAGCGTGTTGACCGTGCCACACAGCTTGGTGTCATCAGCAAACTTGCTGAGGGTGCACTTGATCCCACTGTCCATGTCACGAACAAAGATGTTAAACAGTGCCAGTCCCAGTACCGACCCCTGAGGAATGCCACTCATCACTGGTATCCATTTGGACATTGAGCCATTGACTGCAATTCTGTAAGTGCGGCCATCCAGCCAGTTCCTTATCTACCGAGTGGTCCATCCGTCAAATCCATGTCTCTCCAATTCAGAGACAAGGATGTCATGCGGGACAGTGTCAAACGCTTTATACAGCTCCAGGTAGATGACATCAGTTGCTCTTCTCTCATCCACTAGTGGTGTAACCCTGCTGTAGAAGGCCACCAAATTTGTTAGGCACTATTTGCCCATAGTGAAGCCATGTTGGCTGTTGCGAATCACCTCCTGATACCAGTAGCTAAGCCATTTCCCAGTGGCAGTTCAGTCATCTTCTGGGAAAAGTAATCCCAGATGGCATTACACTGCCCAGAGACACTTGCAGCATCCTTTTGAGGCAGCAGATAAGAAATAGTTTCGTCATGGAAGACAACCATTTAACTCCATGTATTCCTCCAGGGCTGTGATCCTGTCTCTCTTTGACCCCATCTGACATATCCTGCTGCCCAGTTTATCTGGAGGACTAACCATGTTATCCTCTGCTCAATTCTATCTTTTGACGCCAGTTCTGTATTAAATCCCTGAGATGTCCTGCCTTCTGGCCTTGTTCTTAAAAGTCCAATTTCTCATCTCTTGTTTTCTGTACTGTCATATTTCACCTTACAAGGCATCCAGGAAAAGAAGTATATCTAGGTTCTGTAAGGCACAGCCTATATTCCTCAAGCTGTAAAGCAAGACAGCCTGATGTTCTTCATGTACCACATAGATCTTCCTTTATTTCACGGTATCACAAAAGAGATGAGGATTTGCTGTGCTTTGTAAAAGGAAGAAGAAAGAACCAGACTCTGTCTTATGCACACACTATTTGAAATGAAATGTTCTTTTAAAGTCCCCAAATATTTATGGTCTAAATTGTCCTTTATGAAACTTCATGGGGCATCTTCATTACACAGTTAGGTGTAAAAGCATGAGAAAAATATTGGTGCAGTGTAGGATCAGATCCAAAATTAGCAAACTGTTGCTTGAAATATTTGTAACAGCTCTCTCTCTAAGCAGTAGGAATATTTTCAATACCATATGTTACTAACATCAGGATGTGACAAGTTTATGAAAGCGCCTCCTGCATGTAGTAGAAGAAGAAGCTGTTCCTTGTTAATTCTGAGAATGGAGTGAATGTTTTGCAAGTGGAAAATATAAACTGGGACAGGAAATTTTCTGTAGTTTTCTTTCTTTATGGCAGCTAGACACCAACATGAGAGAGCCTTAGAAATGAGTGATTCCAATGCTTAAGATTTCAAAAATAAAAACCAGAGAAAATTATGTGATGCATTTGAAAATGCATTCTGGAAGATGGTCTCTGCGCTGCCTCATTTCAAAATTATGTTGGAGAACTGTTTATTGCATTCCTAGGGGGCAATACACTATCTCCCATGGCTATAGTCCTGACTAAGAGACTGAAAATTTGTAAGTTTACGGTGCAGATCACTGAGCCCTGCATGTGGCTTAGCGCTATGGAGCAGAGTGAGTTTGTTTATTTAGTGAAGATGGTAATATTTATGTATCATTCTGCTAGCTGGAGAATCAAACTGCAGTGTGCATGGGGATGCTGGCAGCTGAATCCAGGAGCACACTGCCATGGACGCCACAGGTGAGAAACGTGAGGAACCCACACATGGTTGTGGGAACCTGTGGTTTGTACAGGGCATGCCATACGGTATCTGTAGGTCTAGAGCAAATGAGTAGTCTTTCGCAACACACCTTTCAAACTGTGCCACAGGGATCTGCCACCTTCTAGCTGACAGACTGCATATCACAGTTCCCACATAATTAAGCTCCAGGGGAGCACTAAACACTGTGAAACAACTGACATCTTTTTTTTTTTTCCCCTTCCTATTTTTGCATTTATTCCAGGCTCTTCGTTTGAGAGGGAGCGGTATAAAGCAGCAGCGAGGAGCTGCCAGAATACAAAAGACCAGCTCTCCCTGGCATTTAAAACCCCTTTGCAGCTTGCATGAGTCAGTGCTGATATGCTGTGATTGATCGGAGACTTGCTAGTATCACAGAGAGTCCCTCTTGCCAAACAGTTCATGGTCCAACTGATAGGGGAAAGATACTAGCAGGTTTCAGCTGCTATTTATATCCGCTTTGGCTCCGGGCAAATTCTAATTATCCTTAGAATTAAGCACAGGCTCCTGAGCAAATGTGCAGCTATCTCAACAGGGTTTTTATTTTTGGCGGGCAGCATGTGTTTTGTTCTAGTAGTTGGTCTTCTACAAGCAGTGTTTGTGTTCTCCACCTGTTACCCAGGGTTTCCTAAATCCTTGGGCTGATCTAACAGGTTAGCACAAGGAAGGAACTGCGATCCTGTTTCTCATAGATATCTAACTGCAGGAACTGATTTTCGCATTTTTTTTGCATCTTTCTCTGCAGACAAGGGAAGGCCAAGCCCACTTTTAAGATAGATTTTTGCAGTGCTGTTTATGGAAGACAGACAGAGGTGATGTTACCACCGAGCTGCTCCTCACTGAGCATTATGGGGGTTTTGTTAAGGAAAAGTAGTTTGGAGATGGGGAGTTACTTACAAAGAGCGTACAAAATCCCATTTGCTTCTGCTTTATCAGCCCCAAGGGAAACTCTGGTGGTATCTTCTGTCAGCCAAGTTTGGGTTCATGAGCAATTTATTCACCTACCTGGATTCTCAGTAGACAAAGGGACATTTACGCTGAACAAAGGGACGTTCAATCCTCTGGCCCCTCTCGCACACTAACTTTCTTCGCAAGCTTATACACATGTAAATTTTTAGGTCAGCATCGATAGCCATCTCTCTCTTTTTCCTCCCTGTCCTAGAAACGGGTACAGGCTGATGATCCTGTCATTTTGCTTTAAGTATTGCAAATAGGTGAGTAAGTGCAGGTTGCACTTACTGTTGCAGTGCTGTCTAGAGTTGCCTCGAGGAAAGGACTGGGCTGCGGCACAGAGAATGTCTCAGGACATGCATGGGTTCAGGTGTCATGCTGCAGCCTGTGCTCTCTACATAGATGCAAGCCATGGCTGCAAATGTAAATGAGCCTGGGATCTATGCATTATTTATGGTAGAAAAGGTGCATAAGTGAGGTGACTCACAGTGCTAGTCTTTCTTAGCTACATTTTTGATGATTCTTGGCCTTTTTCATTGTGCTGTCTCGGTTAAGGAAAGATTGAAGTGGAAGGACTTGTCAACTTCAAAATTCGTGTGCTTTTGCCATGTATTTCTAGAAAAAAACATCGCTGTCTTTATGTGAGCTGGGTCTTTGGAGCTTTATTCACTTAAGGGGATCTGGATTCCAACCTTAATCAGGTCTTGAATGAAAATAGAGTAGGTGAGGGGAAGACACTTGAGGATTTATAATCTTATGCGATCTTTCTTATAATAGGGCTTAAACAAATCCTTCTGGATCCCCAGAGGAGTTCTTAGCTTTCACTAGATGTTGACTTAAGTACCTTGAAAGGATCAGCTTTTCCAACATTTTAACCTCTTTCCATCATGAATTAGATGCTGTTTACTTCCTGCTCCTCCTTTTCTCCCTCCCTCCACCCATCCTTATTCACAGCACAGAGCTACTGCACAATTTGACAGATCCAGAGATCAGAGCTGGAATTACGTGAGTATAACAGGTCACAGCTGAGGTGTTCAGGCTGTGGGGGAAGCTTGCACAGCTCCTTATGTACACAATCCTTTGCTAAAGCTGTTGCTGTTAGTCACCCTCCTGGATGAGCAATAAATTCACCGTTGAATTTCAGGCTAAGTAAAAAGAAGCAACTGCACTGGGACTCTCGACTCAAACAGCAGTGAGCACAACATCACGTCAGTTATAATTGCTCATAACAATGGAATTTAAAAATGGCTCTGCTTCAGATCTTCTGTGTTCAGTCACTACGTTGAAACAGGTTTGCTTAACATGAAAAGCAAGGCTACAGGAAATGAAGGGTGTCAAGGTATAAAAATACAAGATTTTGAATGTGTGTGGGCCAGAATGATCAATATATGATACATGGCAGCTCATTAGAAGCGTGTCAACAATGATACCTCAAAGTCAGGGAGGGAGCTGAGGAAACTGCGGCAGCCTTGCTGAGATACAGAAAGGGTGGCAGGATTTAGATAAACAGAATGTGGGAAAAGGGAAATCTTTAATTTATTCCCTGGGATACTGGAGGCAAATGTGGCAGTGGTGTCACAAGACTGTGGCGACGCGTTGTGCATGTGTGAGCTATGTCTCCTAGCTGGCATGTCTGTAAGTGCTAGTACATGATGAGACAAGTACTGCTGATTGCGATGATGTGTAGGAGCCCTGCCATAGCCCAGCAGACACATAGTGCCAGGCCCTGTTCAGAGGGAAAAAAAAGAGAGTAGTCTGTTCCCAAGAGACCTAACCATGATGCTTTTCTGCCCGAAAGGATACATTTGACATATTAAATCACCATGGTAGGCTTGCCTTGGCAGGATGTTCTTCCCAATGATATGCTGTTTATCCTGTATTATCTAATGAGATCAGCCAACAATCATCGTGGCTGACAAATGACAAAAATGTTGAAGAGCTGAACAGCCTGGTATGCTTCAGGCCTCCTTAGCATTCTTACAGAGCCAGAAAGAGCCAAGATAGAGAGGTATTTCCAGGCCACTTCAGTGAGAGCTGTTGCTTGCTTACCTTTGAAGATCTCTGAACATGTGAAAGCTGTGTTGCTTCCCCTTCGTGTCTGTAACTAGGAACTTTGTGAAACTGCTAAAAAAAGACATCACGTATTTCATGTGAGCCTTCCAGTCCCTTGTTTTTCTCAGATGAGAACATGACACCCCCCCTTGGCTGCAGGGATCAGATTCTTCATGCAGCTTTTTTTGCAGATTCAAGATATTCCAGTTGTGGATCAGATGGGGTGAGAGCCACAGCGATGCCCCTTGTAATGGAGGAGAGGCACGGAAGGAACTAGCTCCCCAAGCTGCTTGCTTGAGGTTTGACGTACACAGCCTGTCTTGCCCAGTGCACCGCTGGAAGCTCACCAGCCCACAGTCCCAACCAGAATTAGTCATCTCTGCAGAAGCACAGAAGGCTGCAGCCAAAATTGTGTCTTTCGTGTGTTCTCCCATTTGGTACAAGCCTAGTGCAACCAATTCCCATTTTGATGTCCTATTCCTTATCGTCATGGGACTAACTTCCTTCAGAGGAAAATAGAAGGAGCTGCTGCTCACTAGGCAAATCCAACCACTGGGGCTTATGAATTCATACGTGGAGTTGCTCCCACAGGCCAGAAAGCATTCCCACCTCTGCTGGAAAGCTCAACAGGGTCTGATGAGGCATCTCTGGTATATCACTTCCTCTCTCTACGGCTCCAAAGGACCTGGCTGCCAGGACAGCAGCAATGGGTGAAATTTGGTATTACTTAGATGCTATCCTCCTCTTTTTATCTTTTGATGAAAGTGGTATTTCTTATCAATCATCTATGAAGAGAGCCTGTACAATGGCATTCCTGTCCAGGCATGTTTCTTGTCTGTAGCATGATACAGTAATGCTTTACTTTTGTTTCTAACGCCATCCGGAAAGTTAATGACATATGAAATTGGAACATTAATAATTTTTCTTTTTATCTGGGCCTAGTGCAGATAAGAAAAGAGAATGGCACTGTATAGATGGATTATATGGATGGACCTTTAATTGTGTTTGTTTTTGCAGTCTGATAGCCAGAAGAGCCAGCATGTTTCTCTTTGGGTAATTACTAAATGAATCTGCTTCTGTATAAATGAAGTTTCCAGGTCTGCTATTCCCTGAAACCTCTCTCTCTCAGAGCAGCAGCCTCTGGGTGAAGGGAGAATCTGCCTTACTTAAGGAGGTCTGAGCAGCTCCATGCTGCTGCCTCTGTCCTTACACAGCTCAGTGCTGGGCTTTCTGTGGGTGACAGAGCCTCTGCCTGGCTCTCCATATGCGTTCCCTACCAGGCACCTCCTGCTAGCCTTGGCAAAACTTCTTTGCTCCGCTGATGGAGGGCATCCTGCAGTGGCAGCCCAAATCCTGGCCCTAGCACATGCACTTGCTTTCAAATGAAGGCAAACCATCTGGGAATTACATTGTGGGAGCTGTATACGAGCGTAACCCTTGTTTTATATTCACAACTTTTCAGTAAGGCTGAGGAAGTCCTTGTATGGTTAATGAGTGTGGTTAGCAGAGTTAGGAGGAAAAGTAAAAGAAACATGCTGTCATCTGATGACTTACTGACCTCCTTCTGAAAACAGACAAACAAACCAACCAAACCCAACAAGCCAACAAGCAAAGGAAGGGCGGGACAGTTCCTGATGGCTGAAGCCTTTGCAGAAATGTTTGCAGATAGAATATTTTCCTATGTTAGGTACCAATACAGTGAAACCCTCTCAACTGGCTAATGAGATCTACATCTTAGAGTATTTAAGTAGGTGGAATTTTGATCATTTCACTCCTGGTCACAGCCCTTGCTTTACATCCTTGATTTCCATATTCTCTTTTCTTTATTGTGTTCCAGTGCGTCTTAAAATGCAGCTCAATTAATTTGATGAAAATGGTAATAAAGTAAAATTTATGGTTTAAAAAAGTAGCCAATTTGACACATAATAAGCAGCTAGCTTGTTAGGCTTCATAAAATGTTGTTAAGACATCAGCATGGAAGAAGAGACTGTAAGTTTCTGACAGCTGGATTCATGTTTACAGCTTTCAGAAACCCAACAGCTTTGTAAAAAGCATTATAAATTCTGTAGAACAAAGAAATATTACTTCAGTGCTCATCTTTGCCAACAAAGAATGATTTTCAGTGCTTCCCCTCAGTTCCTTAAAAAACATTTTTTCTTCTCAAGAAAGCACTAGATTTTGAATAAACTTTATGCTAGACAGAGCAACTAGGAGACTAGTGAAAAAAATTTCTAGAGCTGAGCTAAATTTCTTTAAAGGTATGGATTTATTAAAATGTAAAAATTGCATTCCTAGTCCTGATATTATTCACAGCATGATGCTAATTCACTGAAAACCTTAGCTGTAAAACATTTAGTGGCTGAGTTACAATGGTGGTGATGGTGTGATTACTTTTATCTGATTCCTTAATGTTTAGAGCATTTGCCAGGGCCTGAGGAAACCTTTGGCTGAGGGAGATTAAACCCAAGTATGCACTATGTTGGGGTGGAGCTTCTCCAGTACCTACTGATGATCCTGTTCTCTGAGTAAACTAGAATCATAGAATCATTAAGTTTGAAAGAGACCTTAAGGATCATCTAGTCCAATCGTCCCCCTACCACCTATTACCCACTAAACCATGTCCTTAAGTACCAGATCCAACCTTTCTTTAAACACTCCGAGGGACGGTGACTCCACCACCTCCCTGGGCAACCCATTCCAAAGCCCGACAACCCTTTCCGAGAAGAAATTTCTCCTAATCTCCAATCTAAACCTCCCCTGGCGCAACTTGCAGCCGTT
>VWZZ01005125.1:251024-321119 GCA_013399095.1 Psophia crepitans | reverse complement strand
TTGAAGACAGATGCAAAGACTGCATTGAGAATCTCAGCTTTTTCCTTATCCTCAGTAATCATGTTCCCCGCTGCATCCAGTTAGGATGGAGATTCTCCTTGGCCTTCCTCATACTGTTAATGTATTTGTAGAAAGACTTTTTGTTGTCTCCAACTCCCATGGCCAGGTTGAGCTTATGCTGGGCTTTAGCCTTCCTGATTTTTCCCCTGCATATGCCAGCAACTTCCGTGTTAACTAGCTGTAAACTACCTTCTTCTGTATAAACTAGCTCCCCAGGAGAGAGACAAACCTGCTGATGAGGTTCATATGGTCCCCTCCCTGCTGCTGATGGTTTTGGTGTCAATACACAAGGTGCAGCAACTCTAACATTTTTCGTTATGGAGGGACATATCTCAAAATGCTCCATCACCTCAGGTACTTGCCTGGACTAGAGTGGACCCAGGACAGAGTTCACTTCCTGCCAGGCTTCCAGTGGTTTCAGTTTAATTGCCCATATAGTTTGTTGTGTGTACAAGCTGCAACGGTCTCTTCCCACCATGGCTGATGCTCTGGTAAATAATGACCTGGGGAATGGCAGTGAGGGTTTTGTTCTCTCTGTCACAAGGGGGAAACAAACCTAAAACTATCACAACTTGGGAAATTTCCCCAATCACTGAGCATCGCGACTGATATTTTGTAGTTCATTGCTAAGGTATAGAAGAAACTCAGCTTTCATTTTAGGAGTACCATCAAATGGAATATATTAATTTGTGTTGAGTGGAAGGTCTCACATCAAATTTACAGTGTTTTTACATGTCTGTAAAATCCTTTGATTTGAATTTGATGGGTTTGGAGGAACCTGTCTCATCCTTTTTGAAGAGGATGAGACCAACACATTTAATTCAATTTGATCTGGATTGATGGCCTCAAATGATTATAGTTCAGATATTGACCACTGAAAAATCACTGTGTCATAGGCCCGTGTGAGTTCCCTTCTATCCGTTTAGCGGAATGGAAATGTCAGAGCCTGTCAAGTCCATTACTGATTTGGAGATACTCTTGTGTCTTCAGCCAGTATTTTCTGTAGAAGGGTGCAGTGCTGCACTGACACTGGCATTTACACACGGATTGTGGAACCCTGCATCTCAGCTGAAGAGTGTAATTTACCAACACCTGCCCAAATTGGGTGTTTCCTCAGTAATCAAGCAATTTTCACGTGAGTCATTTTGCAATACTAGTATTTTCAACACTATAGACATGGTATGTGAGAGACAGGACTCTGTAATTTAGCAGAGAGCAGTAGTGGGTGAGGTTTTCTGTGAACTGCATATACAGTGTGATTATATGTAGGGGATACCATTTTTCAATTAATTTTTCCAAGATTGAATGAAAAGTTGGCATCATTATTTTGAATTAGCTACATAAATATTTATTCTACTTCAATTAATAGAGCAACTCAACTGCAGTCTGTTTGCCTGGGCTGATTTTTATTATTTCTCCTCAAATGCTTTCAGGAGGAACCATAACTATCAGTGTTCCTTTCCTTCTCCTCCTTTATGCCTAACCAATCTTTTCCTAAGACTATTGCTCTGCACATTGTAGCTCATCAGAGTGAATCTCAACTGTAGGAGTTGAAAAAAAAATTACTGTGCCTTTTAAGTCTGGGCAGAGTAGGCATTCTGGGTATTGCAGTTTGCTGGCATGCTCTACCAGATTTTTTTGTTAATAAATGATGTATTATCGTAAGTGTGTGGATGTTACACTAAACTTTGGCTCCTTCTTTTAACAGGCTGTGAAAGAAGAGACCTCTTTTGTAAATCCCAGTAAGACCTCCAGCCTGCAGGACCCTAATGTAAGGTCTGTTGCTTCTTGTCCGTAGGGAAAACATCAAATAAATGCATGATATAGTGAGATGTTTTCCAAACATTATCTCAAACAGGCATTATACGTCAATTTGCTCATCCCCAAGTTGCTGTGTAAAGTTCACCAAGCAATGACCTGAGGAGAAGGCATCTGTCAGAATGGTGTTTATTTTATACACATATATCAGATATAGTTGAATTAATAACAGCTCAGCTTTAAAAATCAGACTGAGTGTTGTTTATACTTAAATGATAAAAGCTCAAGGTAAAAAATCAGATCTTGTGACAAACTTAGAAATGCTTATATAAAAATAAGTCAGTTTTCATAAATTTTGTATCAGAAACATGCTGGGTGTCCAAACTGGAATATATCCTTGTGTTTCTGTTTTTCTGATTTGTGCAAGGTTTGGTTTGTTGTTGGTTTTGTTTTTTTTTTTCAGAAGAAAAGGCATTTTGTATAAAGCCTTCAGAAAAATGCCTCATTTGCAAGCAATATTGACTACTTTGGATTGTACCTTTATTCTGTTGATAGTGGATAGTAGTCTCCCTTTTTTGGAGTGGCCGTTTTGAAGACGCATTTTCCCGTTTGTTTGTCCAAGGGACTACAAAGTCTACTTAGTATTTAGTATCACCCACTTTTCTGTGTGCCATTGCCCTTTTTAGACCTCTACAAAACTCTCTTAGGACCACTGAGAGAATTCATCACATATGTTACACAGTGATCTATTTCCTTATTTAATAGCAATGGGTTTCGTGTATTCTCTTTGCCACAGCACCCTTTGTTGGGTTGCAGTCACTTCCAGAAGCAGTTCAGGAGGACGTGGTTTGTAAAGACTTGTGTGATTTATAAGGTGGCTAAAGACGTGTTTTCCTTACTCACCTTTCTTGAACTTCTGCATAACATCTTTAGAAAAGCCTTTCTATTTCACGTGTTGTAATAGGTTCTTTCCTTCTTCATCATGCCGAGCTGTAAATGAGTTGCGTGCTTTGTAAGGGGAAGCATGAGTAAGGATGGCAACCTGGCTGCAAAGCTAATTTTGCTGTTTTCTTTTGCACACATCCAAACTTACAAATTTGTAAAAGCCACTTTGGAGTTCTTGGTATGCAACAGTCTGGTGTATGTTTGTCTGGTATTTATTTTTATCTGGTTTATGTCAAGCATTGTTTCCTCTACAGTCAGTTATGCTAAATGAAATGGTATTGTTTTATTACTTTGTGTCTGTGTCCTGGAGGTACAAATATGCAATTAATCAATGCTCAGGGATAGACCAATTTTAACAGTCTGCATTCAAAACTCAGAGAATAATGCAAAATAAATGCAGTGTCTAAGTAATTCTCATTCTCCTTCAAGTGGCTTCCCTTTCTGTAGGAATATGTGCACCCTTGCAGACAGCCAGCATGTGACCTATTTACCAATAACATCCCCTATAACCTCTACTTTGTGGACTTGGATGGACATAAATGAGCCTTTGCTCTGCTACGAATTGCATCTGAGTAGAGCCAAGGTTTAGTTCATACTGGCCAGACAAGTCACCTGGGAGTTTTTCTCTTCTTTAGTTGAGAAATACACAAGTACTCTTTGTGAAAAAGCCCTCCCTGTGGAATATAATTTTTACTCTTGCAAGTACCCATGCAGACATTCCTGTGGACAAGACCCGTGTGAATGTTTGAAGAATGTTTGTTTGCTGAAATATCTTGCCAGTTGAAACCCGTGTCTGTCACAGCTGTTTAACAATACCCCACTCTTTTCATGCAAAGGATTTATAGCAGGGACAGTGACTTTATGTATTTGATTACTGATGACTGTACAATGCACTAGTAAAAAAAGCTGTTTTCTCTGAACTCAAGACATTGGGAAATTTGTTCAAGCCAGCTAGTAAGCAAACATGCAGGTTTGATCATTAACTGAAGCATGAATTATTCATATGCATAGGGAAACAGAAGGTGAGAAGGAAGGGCAGTAGTGCGTGTTTGATTAAAGAGCGGTGCTCTCTTTGCTACCATTTTGCCTGCTCGTCCATTGCCACTCTGAAGACTACATTTCTAACGAATTAACTGCTTGGATATGGTCTGTAATCCCCCTGAGCAATTATTTTAGCATCTGCCACAGCAGACTCAATTTGGCTAACTTGCTATAGCTCTTTGTAGAATTAGTTCTGGTTCAACTGGTAATTACTCATATGTATGTGTGGTATAGCCACTTTCACTACAAGCAGGTCTCCAGTCATTTTGTTGGGCATGGCCTCAGAATAATGTTGTGCTTATGCAAAGTCGGTGTGCTTATTCACCTGCTTTCTGTGTCTGTTGGCAAACTGTGGATCTTTCTATATCTAAGTTGTTTTAAATATGGGGAAAAAACACAGCTGAAGCTGAAATTGCACTATTTTGTCAGCTTTCAGGAGGGGAAAGCTTTTGAAATTTGCTCTGTCGTTTGGTGCACTGGCTGAAAGTGCAAGGTTGTCTCCTGATCTTCCTGTTAATAGCTAACCCGTATGCGTCAGATTAAGCTGCAGGAAGATTTGGGAGCACAGAAAAGTACAGTCCTCTCGTCCCTGCTTTTGATGAGCAGTGCTGTATGTCTCTATAGCTTTCCCTCCTCTGGATAGGAATTTTTTTTTTTCTCCCAGACTGTTGGAAGTGTTGGTTCCTACATTCAGTGAGGAAAAAGCTGGTGACTCAGCAACCCAAGACATGCTGCAGTGTTCTAGCTTACTCTCCTTAATCCTCAGTGAAGACTGATACAGCACACTATGAATTGGGACACAGTTGTACATTGCCCTTGCTGACCCTGCTGCTTTGCTGATAACCCCTATCAGAGCAGCAGATCTGGGCAGTGGCAGGAGGGGAAGTTGTACGGTTACCTCAGCTGGATCCATCTGGGCTTCACATGACAGAGCTCTGAGCTGAACAAAGTCAAATGAGAACAACTAATGGAAGGGGGATTTCAAAAGCAGGTTAAATAGGAGAGCCATGAGTTATCTTGATAAGACACAGGAATCCTACCAAGAAGAATTAGACATGTCTTTATTACAGCTCTGTTGTAACAGACTTGAAAGCACACACGTTTTCATCAACACCCAAGTAACAGTTACAGAGAGGTAGAACTCAGCTATATAACTGGGGCATAAGCATTTTGGACAAGGCAGAATATAGTGCTGGTTTACGGAAGAAGAAACACCTCAAAAATGTGTTAATGTATTTGCATTATTTTGCTTTTTATACTGCCTGCTTTGAGTCAGGAAGAGATACAGCTGGTTTGCAGTTACCACCTTGCACAGTGAAGCATGCTTTGTTAAGGCATGTAGTAAAAATGTGTTTGTGTGAACATTGGTCTAGTTTGGAATTTGCAATGCTCGTCGTTTTGCAATGATTTTTAACAGTACTTCTTTTGGGATGTAGGACCCAAGTCTGCAAGCGAGGCAGTGATCATGTCAGTCCTTTTTATGGCCAGCAAGAGGAATTAATCTTCCACTAGAGCTAGAAAAGCCTTTCTAACAGAATGTTTTCTTCTTTAAAGTTGTAAGAGAAGGGCTTGTCCTGGTGCTGAATGGTCCAGAAGGGATTATGAAGAAGTAACTGAGGTATTTCCCTGTCTGGTAGAAACTTCCTTGCACCCAGGTATCTAACTTGGTGTACAGGTGGAAGTGTCGAGGGAGAAGTGTTTAGAGAGGATTCAGTGATTAGATATCTAATTTAATTCATGTTTGAGATTAATGCATGTTCTTATGTATAGTTTTGGTAAGGTTCTCATCCCCTGCCTCCAACTGGGATTTTTTAATTTCTTTTTTTTTTTAGCCTTGAGAGATCAGGGCTGTCTACCAAAACATTCATATAATGAAGGAAGTATCAAATATTGTAGGAAATATAAAAATGAAAATTGTAGTCACTCAGTTTCTTATCACCTCTGGTCACACTCTCCTCTTGATCAGAGGCCCAGCCCACCTAGTGATTAGGGATGTGGAAGTTTCTCTCCTGCAGCATATCAAGCAAACATGAATTATGTAGTCACCTCTCCACCCTTTTATAAACCTCACCCATTTCTTAGTAAAGGGATGGGCTGCTGGAAAGATAACCTCTTGAATTTTCTTTCCAGAAATTTACCACCTAACTGCCAGACTGCTTCATTTCTTAAATGTAATAAATATGTGGCTAACCACAAAACCCCATTCTTTCCATTTACCTCTCCTTATTCAAAACTTTGCCAGACAGAAGCACCATCTGTACAACTTCCCCAGTGCTTATACACGAACCTCTCCTGAAAACTCTTTGAAGTATCTTTTTTCTCTCTGGCTGTGATCGCCTGGGTAAGCCTATAGTGTGTATAGGTGTGTGCATGTGCACACAGACTGACACAGAATTTGACTATATTTAACATAAAGGTCTACACTTTTCTTATTTTGTTCTCTTTTTCAAATATGTCTGAATGTAATCCTTGGTATAACTCTGCTGTACTGGCTTCAGGAATTCCAGTGAGTGAAGAATTAGACCAAAATAGTCCAGATTTGCTTCAGGAATTGCTAATACTTTGGAACAAGGCAAAATATTGGCTGTCCTTGGGCATAGCCTGTTGGCCAAGTCGATCGTTCGTCCTGGGACAAGTCAAGGCAGTGGAAATGTAAGCAGAAATGCCTAAAGTTCAACAAAGTTTGATAAGCAACTGAAGTCAAATTTTTAAGACAGGAATTACCTGGCAACAGGATTTGCTGATAATGTACATTTTTCTCCATGGTTGCTTGGAGCTTAGGAAAGCTTAGACATGATACATGTCTGACTCAGGTGATCTCACTGAAGATCTTCAAGAGCTGGTACATGTAAACACTAACACCTTCTTCATCTGATAAATGTTAGTCTTCATTTTGTGAATACCTCCTTACAGTTACACACAAGACTGTGTGATACACTCTTTTGAGGTTACATTTTGGAAAATTGAAATAGTAATTGACATTGTTTCTGAGAAATTTTAGTTATTTGTCATAGAATTATAGAACTGTTGATTGGAAGGGACATCTGGAAGCCATTTAGTCCGGCCTCCTGGACTAGAACAGGTCAGCCATGGCTTTGTCTAGCTGAATTTTTAAAACCTCCAAGGATGGACATTATACAGCCTGTTATGAAAAATACTGATCAAATGTGTAAGTGTAAGCTCCTGTATTTCTGAGGCAGATGCCCAAGTGTTATCAGTCAAGAGACCTCTTCAGCTGAAGCCATCAAGTTGTCTGGTCAGTCATTACTGTTCTTGTCGCTGTTTCCGCTTGCTGTTATGCACCATGGGGTACATTTATGGACTGCACTATTTATTTTTCCCTTATAACATGCTTTTGGATTGCTACCAGCTTTGGCATGCTTTGCATCCCACATGGTTCAGGATTTGTCTGCAGATTTCTTTCTGTTTAGACCAACTGCTGCATCACCCTTTGTTGATCCTTGTTATCCAAATTATCTCATCTTTCATAGGATTGCAAATAGCAATATTCTTCTTATGTGGGAGTAGGTATAAGCACCAGCTGGTGCTTTGTGCATTCATTTATTCTAATTTTCTTTGTAAATCTTCCCATCCAAAACCAAATTATGCTATTACATTAAGACTAATTACATTAGGAGCTGCTCAACATGTAACGTAAAATTAAATGTTATCTCACAGAGCTTGATGATGCTGCACAACAGAAAAGAAGGGTGGAAAATATTAAATTATATCAAGCTATACAGGGTACAGATGAATCAGGAGAAGCAATCGCAGGCACTCTTCTGAATGCCCAATGCACAGCAAGCTTTGCTCATGCAGATTGTCAGAATGACAATGATTCCCCTGCTGTAGCTTCTGAATCTGATGTACAGCAGACTTTGAGTTTGGCTCCCTTTCAATTTATGTGAATATGTCCTACACCTTTTGTAACCGAAGAGATGATACTTCTTACATGTAACTTTTGTATATCATCAAGGGAGAAGTGTCACTCCACGTAATGTCTGCTTTCTTGTGTTTTTCCCTTTCCTTTCTCACCTGCGCAAACTATATTACCAAGAGATGATAATTCAGATGTTATCTGAGCTAACATCCTGCTGATGTACCTGGTGCAGTGTGAATCTGAACTAGTTTTTTCAGAGAACTTTGGCTGTCTGCAGGCGCTCTCAGGATATGACATATGAGCAAGGTGGAAAATGTACTGATGTTTGCCTAATCTGTGCACATTTTGGATCTGAAACTAACACTTCAGTATCTGTCTTTATATATACACTTGCAGCAAACAGCAGGGTATCTTTTCAACAGCATATAGCTATGTGCACAGGGAGTTTGTTCTTGTTTATCCAACAATATGTACTCTGCATTGGCTTTTTCTATCAGCGACACTCACTTAGGACTCTTCGGAATCATAACTCAAGACAACAAGGAAAGCTAGGGTTCTGGAGTGATACTAGTGTTCTCAGAGGAGTGGAATTTACTGTACGGCTGCTTATCAGCTGCTCAAGACTTCAAGGCACATGAATTGATTTCTAAAATTTCAGTTGATGGAGACAACTGTGGCCCATAAAGCTCTCTTGGACACTGTATCTGACAGCAGTTCTTACGAAGACCGCAAACCAGTACCACATCTTCAAGTCTGAGGCCTTAACCATGGACAGTTTCTAGGTAGGTAGTTTCTAAGCATCACAGAGCTGAAGTCTGGGACCAGCCATCCAGCAAGAGCTGTGGTAGGAGATGTCCATGTTGACATTTAGAGGATAAGAATAGGCACGTCACCTGGATGATTATGGACAGCTTGTTTCCTCAAGCCAAAGACTTTGGTTCCCTAGAAAAATAGATATGTGCAGAAGAACTTTTAGGAAGGTCAGAACTGAAGTTGATCAGAAATTGTATGCTTGGTTTTACCTGACATGAACTTCAGTGAATACAAGCAGCTTGTGTTTTCTTACAATCAGAATGGACTTAACTCTATGAGGTAGAGTCATAGAATCATAGAACAGTTTGGGCTGGAAGGAACCTCGAAGATTCCCTAGTTTCAACCCCCTGCCATGGGCAGGAACACCTTCCACTAGACAAGGTTCCCCAGAGCCCCATCCAACCTGGCCTTGAGTCTGAAACATTTACCTCCTAAATGTATTGTGAAATATTCTAGGAAAACTAAAAATTATCTCTGTTGACTTCTTCCTAACAAATATTATTTGCTTTTAAAAACCTGCTTTTTCATTCAATATTAATCCTAAAAAATAAAAAATACTCATTCTCCAACTGAAAAATTTCAACTAGTGTTTCCATGAACAAAGTGAATAGCTAAATACACATCAATCTGGCCTCAATCCAGTGGGCAGATTAATGGATCTGCTACTCTGGCTTTTCACAGGGACCTCACTCAGTAATTTCTGCATCAAAGTCATAACTTCAAGCTGAACTCTTCCATATCCTTTGCATGCCAGTCTGCATTAAAGATTGCAGATAGGACACCTAGGTGTGTTCTTTGACTTCATTCCAAGTATTAAAGACCTCTTTGACCTGTTGCCTGAAGTCAGATGCTGATGAATTGTTTGTAATTGTATTCTTAATCTGAACTGCAGAGAAAGGAGCAGCACTCGGACATTTCACATGAGGTTAAGTGGACAAAATACCCCACCGGGTGCATTTCTTTGGCCCTTCCCTTAAACTGTACCTAGGCTCTTTGGAAACCACAGCATTTATAATGACTGTCCTGGTTGCTGTATGGAGAGAAGGGATCTGTAGCTCAGTTTGACCTTAGATACTGGATGTTGACCTGCAACATTACTCTGAGCTGAGGAAAAAGAACAGTTTCTGTATCATCATTATCTATTTGTTGGACTACAGGAGCACCACATTTTTGTCTAGACTGCAGATACATTTTCATTATAAGGACAAGGGAGGGGAGGGATTTTTTTTTTCCTTTAAAAGAATCAGAACTCAAGTGAGGAGGGTAAGGAAAGCCTACAAGCTGTTTTTTGATTAGGCTGCTGCTCTGTAGCAAGGGACTTTGTTGTACAGCTGTCATCTATATAGGGGGATAAAAAAGGTAAAAAGAAGAAAAAAACATTATTCAGAAAGTTTAATGGTGGCAATAGCTCTCAAATGTCCAAATAATATTTTGGAGAGGTAACCTGTCTCCTGAGAAAAGCTATCTTATCAGGGTGAAAAAGCACATATTGTTGTTTTTTAACTTCAGCTTGTGATAACTTTGGAAAAGAAATTAAGTGTGAAACCCTTAAAGCACAGACTTAGACAAGATTTGCATGTTTTTTGTGTGTTTGGTTGTTAGGCTATGCCTTCGATAATGTGGTGGGTTGACCCTGGCTGGAGGCCAGGTGCCCCCAAAGCTGCTCTGTCACTGCCATTCTCAGCTGGGCAGGAGAGAGAAAATATAACAAAAGGCTCATGGGTCGAGATAGGGTCAGGGAGAGATCACTCACCAATTACCATCATGGGCAAAACAGACTCAGCTCAGGAAAATTAATTTAATTTCTTACCAACTAAATCAGAGTCGAGTAATGAGAAATAAAGCCAGGTCTTAAAAACATCTTCCCCCACCCCTCTCTTCTTCCCTGGCTCAGCTTTACTCCTGATTTTCTCTACCTACTCCCCAGCAGCGCAGGGGGATGGGGAATGGGGGTTGCAGTCAGTTCATCACACGTTGTCTCTGCTGCTCCTTCCTCCTCAGGGGGAGGACTCCTCACACTCTGCCCCTGCTTGAGCATGGAGTCCCTCCCACAGGAGACAGTCCTCCACCAACTTCTCCAACGTGAGTCCTTCCCACAGGCTGCAGTTCTTCACAAACTGCTCCAGTGTGGGTACCTTCCACAGGGTGCGGTCCTTCAGGAGCAGACTGTTCTGGCATGGGTCCTCCACAGGGTCACAAGTCCTGCCAGCAAACCTGCTCCGGCGTGGGCTTCCCACGGGGTCACAGCCTCCTTTGGGTGTCTCTACCTGCTCTGGTGTGGGGTCCTCCAGGGGCTGTAGGTGGATATCTGCTCCACCATCATCCTCCATGGGCTGCAGGGGGACAGCCTGCCCCACCATGGTCTTCTCCATGGGCTTCTGCAGGGGAATCTCTGCTCCGGTGCCTGGAGTGTCTCCTCCCCCTCCTTCTTCACTGACCTTGGTGTTTGCAGAGTTGTTTCTCTCACTTTTTCTCACTCCTCTCTGGCTGAAATTGTTCTTGGTGTTTTTTCCTGTTCTTAAGTCTGTTATCTCAAAGATGCTACCACCTTTACTGATGGGCTCGGCCTTGGCCAGTGGTGGGCCCATCTTGGAGCTGGCTGGCATTGGCTCTGTTGGACATGGGGGAAGCTTCTAGCAGCTTCTCACAGAGGCCGCCCCGGTAGCCTCCCTGCTACCAAAACCTTGACACACAAATCAATACAGATTCACAAGAGAACACATCTATCAGATATTTTTCCTCTTCTTTCTTTTCTTTTTTCCTTTTCCTTCCAAAGATTTCACTACCATTTTTCCACTGACAGGGAATTCTGAAGCCAACAATCAGCCAGTGATTATTTTTTTCCCCGTGACTCAGTACCTGAAGGGAGATCGACCTTCATGCAGATGGCTGTAACCTTGTAAATCATGGGGCTTTTAGTCTTGGCCTTAGTGTGGGAGGATGGAGGGAGAGGTTGTTCCAGATGGCAAAGTAGGCACAAACAGAAGCAAAGAGGATAAAACCTGTTAAAGACAAACACAGAAAGTAGGTTCCCCCAGCAGACTTCGTGGTTTTAAAAGTCCGAACTGGATCCTCTAGGGAAAGAGAAGTTATTTTATCCCTTTCGGCTTATTAGGTGCACAATCATTTGCTCCCACAGCGGCCCACTTGCCACATGTCAACCAAGTATGTAGGTCTGCCCAAAGCCAGCTTAGAAGGAGAGGAGGAAAGCACGTCAGTCTGCAGAAGCCATGGTACACAACAGGGTGGTGCAGGCAGCAGCCAAGCCCCAGCCCTGTGAACTATTCTCCTCATTACAGCTGAGCCAGGGTGGGGTGGCAGCCCCCCAAGTCCCGGAGCACAAGCAGGTACCTCATGTCCCCAAGGAAGAGTCAAGCTAAATCAGTGCACATCTGTGGTCACTTGAAATGTTCCACAATGTAGGGGTTTTTGTGAGCAGTTTTGGTTTCAGTCACACTGTTGGCTGCTACTCTGAGAACAAAACAAATGTCTTGGGTTTTGGGGGGGATCTCTCGCTAGGACTTGTTTATATTTCTGCGCAGGTTTGTGAAACGGGCTGAAGCTGGTTCAGCAGAGGGTGCTGGCTGCTGCTGAGGAGCGCGCTGGGGCTCTCAGCACACAGGCAGTTTCTGATGACCTGCCACTGCATGCTGACATTCATGGTTGTTATTGTCATTCTCACTAGGAAGTGACAGATTTTTATGTAAGGTGCCAGGTCATTAAGTAACTCTGTCTTCATTTTTTTGCTGTAGTGGTTGGATACTGATACAGAAAAAAGATTTCTTATGAATTAATGACATTTAAACAGAGCCTTATAAAGGAACTGTAATACACTGCACATTTTTTTAATCTTTTTTTTTTCTAAAGTCTGAGTCCTGCTGATCTTTCAACACTTCAGGTTTTGTTCAAGCTATACTATAGCTATGTAGTTTATATAGCTGTGTAGTTTATATAGGACTATAAACTACAAATGGTAATACCCGCACATAATGACTCTATTTAAATAGCCAAAATAATTACAAGGCTTCTCTTCAAAAATCATATATTTCCATATAAGATAATATGTTCTGGCTATAGAATTCAAAAGATAACAATAGAAGTTATTCTGCTTTATAGTTGCTTCTTTTTCAGGAATATCAATGAGATCTTTTTTAAGAGTTTGTGTGATATTAAAAGCCTGCCATTTTAAAAACACAGATCAGGCTCTGAGTTGATTGAGCTGAGCACTTCTTGCATCTTCTTGCTGATGTGAGAGTAGCAACAATTTTGAGCATGTTGAGACTGAGGAAGAGTGTTTGCAGATGAAACAGGAACCATCATGAATTTTTTAGGCTGGTGTGGAAACAGCTAAACTAGCAAGGTTTTAATGAGGGCAAAAATCCAGCTCTGCCACTGGGAGAACTAGCCTAGCATTTCATCTCATAGTTATGGTAGACTGGATTCAGTCAGACTCTTTGGATGGAGTCATTGTCACTGCCCCTTTTCATTCAGATGTAGCTTCAATTTATACCCTAGCTAACCTGCAGCCTCTTGAAATGAGTAATTAAATGGTCCTCGTGTCTCACCCGGAGGCCTGATAAATATCAGGAGAATGATAGTCACTGCATCCAGCCTCTAACAAAAATGATGGCAGAATTTTACAATAATGGAAAGAGGTTTTGCTCTTAAAATTGTATTGCTTTTAAGTGAGTGGGATACTTTACTGGCATGATACAAAATACAAGTTTATTTGAGCAGTTACAATCATTGCAATAGGAGTAGGTGTGTCTAGTGTTACTGTATCTTGCCTTTTTTATTATTATTCACTTGAAAATTTGCAGCATTGAAAGGAAGATAATACATTTTTCATCCATTTGTTGTATTAGAGAGTAGGTCTGGTTCTCAAATGCTTTTAATCACAGTTAAGTGAAATTTTTCATCTGGAACTTTTTTCAGGATTAATTCAGACTTAGAACTTTAAAATGTTTCATGTATACAAATCAGTTTCATAACTTGCTTTAGTTACAAAATTGCACAATATCTTTTCAAATTGAAATAACTGATTTGAAAGTCCAACTTCCTCCCCTTGTTTAAAAATTGCAAACCATGAAAATCAAAAGGAGATCTATAAGCTTTGTAAAATGAGACTTTTTAAAGGAACTGAATTTATAATTTCAAATTTTCCTTGCTGTGAAAATGTCTGATATACTTTCATTACAGATTATAATGTTGTCTTGTGAAATTTGAAGTAGCCATGAACTGGAAATTTGTTACCAGCTCCACGCTCTGCTTTTTTCTGAGCCTCTTGATAGAATTAGTGCATAGCTTCTTACTGTTTTGAGGAAACATTTTTCAACTCACCTGTACCACTATTTTTGTTCCTGCTTTCAGTGAGTTGATGAACAGGTTTAAAACTTGTAAGTGCCTTCTTGTAAAGGTATTTGAGAATTGTGAGGACTACGCATTCAGCTAATGTATTTCAGAAGACTGGAGCTGAAAATAATGGCATTACACACATTCACACCCCTTGAGGATCTGACCATCAGATCCAGTTGTTAAATGAGTCTTAACATATTTATCCTGCTTATGTCAGAATTTGAACTGAAAATCACTTTGGGCAAATTGAGCTAGTAATTTTTTTCAGTTGTCAAAAGCTGCCTTTGGTTGAGCAAAAGTTGTCTAAGAAAAGAATAGCTAGAGCAGTCATCCACTCTGAAGCCTGACGTGACGACACTGGGGGCTTCCATCATGATCTTGATTCACAGACTTCCAGATTAGACATACTGACTTAAACAAAGACGAAAACAAGATGGTTTGGGGTTTTTTTCTTCTCTTATCCTCCCCTTATTTGCCAGCCTAACGAATTCAGCAAAAGGTCTGAAAATCTGTCCAGATTGTTCTGCATGAATCTCACTGTGAATCTGCGATATAAATGACTGACCCTGAAACTGGGATTTGGGAAGGGGCAAGATACGAATCTTGCTGCTATCTGTACTGACTTCTTGAAATTAACGGGATCAAAGAACAGGAAAAAAATCAAAAAAAGTTGTTCCATGAAAAGTGAAACTAGTAGAGTTAGGTTTATGATTTCTGCATGTCCTTTGCCCTCTTATACTTCCCATTGCACCAGCTTATGCTTCGTGACCTCCCCAAAGACTAAAACACACATAGGAAAACTGAAGATATAACCTGAAGACTGTGCCATCCCGGTAGGTTCTGTTGTAGCTGGACAGCAGGTTCAGAAGTTAACAGAGAGAGTTAATGAAGCTTAAAATCCACAGAGGCATCAGAGGGAATCGCAATTGTGAGGATTAAATATGCTTATCTTATTATAGCTTTAGAAGGCTAATACGATGCAAGTAGACTTAAAAAATTCAACTCAAATTTATAATATTAGAGACAATATTGTGCCACTTCTGCCAGTTGTGGAATGTACCTCAGTGCATGAGCAGTCCTACCAGCAATCAGTAGGGCTGCTTAAGTACTAACTGAGTATGTGAATACCATTTCACAAATTATTAATCAAGACTTGCAAATTACTCTTTTAAAATTTGGCGTATTTGTTATGTTTATAACATTTGTCGTACACGTATGGTGCATTTAATCATAATGTGTTGCTTCAAATAAAAGTAGTATTTAGGATGATTCATGTGTCTTCATGACACTCAAGCTCACAGTTGTGAAATGGTTTCCTCCCAAGGTCATGAAGATCTTGTATTTAGTATTTACGCTATTTGTATTCAAGCCTTAGTTAACTCACTGATAAATAGTTGAAGAGAAAATCCTTTTGTGTGGGTCTCCTCATTCTCATTTCTATCCTTTGCTGGAGCTCTGCGGATGTATTTCACATTCATAAGTATCTGAAACCTGTCTGATTTTTGCTTTCTTTCTAGCAAGTATCCTTTTCTTGGATCAAATCTGTTAGTTCATTTCCCTTGAACTGCTCTTTCAAATGCAGATGGATAATGTTTAATTTCAGGCAAAAATTATTTTAAACAGAAGAGGTTTCACAATTCCTAAAATAGTTTTTGTTAAAGGTGGGGTTTTTTTGTAAAAATATTTCTGACATGGCTGAATTGGTGGGCTGTTATTAAAATGTTGTATTTTGGAAACAGCGACATTTCCATGTGGTCTTTTACATAGGCTCTGTATTTGTAATCAGTTGCTGCTTTTATAAATGGTATGCAGTGCACAGGAGGGTGAGTGCGCACATCCTTTTCTGTTCATGCACACTGGCCTGTGAACTATAAATGGAACAAAAGGATGAACTTCAATGGGCACTTGCCACTTTGCAAGATAAATATGTGTTGATGAGTTAGAACTTTGTTGATATGCCTGAAGTAGTTTAAATAGAGACTGTGCCACATATATTTCTCTTGTTATTTTTAGAAGTCCAGCTCCAGTGCGACCTGAAACTACACCGTCAACTGGCCCTACAGAAAAACAGGAGATTAAAGTTTCCCGTGTGAGGAAGTTAACGAGACAGTACAGTTTGTGAGTAACGTATAGCACTATCTTTGTGTTTTTGCCTACTACAGCTGAAAATGAAGGGGGATGCTAATTATTGCTCTAGCTGTGCCTTCTGAAAGGCATGAGTGCAATTACATGATAATGATCTTATACTGATACTGTTCCTTTCATCACTGAGAATCTCCAAGCTTTTAATATGAAATTAATTTGCTGTCCTTATGCAGTTGCTGCCCCTCAAAATTGCAGGCCCTCTGTCTTTTTCTGAGCTTATAAGTTAGGAATTAAAACCCTCTTTTCCACATGAAATGGCAAAGACCTGGTGTGAGCTGGAGCAAGCTGCTCTGTCTGCTTCATTACAACCCCATTTGCAAAATGAGGAAAACAGTCCTTAGTTGTTGGGTGGTCAAGCCGTGCTGTCAGCCACTCCCTCTCAGAAAGTGCACCCTCTTTCTCTCCCTCTCTCTGATTTTGTCACATGCAGAAACTGCTGAGCCCACTACAGCTAGCAAAGTTAAGTCTCTTAGTCGTGACAAGAGTTATCTGTGCCTATAGGGCTTCTGCATCCCATTTATACATAATTCTTCTGATTTGAGAATCTAGAGATGTGAGCTGAAGAGATGTGGAAGTCGGTTTGTTGATTTGTCCTTCATACGAAAGGACGGACAAGGACACCAGAAAGTAGGGGGAAAAAAAGGGACAATGTCAGCATATCAGGTTACTAGTGCAAGAACACTAATGCCATAATAAAGAAAAAAATACTGTGCTTTCTACGTGGAATGGCAACTGTTAGTGCCTCCAGCAATTTAACATTCAAGTGTCACTAAATATATAGCAATATTAGCAAAAGTTATTCTTCTGTCCAAAAGGATTCTAATAAATATCAATATGTAGTTCTTTCCTGTCTCACTATTAAGAACACTGGCTTTGTTATGGGAATAAAAAGTAACAATCTACATCACCAAAACTGAAAAATTATTCAGGAGAAGAAACAGAAGAAAGAAGAAAATTGAAACTAGGAGGAAAATGTGCAATTAGCCAAACTGGTATTTGTCCAAGAGACCAAGGCTGACATATGGGAACGCACAGCCACAGCTTGGTCAGCGGACCGTATAACATGCTCCCTTTTACTATGATACATCAACCAGTATGGTTTGAAAATGAGACAGGAGATGGGAATTGACAACTCAAGCTGAGAAGAGAACCCAGCTTCCCTTACTGCTTGCTAATCCTGAAGGTAATGTGTGACAGGGAACTTGGCAGTGGTTGGTAGGAGCCGTTTCTCCAGGCCTGAATGAAGCCTGCTCACTCACTCTGCCCAGTATAGCTTTTCTTCAACGAGACACCACTTCTGCTACCTCTTTTTCTAAAAGCAAGGGGAAGGAAATCTCCTGCATATTTCAAGATACATCTGATTTTTCAGGTTTTTATATAATGTAGGGACTGGTAGATAGCCGTCAGCAAAGGAAAAGGCTGGGACACTGAGAAAACAAATTATTTTGTGCTCTTCATATGGCAGGTAGTGAACAGGATTCTTTGAGCACACTGATGTATAAGGACAAGCAAGAAATTCATGCCCTATTACAGCTATAGTCACAGGTTTTGTACACACACTTGGAAAAGTTTTTGATTTAAGTTTTAATCTAAGCAGAGTGTTAAACTTGGTCCTCACATACTGCTACATTGCAAAGAAAGAGAACAGGGTTATGATGTGTAGACAATTTGGATGTAAAGGATCCCTTGGTGTGCAGAAGCAGAAAACTTCCCATGGGACCATCAAACTAAGATAGTAGAATAAGTTGGTGTTGAAGACAGTAAGGCTAGTGAGAAAACAGTTTTTAAGAATCTGGGTGAAAAATATTGCTCTGGGGTAGGCTAGGGCTGGAGAGGGTGTGTTCACCAATAAAGAGAAGGTAACAACCAAAGGAGAGGTATAGGTAATAGGGCATAGTTGAAAATAGGTACCTCAAGGGGTCATCCCTGAAGGAGAATCAGCTGTTACTGGATCTTGTCTGAGAAAGTGTTTAGCCAACCTGTTCTTAACGGGCAAAGAGAAGATCTCTGGGGCAGAGACCAAGCACCTCCCTTTACTGTACGTGGTCAGCTGGTCCCCCAGAGCTGCTGTGCACCTGCAGAACGCATGGCTCCACACCTGAGAACAACACTGAGGAAAGGAGGAGAGAGTAAATGAAAATGAGCAAGAGGTTGTTCTAGAGAGAAGGGGAAGGATGCCAGGGAGCACTGGGCCTAACAGTACCACGGAGGATTCAGTAATGTCTGGGAAGAGCAGAACTTGGGAAGGCAAGAGATGAAGTGACGAACAGTGCAGTGGGAGCCAAGTGGAACGGAAAGGAGACTAGAGGCAGAGTCATGCAGTGGAAAAGGCAATGGTCTTATCACACACATAGAAACAAAGAACATTTAAACAGTATATTTTTCTAAAAAAATATGCATTTATTCAGGAGTTAATCCTCAGTTTTTGAGGAACCAGTTTTGAGCAGGTCTTGTCCCCATGTGGATTTTCAGTTGTCCGGTGTTAGGCATGAGGTACAGCACATAAACACATCTCACCACAGGTGTCACCTATGCTACGGCCGTGTGTAGGGCCAGAGGCTCCCTAGTTAAAAGTACGGGATGTGAATTATTTTTCTTTTTTTTTTTTTTACCCAAATTCTATTCAATTTAAATTATCTTGTGTCTGGAATACCAATGTGGGAAATGCAAAGAAACAGTGAAAACGATATTGTGAAAGCAATACAGTGAAGAAGGCCAGTTCTCAGTTTTGTAGCTAGCATGCTGATAGCTTGATGACTGATATAACTGGACCCTAACCCTTAGCTTTGGTTCACAGACACTAAGGAGCCTTTCTGAACTGTCAAGTTCCCAACAATTTTCCACTTCCTTGTATGAAACAGAGCAGGTTTACCCAGCAAGGATGGGGAGGGTGCCAGTGTATTCCTGCTGAGAGTGGGGAGCAAGGACTGGGAAAATGTCAGCTACATGTTTCTGAAAGAGAGATTAACTAGGTCAACAGCCCAACTCTGGCTTGCTGCATTAATAAAACATCTATTGAACAGGTCCAAAAGATTTTGCATTTTCTTTCCAGCATTGTACATGCTCTGATACTGAATTCTATCCTTACCCAGAAGAAATAAAAAACGAAGCATGGAAAAGAGAACATTAATCACCATAGCTTTATACCATAACAAAACCCCATTTCTGCCACCCAAACATCCCACCATAAGGCTGTGGACCCTGTATGTCATGTAGTTTTGAAATACTGTGCTGCCCAGGCATGCTGCCTTCAAGTAGCCCTAAACCAAGTGCAGTTCTGTGCTGGAAGTGTCTGTCAAACCAGTATGCCAGGCTTCTGTGTATCATGACTGCCTAACTGATGGTTAAAATTGGTACCATTTTATGAGCAGAAATAATATTTCTCGTCATTTCCCCCCATGCTTTAAACTGTCAAGCTGTAGTCTTTCCTTTTCACACATCATTCCCAGTAATAAAGGTTCTGTAGGCCGAATTGTGACTCTGTTTACCTCCATGCAATTGATATGAGCAACTGGAAACATCCTGACTCAGAGCTCACTGATCCCAATGATTTGTAGTCAATGAGGCTCTACAAAAGTAATTGAAGGTATAATACTCTCTGCTGGCTTTCATTTAGTGGTGACAGTAGGTGAGATGGAAGGAGCTCAGCTTGACGGCCTAGAGCCCAAAGGAACAACACAACTTGGTTTTAGATAAAATGTTTTCTCTGTAAATGGAATAAATGGGACAAGAAAACGATACTTCCACAAGGATGTTTATAAAGAGCTCCTTTTTTTGGAGTCAAAGTCCTTTAAAAACAGTTTAAAAACAATAGCTGGCTGCATAACCCGTGTCAAATCTCCCGTTGGTCTAAAGCCAATAAAGTAGTCAGTCCCATGGATGAATGTAATCAGATCTGTTCTTATCAATGCTGCCAGTCTCCATAAAAAAGAATAAACGTTAGAGTAATATTAAGTAAGTTCATTTATTCATATATACATACTCCATAGAACACTACTTGCACATCATATCGATAAGATTTCCATTTGCAGTTGAGTGTTACCTACCCAATTCACTTTTGAGAAACCTTTAAAGCTTAAAAAAAATCTAATTTACCTGAAAAGTTACCTGCATTACAGACGGAAGAGTAAACAGAACTTCACTCCAAGCATTAAACCTGACATACAGGTTACCAGTGCCTTCTCCAGCACAAACATGGTCAAAGTCTTGTGACATTTTCTGAGAAGATCTGTCTGCTTTTATCAACCGCAGTGATGAGGATGACCTTCCTCCAGCACTGGCAGCAGCAGCAGCAGCATCAACACCTGTGTCTTCAGCATCTCCTGGGTCACAGAAAACATGTACGCCACAGACATCCGAAGGACAAACACAGGTTTCACCTGGTGGCAAGGTAATATGCAAAGAGTTGAGCTTCTGTCAGTTGGGAGAGTATTCAGGAAGGGTGGGAGGGAGCTGCAGATAACATGTTTTCCTTGGATGGAATGATTCTACATTTAGCAGTAGTTTTTAATGCAGAGGTGTAGTAATATGTTTAACCTGTCGTGTAAGGAAATATTTAGAGCATGTTCCAAGACCCAAGTAAAATCAATAACAGTTTTTCATCAACATTGCTGGGTGGTGGGTGGGCAGTGGATCAGGATTAAATTAATAATTGCCTTGGTTTCAAAGGTGCATAATTTTGTTGTCTGTCTTTCCTGACTAGTCACACTTAAAAAACATGATGTGAAGTTTGAAATCCATTTGGCAATGTATACTTTAAGGAATTGAAAAAAAAACATCAACCAAAACCGACCAACAGAAGTAGAAAAATGAAATTTTTTTTTTCAATTCTGGGTTTCTTCTTTGCCTTTAGAGTTCTACAGATGCTGGAAGTACATTTGCTTTGGAGCCAGGTGACCTCCTGATGGATTTTACAGAGGCCACACCTATGGTAAATAGTTTCAGTTTGCAAGTAGGAAAATGTAAAAGTTTTTAATAATTATTTTCTGCAGCTGAAATGAATGGGATACTATGCAGTGTGTTAGATAGTGCACAGGAATAAAGTCAGTTTCCTCGATATTCAGTGATCCTGAGCATCCATCAAACTCAGCTCAGCATCTCTGAAAATCAGTCCACGTCAACAAATATTAAGGCTGATCTTCTGAATGTGATTTTTATTGTTGGATGACTTCTCATTTCTCTTTCCTACCTGGGTATCTTTACAGCTTGCTGCACTGGTTTCACAAGTTTCTTTGTCCCTTTAACATTCCTAATATGATCATAGATTTGTTTTGGGGCGCTGTCTGAGAAGTCCCTTCTTCTCCCCACAAATTCTGTTCAAACTTTACCCAACAGCCAATCCAGAGATGTTTGCCTCCACTGTCATGTTTCATTACAGAATGTTTTGCTTCACTTTGAGGTGAAATAGTCTATAACATTTTGATTATTATCTTCTTTTTTTGGAGGTATGTGATATGTATTTTCGCTTAAAAGCCAAGAAGAGATGCTGGTCCCACTGAAGTCAAAATGCTTCTTGACTTCAGTGATCTCAGGTTTTCGCCTCAGATTCCCAGCAGATTATTTGAAGGATCACAGTATGATCCTTAACTATCATCCTGCATTGCAAATAATTCGGATAGCTCCTCTGCTGTCCAAAGCTGGTTTTGCTATCTTCTAGGAACCTTGTTTAAAGCATATAAAAAGCACGACAGGGACAGCACTACTCTTTTGGCATAAACATTTTTGTATTAAGGTACTTCTGTCCTGGGCATTGCTTTCACCACATGATTAGTTCCTCGTTTACAGTACTGGGGATGTGGGGATGTGCCTTTTGCTTCAGAAACAGTGTGGTACCTGTCTGTACGTAACTGCTTGTGTCCTGTTACCACTGAATGAGAGATGTGGCTTCCCCTGCAAGTCTGATGAAGTGAAGGCTTATCCCTCCTAGGCCCTTCTCTGCTTGCAAAGGGGTTGTGAATATTCAGCTGTGGCTTTTTGCCTTCAGAGGCGCGTTGAGGTGGGCACGGAGTGTACTGTGCTTAGAGACTTGCTGCTGTGGATGGGAAGACAGGTTTGATGCAGGGGACTCGGCAGGAGCTAGGGAGCAGCTGAGTATACTGCAGTCTGAGAACGGCCACTGGCCCTAGAATACTAAAGAGATCTGCAAAGCTGTTCTCTCTTATGCAGTTTCAAGCCTATAGAATTATTTCTTCACAAAGTCCTTGATGGCATTTGATGGTCGCTCTGTAACTTCAGGAGTTCAATAAGCATGTTCTTCATCTTCCATCGAAGTGCTATCAGCACCCATCCTGTTCCTGCTGATCTCTTTTTATCTTTGCCCTTTAGCCTGCAGCTGAACAGTCTTTGTGGCCCAAGACTTTTATAGCACAGATGTTGAATCTCTGAACTGCAGCAAATTGAAATGTAAGTGGCCCTCTAGCTCCTTAAGCCCCTGAGTCTCCTTGATGTGAGAACTGTTCCAGCACTAGCAGCTGCAATGAGAACACAGTGCTTACTGCTCCTACCTCACCATATAGGAGGGACCTGCTCTTTGCACCTGAAAATGCTGTTGCATTGCATGGAAATGAGAAGGTTTACCTAGAGCCTCCTTGAACTGCCAGATGGTGAAAGTATCCCATTCCAGAAAGTGACAGGAAGAGATGTATTTATGCTCAGCAACTTCCCTCTCCATACATTTCTGGGGAAAGGGAAAATTAAAAGGGAGCAAAGTAAAGAGAGAAAGAGGTGCAGCATTCTGTAGCCTTTGTCTGTAGTTTGGGTTGACAAGACATAGGCAGACTGAAACTAAAACTGCCTGAAAGGAGGTTTCAGCAAGGCAGTTGTTGCTCTTTTCCCAAGTAATAAGTGATAGGATGAGAGGAAACAGCATCAAGTTGCACCAGGGGAGGTTTAGGTTGGATATTAGGAAAAATTTCTTCACTGAAAGGGTTGTCAGACACTAGAACAGGCTGCCTAGGGAAGTGGTTGAGTCACCATGCCTGGAGGTGTTTAAAACAGACATGGATGCGGTGCTTCGGGACATGGTTTAGTGGTGGACTTGGCAGTGCTAGATTAACGATTGGACTCAGGGATCTTAAGAGTCTTTTCCAACCTAAATGACGCCATGATTCTATATAGGTTAGATTGTCCTGCTCTGTCTTAATAACATGTTTGTGGCTAAACTGTAAGTAGTTATCCTTTGGAGTTTACTAATGGATTTCTTATTCTAAAAAGCATTATACTGTATCTTACTGTATTAATCAGAATTTTTAAAAATGAGTCATGGAGACTTTAACAACCGACCTGCTCTAGATAACATAGGTTTGGGGTTTGTTTCCATTTAACAGAAGTCAGCATTACACACTTTTCCAGCTGAGCATACAGGCTCTTTTTTTCCCTAAATATTTTACCTAATCATGCTTTCCCCTTCCCTACCCCACCATCCACTGACATGATTTCATATGTATGAAATGTATGTTCATAAACTAACCTTCCAGGACTTTCTTGGTTTTAATTTTTCGGAGAGCATGTACAGCACAGCATCAATCAACCCTTTTTGTTTTGTTTAATGTCTATAAAGGTCACCTTGTTCTCTACAGAGCAGTTATTGTTTACAGACCTTTCTCTGCAGTTTCACTGGCTACAGACTGTCTCAATTGCGGTTTGAATGAAAAGTTTACTCTTCAGGGGGAGAGGCTCCAAACGAAAGCGAGCTAAGGGGAAATGCGTAACTTTGAGCCAGTCTGGTTATTTAATAATTTGGTCGTGATAACATGTGCTGTCATTTGAGGGTCAAGATCATGTACAGCTTAGTCGTGTTACTGTCAAGTCAGTGGTAGTGTGTTGGTTTTGCATGCTGTGACCTGGCCCTTGGGAAATTGCTTGTTAATTGCACCCATTTGTTTCACATTCAGTGACAGGTACAATATCTAAAGGGGTCATTCGTACTGCTTATTGGGGGGTATTTGCCTGAGGTGATAGGGTTGGAAGTTCAGATTCCTACATAGTCAGGGGGTTGCCTGCAGAGGGGCATTCAAACAGCTGTCTTCTCTTCTTCAACTGGACTAGAGAAACTGAGGCACCTAAATTGGACCCCTAAAATCAACTTTTTTTTATTTTGGCCATGATATATGCAGCCAGACTTCCACTGCTCACTGGAGAGCTGTTAATTTGAAACAGTTTCAGACATCCTCCCTTCTATAACATTACTGGCAGAGAGTGATTAACAGTCATTGACTCAGCTGCATGATCTTTGTTGTTCAGTGTCTAATCATTGATGCTTCTTGATGGCCTTGGATTTTATCCATGTTTTGCTGCTGTCACCCATACAGTGGAAGCTTTAATACATGCTGAGAGTTACAGTTAGAAGTGGATCTCACAAAACCAAATTAACTTATAAAAATGGGAAGATTAGTGAACGGATTGGATTAATAGAATTCAGTCAGGCTGCCATGCAGGGATCAGAGCAGTCAAATTTGTCTACTCGGTCAGCCTGGAGGAGCTGCTGTGATATATACAAGAACCAGCTGAGCTCTAATGCTCACTTAGTCATCAATACATAGACGGCCAGTAACAGCAGGGCAACTGCGAGGCAGACTGATTTCAGGAAATCATTTTGCAGGAGAAATAATGCTCATTTACTAATGCAGATTGCCTAGAAGGAAAGGTATTCTTTTGTGCTCTGCACCCCTCTAACCATGTGATTTATGCACATTTCTATTCATTTTTCAAGCAAATCCTACAATTAGTTGATTACAATGCATTACATGCTGTCCTTAAAATCATTATACCATGTGCAGAAGAAAATCCTTATCTTTTTATACTGCTTCATTGTGTCTTTAAGCACTGTACCTGGCTTGTATGTAAACAAGATTCAATTCCTCCTGTTTCTGTGTTTCAGAGAAGAGCTGGATTGTTTTTTTTAAATACAGCATTATATATGAAGAATTATAGTATCAAATTATGATCATCCTTACTGTAGTTTATTAAAATTTAACATTGTAGCAGGCTCTTTCTGCCACCAGTCTCTCTCTCTCTCTTTCTTGTTTCTAGCTTTTATGGAACTGGAAATTAAAACTTGAGCTTCAAGCTATTCTGTTCAATCAGTGTGATTTCTGACATGGGTATGACTGCAGAGCTTTCTTGTTTCATTACAGAAAGCTCAGTGCTAAGACCCTGGATGAAGGTAACAGCTGCTACGCCATGCTGACAAATACCTTCCCAATCAAGAGAGAAAGGCAATTCACACAAACTTCAGTTTGACCAAATGGAGTAGGACAAAATAAATGAGTTAACAGTCTTACGCACAAAATGTAGCTATTCCTAAACTTGGACGAAGGTTTATAATGCAAGGTGGATGGGCTGGAACTAATTCATGATCACTTCTGAAGAGATATCAGAGAGAACTGATTTACAGCTGGCAAGTGCAAACTATGTGTTCTTATTTCATGCTCTATCAAGTGAGTAAATTTTTAGGACTTCACCTGCCATCTATTGGTGGAAAACAGTAGTAGAAAACTATTTGCCTTTTCAAAACTTGAGGAACATTTAAAAGGTATCAACTATCGACAAGGTAGTTTAAAAATGAAAAATAAATGGCCTCCAGTGTAAAACTAGGTATTTTTATTTAGGATGAGTTGGAAACAAACATTTTTATTTCAGTAATAGCATTACTGCTGTAAGCAATCCTATTCATTGAAAGTGATCTCCCTGAGTCTCACTGAGGGGTAGTGAATAGAGGAGAATGAGTAAAGAATCTTCTCATTCCATCCCCATTTAATATTTGTTATATCGATAAAGGAGAGTTGATTGGATTTTTAGTTGCTAAATTTTTATGATAATTTTGCAAGGTTGCAATAAGCCAAGTAACAGAGTAGGAAATGAGTTCAGTATTTCTTGCCTTCATTTTGAAGATCTTTTCAGGTGCTGTGCAAAGCAGTTGTTCAGTGGAAAACAGGCAAAGATCTCAAACTCTAATAGCTCCATAACCAGTCCATTTGGCATTGAATTCCAAACAAAAGCAGCTATAATGTAATTTAATACTAATATTTGATAAGAGCATTAGATAGTATGTCTCTACCATCTAAGCAGCTGAAAATATAGATCAAGTATCTCTGCATGTGCCAGAGGTCTTTAAAACATCTCAGTTAGAGACAAATTTATAACTGCTTTATTTACGGTGAACTACATACTTAAGATAAAATAGGTCTTCTCAAAAAAAATTAGGAGGGCTGTGTGATATATTTCAGAATTAGAAGCTTTCTACTTTTACATCTTCATAGAAAAAAAAAAAGATTTCTTAGAACAAGAAGAATTGGAAGCAATAAATGTGACCTGGATTCAAAGGAGAATGTTCAAAAATTCTATTTTCTAAGCTGGTCTCTCTGTTAACAGTATTTGCACGTTCACGCTTACATGCAATGGGCAATTATGAGCAAGAATTTGCATAAAGAAGCAGTTTATCTGTTATATAGTATCATCGAATCATTTCAGTTGGAAAAGACCTTTAAGATAATCAAGCTCAACCATTCACCTAGCACTGCCAAGTCCAACTACTAAACCTAATCCTAATATGTACAGTTACACATACAGATAAGAACTCAAAGCAGTAAGCAACATGTTAAATGTACATTTATTCCCAGTTTCAGGTTCATGCCCTTTAACTCCATATTAAACTAAGAAAAAGCAAAGAGCAGCAATTGCTAAAGCAAACAACTTTAATACAAAAAACCCTTGTAACAACAGGCAATAAATCTAGTTCCATAGGAACTCAAGGAATACTTCAAATTTACTGATATTGCAAAGGACCTTTTTTTCTGCTGCAAGAAAAGGGCATCAACTAGATAAGAACAGAAGTCAAAGGGATGCACTGTAATTAATGCCCAGCCAAACTGAGTATGAGACATTTGGCTGGGGGTTTGCAAAACGTGCTCAGTGCTGCCTGCAGTACAGATCTCCTGGGAGCACACAGGCAAGCAAATCAAGACAATGCAAATTACCTGAGCATCATGGAAGTTCTATAAGGCCTGCTAATAACTAGAGAGGGGATTTAGCATGCTTTTAAAAACAATTCTGCCACTTGGGCAGCCAGAATAATGAATAAATACATTTTGGAATGGACTTTCACACTTCCTGATAGCTGATTCTTATAGTCTGCACATATAAAACACTATAAATAGGACTTGCAACTAATATGTAGCTCTGCATGTTCAAGCATGGGGCTTTACTGGTGAATGCCAGGCTCATAAGCAGTCTATTGAATTACTAACATGCGAGATAACTGAGTGTCTGGGAATGCAGTCAGGCTCAGAGACTGCCTATTGGATCTTAGTTTAATATTCACTAAAAAATGTAAAACTCTGACTGCTTCCTGACTATTTGGGGATTTGCTCCCATTCACTCATTATAGAAGGACACACAGAGTCAGTGAAGAAACAAAATGAGAGAATGTGAAAAAGATTAACTGTAAACATCTAGATTTACTTTTTAGTTTGCCTCTACTTTAAGTGATTTAAATTCATGGGTTCAATGAATGTATTTTTCTCCAGTATATGTAAGCTGGTGCACTCCGTAAATGTATGACAGATGATTCAACACTTCCCTATTTCTTTAACTAATTGAAAGTGAATTCTGCAAAACATAAAAAGATCCACAAGGTGAAATCTATTGCTGACTTTGCACCAGCGGACACTGTGATAAATCAGATACGATGTGTACGTGAGCAAGAAAAAGTACCAAAATAAGGGGATAGTGTTAAGTGGAAAAAAGTGCAGGTGTGATGCTGCACCGTGCCTACTTTGTATCTTCTAACTCACTGTTTTAAAATACTGAATGACCCACTGGCTAATTTTTAATAAAACTCGAGATGAAGGTGAGGGTGGAATGTCAGAAGGTATTTGAATCAAGAGGGTGTAAGCTTTTACCTGCAGAAGTGACAAAATCTGCCACATACAGTTACTTTTAGTCATCTCTGTACATTTTAAGATGCTATCTTAACCGTCCTCTGATATTCCATGTGCCAGCCCCATGCGAGTAGAAATTATAAAATAAGCAAAGGCTTATCCATAAATTTGGTTTCTGCCAGATCATGCAAGCAGAGCTGGTCCTGGAACTCCTAAGTTTGGCTGGACTCCATAGTAGGCCTGCCACATGGTGGGAGCACATTTGAGAAGAAATTTGTACCAGAAGACTGGCAGGTCTTCTACCACCTGTGTGCCTGTAGGAAGATACAGTCAGGAAAACCGCTTAGCGAACCTCTAGTGCTCTGTAACTAAAATCTTGTTGCAAGATGTTTGCTATGGTGGGTGGTTTGATGGCCATTTACATACTTATCTACGAAGCTGGAGGACTGAGTTGCGATGTCACAGCTGTACATGAAGGTCTTTCTGTAGGTGGGTGCTGGATGGTTTCATCTGTCCCAGGTTCCTTAGTGGGGCTGTGACAGGAGCTGGATCAGCTCATTGATCCAGCTGAACACTAACCCCACAAACAAGATGATTTAGCCCTAGGTCAAATAATCTGTTTCATAGATACTTCTGAGGGCTGTGGGGGTGATAAAATACATTTGCAAGCAGTGTGGTTTCTGGAGTAGTACTCTAAATGGGACTGCTGTGGCTGCTGAAGTAATTTGAAAATGAAGCTTTATCAGTGTATGAAAGTCAAGTGTAGGGTGTCCCTGCCCATGGCAAGGGGCTTGGAACTAGATGATCTTTAAGGTCCCTTCCAACCCAGGCCATTCTATGATTCTATGTGCTTGACTGAAACAACAGTGACTCGAGGCCAACTGACAGACAAGGTCCTAGGGAGACTGCTCCCTAATGATGCAGAGCATCTGAAACTCCCAAACACCATAGACTGGGCAGTGCAAGGCTGGCTGTGTGCTTCTTTTTTTGTGTAATTAGTGCAATAATCATTCAAAGCTTTTCTAAGTGCCTCTGAAGTGATATAAGTTACCACCACTTCAGCAGTAGTAAGGAAAGTCAGAAAACTTGAGGACCATAAACATTATTGTATCTTAAAAAAAAAGAAGAAAGGACTGCCAATAATCCCTTTCTCCTGCTTCCCCATCAAAACCATGATCATTCCATGACAGTAAAAGCTTTCTCTTTTGCTTGAAGTCAACATCAGAATAAGGAAAGGGGATCAAGTAAATGCAAGCAAACAGATTTTAAACTGCTGATATCTACCTCCTGCTGCAAGCTTAGAAGGCAAATCTTTAGCAAATCTTTCAGAACATGCATATTGTTGTAAATCAGGTCTGATATATTCAATCATACATTTGTTCGATATCTTTTTTTTTCATTTCAGATTACTGCTTTACTTTCCAAGTGAATATGTTTCATGTCCTTAGCAGCAGTAAGCAGATGTAAGTAGGTAAGGTGCAAGTAAGCAGTAAGCCAGCTGGGGTAAAACCACACCACTTCTGCCTAAGAAAAATAAAAGTGAACAATAAATAGACAGGGCTTTTCAGACACAGAGCATCGACTTTTGGATGTACTGGCCTGGACTGGAGTCCTTTTCCACTCTACGGTAATCCATGTAATAGAAAAGTGTTCACCTCCTACTTGAAACTGGGTATATCTTTTCGTGTTTGCTCTCAATGAGACAAGCATAGTGATGAAGCTATTATGTCTCAAAGTCTTTTGATAAAGGCATATTATCCACCTTTCCTCTTGCCTGAGAAGTACATAATTCCTTTTGTCTCAGCAGCTGTGAAGTTCATAATCTCTCTTCCTCACTGTGATTAGTGACAATTGCATTTAGACTTCAGTGAGTAACTATTGTGTGTTTGTTTTCTTTCCAACCCACTAATGAATTGATATATGTGTAATTCTAATTCACATTTTTCCAGTGTGATAGCAAGTGTGATGGTAACTGCTTGGCTGTTCTGTGGAATTTCAATTGATGCCTCCAAGCTCCCACGGAAAATGGAAACATCTGCTTTCCGAGCTGTTCTTTGACTGGCTGGGTGACTCAACTTGCACAACCAGCAAAAAGAGCAAATAAAGTTTCTTTTTATTTGCCACTCAATTGAATAATTGGAACTGATACAAAATCTTTTTTTCTTCTTCTTTGGTTGATGTAAAATCTAGTTGTCTACATTTTCTTTCAAAAACCTGCATTTCGGAAAACATCCTGAACCACATGTCAGAGAGTGGTAAGAAGAGTAGAGAGAAGGATCAGGCCAGTCTGAAATGTTTTTGTTCTAGCAGTTGTGAAGTGTTTCAGTTTAAAGCAATGTTTGTTGATTAATTTCAGTGAACTCATAGAATCATAGAACGGTTTGGGTTGGAAAGGACCACCAAAATGTCATTTCTAAGCTAGGCACTAAAACCTCCTCTGACAAAATGCTGAGATAAAACCATTTTTAATTGTTATTCTTTTAAGTATAGAAAAAATCAAATCCACACGAATTCTTTCATAGCACATTCAGTTTGAATGAATAGTTGGTTTTTGATCAGAATTCCTAAGCAGTTCCAATAGCAGTCTCTTCTGATAAACCACCAGCAGTACCTAAGTGACCATCAACTTGTTCTTGTGGCCCATCTACTGATTTGACCTCTGCTTTTCACTGTTATTCACAACAGTGGGAAAACCCCCTACTGAGGCATGTTATCTGTTTAATTTGTTGTAGTCTGTCTACTACCAAGCAAAAAAAAACCAAAAAAAAAACCAAAACAGAGACCCAGTCATCTGCTTGTGAGATTTACATCAGGACAGGTCCTTTGCTTTGATTTTGTACAGAGCCTCATACAAGTCTTATAACTCAGGGAAGTGACAATAGTGGAAATAACTAGTAAGCTGAACTGATAAATTGAAGTTTGCATAAATCTCAGCATGTCTGTGGCAATTCCATTGTTTCTCTGCCTTGTCTCAAATACCATAGATCATAAAGGAAAATTGTAATTTAATTATGGAAGGAAGAAAACAGGAGTTGCTTAACTCCAGCTAATCAACTCTCATGGTAACTGGATTAAAAACCACTGAACTCAGTAGAAAGGATCCTCTTGTGTTCATTACCCTTTGTATCACCCTCTGTAAACAAAACGCTAAACTGTTTTGGGCTGAGGAAGAATTTGTATGTCCAATTTAAACTCAATGACTAGAAAACAGTTCTTGCATACTCCTCAGAGTTATGCCTTGGAACTTGGCCACAAAAGCACCACTATGGAAGAACATTGGATTTATGGCTTGTTTAATGGTATGACATTCATTTCATGTTCAGCAACCCAAGACTGAATGCCCCTTCTTGGCTGAACAACCAGTGAGGTCAGGAAAGGGAACATCTACAAAACTCGTTTAGCAAGTTAATGTCATTTATTGTTCCTCTGCCAAAAACAAATGGCTAGAGTCTTGCAAGTGCTCCAATGCTGTGGAACATCACCTGGCTACGTTGGGCAAAGTGCCAGATATTACCAAGATGGATTTTGATGAAGGAGCTGCCCATACTGTCTGGCATGCCCACCAAGCGATGTGCACATGCTCTGCTGAGAACCCCGTTGGCAGTGCTGGAGATGGGAAGTCATGTGCCAAGTACAGTGGGCTTCTGACCACCTGAATTTGTGCACAATTTGGCACTCTCGTCTCATGCTGCATCTAAGCTGAGCACTGTCAAAATCAATAACCATGAAGCTCAAATGCTCACATCCAGATAGAGCCCACATGTTTGCATCAATGGCTGAGCTGCCCAGACATCAGACAATGCTTGCCCTCTTCAAAATGTCTGTGGTCGGCAAAGCCCGTGTTTGTGTGTGCCTCTAAAAAGATTTTATCCTTCAGATCTCTCCTGTCCTGCTGCTAGCAGTTTGGAAAAAGGGTTGAAGAAACTGTGCTTTCTCCTTTCTCTCTCATCACAAACAGGGCCACTGAGGCAGGGGTGGGGGATAAAGACTTTTCTTCGCATCTGCACTGTGGCTGAAGTGGGCACAGTCCTGCACCAAGAACAGTTAGTTCCCAGGCTCATAGAGAACACACTCTAAAAGCAGCAGGCACAGGAGTACAAAAAAGAGCCAACCCCAAAAACCAACAACAAATCAGAATGACGTCCCCCTAAAATACAGAGTATTTCCAGTCTTAGCCTTCAGTTATCCCAGAGCTCTTGGAGATAAAGTTAAAAGTAATCACTGTAAGCCTCCTCATTGTTCTCTAGTTATAAAGTTGACAGGACCAGTTTCTACTCCTCTTACATTTTAGAAAGACTTCAGGGTTTTTCTGAATCAAATGAGTTAACTATAACTTTCCTAGGGACCATAACATCAGCAGAGGTTGCCAGACAAGAGTGTGTTTTGACTTCCTCCATCACCACATGGTGCTGGGAAGGGGCCTTGGAGGCCTTGGTGCTGGAAGCGTGCCTCACAGAAAATCCCCAGCTCAGCTTGGCTCCCCTGCAAGCTCCTGCTGGGACGGGCAGGAAGTCACTGACTGAGGACCAGGATTTGCCTGTGACATTTTATTCACAATGTATTTCTTCACCTGAAGAAGTGCCTAAAGCGGAACTCCAGGGAGAACATGGGCATTGTTTGGCTTCTCTCCCATTTCCCTTTTCTTTTCCCTTTCACTGCAGCATTATAATCTTCTTCAGTTGCTTTCACAGAGATGTCTTTAATAATGGATCCCCTGGATCCTTTGCCCAATGAACAAATTATGGGGAAGCAGAGCTTTGCTCGAATGATAGACATTCTTCTGGCATTGAAAGAACTGTCATTCCTGGGCCAAGCAGAAGAGTTCTGTACTTTTCCTCTCCATCCAAAGGAGAAATTTCTGCTGTAATTAAGGGTGGGCGAAAGTGAGCTATGTGCTAATAGCCCTGATCGATTGGGATTATCCCTTGGCTGAGACTAATCTCTTTAGCTATGGAACGTGCTTGAGTACAGTGTCTCAGACTGGGAGACTGGCTCTTAAGGTAGCATCTCAATTTGTTCCTGAAAAGTTGTAAATAAGCTGAGAAAAGGAGCAATACATTTATTTTGATTCTGGATTGCTTTAATGAGGGACACGACAGACACAGAGGTATCTGATGTGTTTCATGGCGCTGAACTGGCAAAGTATTACGATGCAAGTGTTTGAATCTGTACATGTGTGTGCCTAATGAGCTCTTGTGTTTGAATACAACAAGATTCTACATGCAGTCAAGACAGAAACTTTGTGGTTTTTCAATGCTTGGTGGCTGGTGCTATGAATGATTCCATAGCCAAGGGCGTGAGGTTATGAATAAAGAGGGTTTTGATATGTAATGTTTATCGCAAAAGATTTAATAGATGTGGAATTGGATTTGTTCATACACAAACCTTAAACCAAGCAAAACATTGTTCCTTATAGACTTCTAGCTTCTATTCGAGTTGGTCTTATTGATAGGATCAAATAGTTTTGTATCCACTACATTTAAAGCAGTGGTGCTCTGTTTCCACGACATGTGTTGGGAAGGGTTGCATATTATGATGGGAAAGGATTATTGGCATATAGAAGCTTAATTCAGAGCAGGCTTTTAGATCAGTGAGACTGGCAAACTGCAGCGCAGCACAGCAGTCAGCACTCCTGTGTGTGTTTGAGTAGATCCTAACCCATGAGGGGTCACCAAAATGTGTTGGCACATGCACAGATTAAGGCTGCAGTGATCACTGGGACTAGTCACATGCTGAAGTTGAAAATACACTCAAGTGTCCTTCTGGATAGATATATAAAAGTAGTGCACCAGTTTGTCATTTTAACACTTTTCTGCGGCAACAATGACTTTAATATACCTTTGCTATTCTTTTCCTTTAAAATAATGAACTGTACAAACTCCTGGGAATTTTGGCAGAGCTCAGTAGCCTAGAAAAATAGGACAGAAAATTAATGCAAAGTATTTCTTACTATTCTGACATCCAAGGAGACTGTGATTGGATGAGTTTCTGGACACTTAAGGACTTTCAGCCAGCTTTTGCTCTTACACAAGTAGAGATTGATTACAGCAGAAAGTCAAATTGTTTGTTTGTGTTGGACAGGGGTCAGGCAGTGCACTGTTTGCGTCAATCTATCATAACTTTTCAGTAGAGGAATGTGATCCTGATGCTTTTGAAAAAGCGCACATATGTTACACAGTTATTCATCAGCCTTTGTTGAAATGTCCCTGGGTTTAAGTCTCCATGTTAATAAGATATGGTGAACCAACAGTTATTAGATGATGAGCTGTCAGTGTCTATGCTTAGAAATAGTCAGGTGTGGCTAACAGTGAGTTTCCATCTGGTACAAAATGCTTGCTGGCAGTGAAATCGGGAAATATATGGCTTCCCTGGGGCACTCTCAACTGGCAGGAGTCACAGTACTCATTTCCTCCTCTTCATGTTATCCGTCTTTAGTGACTTTCTTCTATGAGAACACCCTCCATCTGCAGAAGATGCCACTTGATTTTGTTGGCTGTGCACGCGGTCTAGGCACCTGGCATTGGACCATCCTTGATTTCATTGGTAAAGACCAAGGGGCAAAACAGGTAACTTTGCATTAGCTGTCCTAGCAATGCAACTAACTTAGTCTGCAGCAATGTTGGAGAGCAACCACATTCAGCGGGTATACCTACTGCTTTTTGTTTGATTCATTTCTGTGTTTTAAACAAAGACCAGACAAATGCTGCAATCTTTAGTCTGCATTTTAGCCAACGCATCAAGACTGTGACATCATTCTGCCTTGCCACGTTTTCCTCAGGGGATGGTGACTGGGCTGACAGCCCATGCTGAGGTTATGTTCTGCTTAAGCTTGCTAACCTTCACAGCATCATCAAGAGTACCGAAAATCCTGAAGACTTAAAGAGCATGGACAATGTCTTGGTTTTGTCACATCTGAATTGTCCTTTTTCTGTATGCTTTTGAAGAATGTCTTCTCAAAAATAGTCTCAAGGCAAAGCTACATTGTGAAAATGTCCAGGACATTCATTCCCTTCCAATATGTTGTAGAGACTCTGGGCTGACTTCACGTTTGTCTCCCTGTCCCCTCCCAATTCCTCTGAAACTGCTTTGCTAGCAACCCACAATTACAGTCCTTAGAGTGAAGATCAACAGAGTACTCCATCTTTAAAGGCAGCGTAAGAGGGATTACTAGCACCAACACGATTTGCAGGGCTGCCCTTGCAAATTAGTATAACAGTTGGCATGAAGATTCAGGATTTTGTCCAAGGAATCTTTACTGTGTTTTAGGCAGACCTGCTTGTCAGTAGTGTATAGCTTGTGCTGTAGCTGCAAACTACTATGCATTAAGTATCTGCGGAATGCTATAGCTGCAGCAAAGTCAAACTTCAGCAGAGGCTGAACCTTGTACATCACTCCATGAACTCCCTTGAGCATGTTTGGGAACCAGAGATCACTGGAGCACAGCCAAGGAGCCAAGCAACTACCTTCTGACAACGCCTCAATGATAGCAAGGGTTGCGCAAAGTCACTCTAAGGGGGACAAAAGTATCTGATGGAGAGGAACATATTAGCCCTATTGTGCAAGGACCCAGTGAGACATGAAGAACATGGTGTGTGCTGCCAGGCACGTTCCAGAACGGGTGGACTCAGCCTGCAGTGGTCCAGAGAAGGGCTGGTGAATGGCAGTGAGCAGAGGAATGGCAAGCTCACCATTTGAGGGGACCCAAAGACAGCTTGGCACAGCTGGCTTTCAAGGTGGAGTTTTCTCAGTTTACCAGAAGGAGTTAAGTGGTACCTATGAGGAGGGGGACTCTGTACTGCAGTCCTGTGGAAACTCGCACCAAGCAGATCGGTCAGATGAGTCAAAGTTGGATTCACTTATGCTGGTTTTAAGGTGTTAATGTTGGATGTTGTTCAAAGCATTTCCTTGAGCTCCAGTCTCCACCAGTTATTTGCAAGATGAGCAAGGGAGAGACTCAAAGACCAAATGAAGCTAGGAAAATTTCAGTGTTACCTCCCCAGCATGAGCAAGAGTAGGCAGGGCGGTCCTGAACACGTAGTGTTTCCCTGGCTTGGTGGCTTGCACAGAAACCCATCCTCTTCAGAAACTTCACATTTGGTGCCTTAGAGTGTTTTCAATGGTACATTTCTGCAAAACTGCCCCGCTTTGTTGTGTGTGAATGAAATCCATCTGCTGACACTGACACCTGGATATAGCTTCAACAAACTGGAAGAATCCTCCATCCTATGAAAAGAAGGTGGCCTGAGATGCAGTTCAGGTGGGATTCATGCCGAGTGTGGCCCATCATTTAGTGCACACAGCCCTTTCCAAGACTCATTAGCCAATGGTATTGCTGATTTATGTCTCCATCCTGTTACAAGTTTATTGGACTTCCCTGATTTGGTCTGATTTTTGCCCTGTGCATCCAGACAGTGATTACGCCTGCCTACCTATCATGCCATTTTTGTTGCCACATGCAAAGGGAGTGAGCTGGGGTTGACTTTGTCTGACTGATCACTGGAGCCAGGGGCTATTCCCACTGAAAAGAACTGATTTGGCCATGGGAGTATTGCATGGTAAAAAATACCAGAAATGCTTTGTTTTCCACCTCATTATTCATTTCAGCCACTGAAATGATATGACAGTAGAAAAGGAACTTTACTGAACAGTTGCAGAGTCCAGAATCATATCACTGATTTTACAAACTGGATCTAATGGATAACTGGTGTTTTGAAAATCAGATCACACATCAGGACTGGGAAATGCTAATGCAATGTACTCTGGTAGTTCCATCTGCTTATCTTTTCTAATTTGATGGGTAGAAACAAATCTCTGTGCTGTATGAATGTGATGGTATTCGACTTAATAGCATGCATTTTTAAATAAAGCACCACAGAATATTCCTCTGGCTATATGTGTATACTGAGAGCCGTGTTTATGACACTGCTTGAGATGTTAGCAGCTCTGCTTCTGCTGCGTTGCACAGGAATCTAGTGAAGTGTTTGCCCTAAAGTTTGTCTTCCATCTGCCAGTATACAAAGTGACAGTGCAAACCCACTGAGATCACACATTTTCTCCAGCTTGCTATAGAGGCCTTCAGTCAAGGTGCAGGGGATGGCAGTGAAGCAGTGTCAACAGCAAAAAATGTTCCTGAACCTTTGTAGAAGGAAAGTAAGTTGTGGCAGGGCAGTGAATATACCGAGTACCCTAAATGTAGGAGAACATACTCAAATTAAGCCCGCTTCTACCAGAAGCAGTATTTTTTTGTCACAGCAAGGATATTTCTAATATTCCCCTCTGACAGAAATACCAAAATTAGCTAATTTTATATCAATTAAAACATTCCAGCTGCTGAGTTATTTTCCACAAGTCCTGCTGTTTTCATTTCTGGTGGGAATACTCTTTCTTTGTCTCCCTCCACTTCTGTTTGCTTTTGTGAGAACGTTACAGGTTTTTTTTCTCCTAACCCACCTAAAAGGTGTTTCGGGAAAGTACAATTGTTTTTACTGAGATTTAAATTCTCTCCAGAAGAACTCTTTGCACAAATAAAAAAGAAAGGGGAAGGTCCTTGTCCTGTTGTCCCTTTTCTTCCTTCACCCTTCTTCATTCTTCCTTACAGTATAAATGTAAAGGAAAATTAGTGTTGTTAATTCTTGCTAGTTGTGGCAAACACACCTCCAAAATATGTCATCCCAATGGACAGCTAATAACGCAACAAGAATTTTGATTACTAGCGGAAAATTATCCAAGAAGGAATAAAATTTCACTCAAAATCCCACAAAATCAATGTTATTCTATTCTATTCTATTGACTAGTTTTCAGATTTTTCTCCGTAAAATTACTCAACCACTGGACTTTTGCCGAGACTGTGTTGTATTATTCTTTTCTTTTTTTTTTCTTCCTTTCTTTTTGTTAAGTCAACTGTTCTTTTAAGCTTCGTAAATTCTCAACTTGCCAAGCTAAATATTCTAGACAAGGAGATACTTGTCCAGAGTAGTTCTGCTGTGGTAATGCACCCTGACCTTTCAAGCAGGGGGCATTTGAGGTTGTGAAACAAGCCCTCAGCATGCGAGATGCCGCTGGGACACAGAACACCTTCACTCCCATTTCACGGCATGCCCCTGGGACGTGACGGTTACTTATGGCATATGCTTTAAAGGTTGTTTTATGGTTGTGACTTTGGCTACAAGACTGTTTGCGCTCCTGCAGAGAGACCAGGTGTGTTTGAAATCAAGTTTTATACTTAAAAGTCAGTCTATGCTGTCTTCTAGAGCACTGCTCTGCCCTCTTGTTGCCCGTGATATTTCTGTAGTGCCTGTGACACCAGTTAATCCCTTTTGCTCCTGCGGAAGAGCCTGGCTCTGTTAGGATGTGCTCAGCTGAGCAGCTCTGCAATGTGGGCACAATTGCTCCTCCACCTACCGCCGCAGGAATTTCTGTGCTCAGCTGTAAACTTCAAAACTGTTCTTTCTCTTGTTTTGTCTTACACCAAAGTAGTCAGAATACCTCAGCACCTTGTCTGTAGGCAATCCATGTGCTAGCAGCTACTGTGTTTTGCTAGTCTCAGCAGCTGCAATTCATCTTCACGAGACTGTCCTGCACACAGAGCTGCACATATCCTCTTCCCTCTCCCTTTTTGCCTCATGTTCGTAATCCCAGGTGAAGCCTGGAAGCTGCTGAAGGTCTCCAGAGGCTGGAGGAACTGCAGGTTTGCAGTAGGTGGTGGAGATGGCGCTCTTCTTCCTTTCTCAGTCCCCAGGTGGCATCTTTCAACAGACGCTGCCGCAGCAGGGAAAAGAAAGCACCCAGGAAAAGTTTAGGGACTGCTTCTGCCATGTGAGTCAGGAGATATCTAAAGGTACGGTATGTCATTCTCCTAGGGCAGGGATAGAGGTCATGCACTGTGTGGGGAATGCATAATATTTAGGTCTTTGCCTACTGTTCTGGTCAGGGGGTTGTTTTGCTTTATGAGATACTCTGAGAGCTTTGACTCCGTGTAATAAAGTCATCTCCAAGACAAGGGTCAGGAAGAGACTCAGACATGACACTGCTTTCCTTGTGTGGTGGAGTGGGAACTGCAGGGTTTTCTTCCTCCTGCCAGGTGCTGGCAACTGCTGCTGTCGTCAGCACACTGCTGGCCGTGGTGCACCCGCAGGACAGGCGGGCCAAAGTATATTCCTGGGTGAAAAGACCTTTCAGATTTCCAAATGCAGTTTCACATAAACCAGTTGCTTACCAGATGCTTTCCATGCTACTGTCTCCCCATCCTGCATATCCTCGATCTGCGAAGTGTTCTCAAATATGCAGAATTTTTCTGCCATTGTGTGGATGAGGATGTCATACCTACTCCCTACTCAGAAGGGCCTTGTGTACTCATGAGTGGGCAAGAACCTTTTGCCAGCACTGAGGAGACAACAGCAATGTTGTCTCTGCTTTGCCTGTGGGAGCTGGCAGCAGCACTCCCACCAAGACCCCGGGCCCCACCAATAAACTCTGTTGTGCCATTTGAGTAACAGCGGTCTCTTCTCAGGAGGAAAAAAGAGAAGAGAAAGAAAGAGTAAATCCTAAGGGTTGAGCAGGATGATTTCTGTTTGTCACTCTTAAATTGAACACAAGTATGTTTTTTTCTTTCCGTTCCTTAATTTCTGCCTTCAGTTTCTTTTAAATGCTGAAAATCGGTGGGTTTAGCACCTAGAGAGCCTTTCATTTGTTGGGATTGTCTTATTCCTGAGATTAAATAAGAACAGCTCCCAGAGAGAGGAACTCTGCTAATAGCTAAGCCAGATTAACCATTTCTTGCCAGGTGTGGTACGTCGGCTGGCCTCGGGCCTGTCCACAGACTGCCACAGTGATTTTACAAGAGAGCGTTCTGCACGGCGGTGTGCCGCAGCGTGCAGCCACGGCTGACTCCTCTTACGCGCCTCCGGTCCCAGACCCCAGCGGGCTCTTGAATAGTGTTCTGAGTCATTTTTCTTTTCTATATTCAGTAACTCTGCTTCGTTTCCTTAATGAGACCAACCTGTAAAATCAGAGAGACTTTGGCTGTAGCGTATCAAACTCGTACTGCATCTGAGCAACCAACTTCCCATCCCAGTTTGCCTTTGGCTCGATGACTGTGTTTGTAATGGAGTGCACTTGTACTGTTTGTACTGCAGCACCATGTTGTCAACCCTTCATAACCTGAGAACGGCAGCTTGGGCTCACGGCTATCTGCGGTCTCTCAGAAGAGTGAGACACGCTGCAGCTGCCCATGTTTTGCGCTGACAGACTTGGCTCTGGCTATGATGTAATGCAACAAACTTGCAAGGAGCTATTGCTTTGATTAACGAGTAGATGCAATCAGCAATGTAGTATACATACACTTTGCTAACAGACATGAATATAGGACTATAAAAGGAGTGTGAAACTTTCATTGATGCGTTTGCGTAGAAAATTGTGATTGAAAAGAATTTCTCCCTTGCACAGTTATTAATTTGCGCCGGTGTAATTGACTTATAAGCACCTCTATTCTGTTAAAAAGGTATTTACGTGCTTAACTGTATCTTTGCCATCCATACTCCTCGTGCGTAAGAAGCCTGACAATTAATAACAAGATTATTTCCACATGTTTGCAGAAGTGGGCCCACAGATGGCTGTTAATTTCCCTTGGCATCCTTATAAGCCAATGTGTTTCTGTTATTTTATTTGCAAAATAAACACTATACATTTACTTAATTATATTTGACATCATAATTTCAGGTTTTGCTTTGGCCTACAGGGGCTCAGGGCCCTCGAGGTAGCTTTCCTCATTATTAAACAACAGTTATATAGCTGTAGTTAGTGAATTATTCTTGAAGACATGCATAATGAACAAATGCACAGCAGTTTCTGTAACACAGTGAAAACCACACCTTTGCAGTGAAAAAATGTGTTTTTCCAAGTGGAAAGCATGACGTGCAGTTCAAAATTGATACCTTTATTTGGTATTTTGTCCTCTCTTTGAACGAATGAATGAAATTTTATTCTAGAGAGGAAAATCATGGGAAACAGCATTCACTGTGAAGTGGGACAGAGATTGTTGCTGCTTTAAGTATTTCTTTAATTTCTGTTCATGTTTGAAATTATTTTAAGGGCAGAAGTGACTTCCAGCAGGGTCTGGTCATACCTGGTCACACCAGTGACTGATGCTCATGGACCGAGCCCTAGGAGCTCTCACGCTTCTGAGCACACGGACATGTTGGTCTCCCACCTCTCCGTCTCCAGGCACCTTTCAAGGTGCCTTCATAAGGGCATCCTTTATCCACAGCTCTCCTCTCGATTGACACAGGACCTCGTAGCTGCCTGAAACAAACAGTGGTCCCTGGTGCTTTTATTATATATGGTTTTCTTTTGATCCCACTTTACGTGTTTGTCTTTGGCAGCAACTGCATAGCTGAAAATTTGGAAGTCTAAAATACGTAAAGCACAAGTTCTTTAGCCAAAGTTGCTGGACTGCAGAATTTGCTCATGCACTTCATATCACGTATTTTAATATGTAGCGCTGCCTGAAGGAAGCAGGTAATGATCCAGTGGGTGTTGACAGAATGACCAGCTCCATATTTGCACAATGGATTTAATTACATGGTAAAATTAATCTATCAAGTTTTCATATTTATGCTTTGAGTATTCATCATCAGGTTTCTGTATGGATTTTTTGAGGGGTCTTTTTTGGTCTGGTCCAAGCACTGCTGAACTGCTCTAATTTGTTGGATATGTCACTGTAGTTGCAATGCTTTGCTGCTTTTTTTCTTTTCTTTTGCATTTTTATGCTCTGAAAGTAACATCTTTTTCTTTATCTTTTTTAAAGATAAAGACATTCCCTGCTGATACATCTAATCCTTTTTTCGATCCTTTTACAACAGTACCACAGTTTTCTGTAAGTAGAACATGCAACTAAAAAACTGTGTATTTAACACAATTCCAACTGATTTTTTAACCGTGTCAGAAACTTATGCTCTAAGCAATCCTCCAAAAAAAAAAAAAAAAAGATAAATTCCAAGTAGAAATTAGAGTGCATATCAGTCAAATATTCCCATTATACAAAAAATTAATTTGCCTGCATTCAGACATTGCTGCTTACTAGACAGAGGACTAAGAGTTAAAGGTCAAGGTTCACTGCTAATGGAGTCAGTTCCAAAATGATGTTCGCTTCAGGACTGTAGAGGACACCAGTGAAGCTCCCCAGCATCTTTCCAAGGAGCAAGAAGGGAGCAGGAAGACTTAGTCCTCTGTCTAGCAATTGCATGACCTCCTGCCTGAAACTGCCTGCTGTGCCATCACAAGAAGGGACCTGATTTTCATTGAATTTACATCTGAATGTTAAGGAAGAATTACAGTTAGTGTTTTGATGACTGCAATGGTATCCTTATATAAACTCCCATGTTTACTTAATAACTTGAATCAAGTAGTGAACCTAATTCTTGTTAAACTTTCACAGAGGTCAGGATTTATGGGGTTTGGTAAGGTAAACTACATACAAACAGGAAACAATTATTTGGCAATTTTAAAACTGAGTCTCATCTAAGTCCTACTTTCAGGGTAGAGCCACTGTGTAACAAGTATGACCAAATTATCTACTCAGGCAATTTAGACCATTTTAAAAGATTTTTGGAGGACTTGATACAACTGAATATATCACATGGGACTGATTATAACCCTTGCTGTCCTTTCCAGTGTGGGGAGTGATTCTATCTATAAGAAATACTCTCTGATTATAATTACAAACCACAGTAACTGACTTACGGTTTTTAAACTACGCTCAGAAAATTAAGTATTTCAGGCTTTGACTTTAACTTTTACTGGTAGCAGCAATCTGTATCTGGCATATAATCAGAAATAAGTAACTTCAATCATTGCTGGGCCACATGCAGTAACTGTCTGCACTTAATGATTTAAAAAAAAGAGGCTTTTCTTTCAGAATAAACCTGATAATGAGATTTGATCTAAATGTTGTTTTTCTCCAAATAGGTGTTTTAAAACTAGAGTTAGTTGGCCTCTCCAAGCTGTGTCAGTGCCACTGTTGAGCTCTCATTAAAGTTATCTGAAAATACACAGGAATATGTCACAGCACTGGGTCAGCCATGTCCAGATAGTACAGTTGTGGTAAAAGCTAAACTAAAGTTACAGTGTTTGTGTCTTTCATAGTACTCCTTTGTATAAGCAAAAAGATATACCCAAGAATAGCTTCCCCACTAATTAGTAACAATTGTCAGGAAATTATTTTTCTGCCTAAGACAGTTATGATGAAAGCAAAATTTAGGAGAGCTATATAAAATATCTTTCATCATTAGAACTTTAAAATATAAACAGAAGCTACCATGATATACTTTCCTACAGAAACTTCCATCTTGCAGAAAATGGCCGTTTCATGGCAAATTCAAATCTTGAGATTTTTTGTTATGCTCTGGTGGGAGAGAAGCAACAAAGTAAAGTTCAAACTAATCTTTCTGAAATTCCCTCCTCTCCCCATAGAATCCCATTTCCCTGGACAGGGTGGAGGGCAGAATCCAGACCACAAATATTTAAAACACCATTACAATAAAAACCTAGTAGTGTGTGATCCCTCATGCATTCCTTTAGGGAATTATGTACCAATAATCTGTGGTAAAACAGCATTTACCTAGAGGAGTGCATAAAGATGGGAAAACAACTAGGAAGGTTAATTACACTTTGGTCCTCTGTTTCGTGGTCCTCCTTCCCAGCCCGAGGAGACGTGCTTCTCCATAGCAGCGTTTCAGTTCATCCTGATGCATGGGCTCTGTGAGGGCTTGAGGATACCTGCACCCCAAGTGCGAGCTGTAAGGGAAGGGTCTAGATCAGTGCTAGGACTTGCAGGCAGGTCTAACTCTGAATATTCTCTGGTCCCACACAGTCCCAGATGGTAGTTACCCTTTTTCCTTGTTGGTTTTCTGTTGTTGTTGTTGTTGGGGTTTTTTTTTTTCCTTTTTCTTTTCCTTGCTTCCCCTTCACATTCTTTTTTTCTTTATTTTGCTTGGAACAAAACATTGAAATGTTATTGAGGGGAAAAAAGTTATGAATGGTCACATTTGGAAGACTTTACCTTTTGGGTAGGGCTTCTAATTTGGTGGTGTATGTATAATTTTGTTGATTTTACCAGAGGAAAAGTTTGAGAACCTGGTTGCCTGGAATGTTTAAAAACCAGATTCATGCCAGGAACCCCTCTGAATTTCAGAGATTTCCATTGAGAAATGGAAGGCTTGATGACCATATTCTCAGGCTGGTATGAGTCACATAGACTTCGGTTAATGAAATTATATCTGCTTAAACCAGTTAAATATTTGGCTCAAGCATACTGTCCAGGCAGATATATATATATAAAAAGATGCTTTGGATATAGACTGTAAAACCATTATCCAGAGCAAACACATTTTAGGACTCAGGGCAAATCTTCAGCAAGTGTAATTTGTCATTGCTCTGCTGATTTCAGTACAGGAGAACTTACATCAGCTTCACAGCATGGTGCCTCCTTCTCATGTGGTGAAGTAAGATCTGGCACTCCTCAGAGGACGGGGAGCCCGTATGAGGAACACCAAATTTGATATTGCTGTAGCCTGTAAGGCTGAGTTTTAAAAGCTGACTGACAGAGAAGTTTGAAGAGGTTGTATTAGTCTGTATTTACAGACATAATTGACCAGGGTTGGAGAGAGAGTTTCTTTAGCTGGTTTTACATTTTCCATTTTACTAATTAATGGAATTCCTTCCACTTCAAAGGTTGTTTTGGAGCATATCAGACACTTTTAGCTGAAAGGTGAACAGAGACATGTTAAAAATGACAGTGAGAAAGCAAACCTAATACAACCAGTCTTTCCTGGGCTCACATAATTGTCCCAATGATTAAACTGATTAGTTTGTGTTTAGCATAAGCCCTATGTGGCTTGCAGAATTTGAGAAATAATTTAGACAAAGAAAGAAAAGTTGCTATTCAAATAACTGGATGGTGACTTTTCTTCCTCCCTGCTTCAAAGTCTGAACCCAGTTTGGAACAAAAAGTTGACAAGAAAGAAATGCAGCTGATACCAGCAGGAGCATGATCCTAACGGTCCTGAGGCACCGACAAACTGCAGTTGCTCTGTGCTCCTCCCAGGTCAGGGTCAGACACGCACCACAGGCTCTGTGCCGTGGTTTGGCATGAGAAGCAGTCCATGCCAAAAAGCAAGTCGGGGCTGTTTTGTTTTTAGGGATGCTCGCCCGCCAGTTGTACAGGCTAGCCCAGCCTCTGCTGTGGTTCTGCAGCGCTAGTGTGCCTCACCTGAAAGGCAGGAGATGGTCCCTTGCTGTTTGTTTTAAACCAGAACTTCCGATATTGCTTGAACGTTACCTGTCACTAGATACTGCAGAATATTTCTCTTGAGGCACATTACAGTTAGCAAACATGGAAAAGAGATGGAGACTTTGAAACCCAGGCTCCTACAGGCCCAGACTCCCGGCTGTTACAAAACACAGGGCAGTCAGAGGACCCACCAGCAGACTGTGTAGGATTTCTGAAGAACAGTCCACAGACCTCACATGATCAGTGTTCTGTGTTACTTTTAGGGAAAACGCATTAGCAACAAGCAGCCTTCTCTAAACTGGTTATGACTTTTATCCAAAATTCTGCTAGTCCCATACGTGGAGTTTCATCTCACGTAGCACATGTTGCTATCAGCCTTGTCCCTCGGGCACAGCTCGGACAGAGCCATCAAGAGAGGTGGCTGTTCAGCATCTTCAGAGGTTGCACTGAGCAGCTGTAGCTCCAGCCTCCCGTTTGTTCTCGTTATTGGTTGTTACTGAGTGTTTGGCAATGAACTGGATGGTGAAAGTTAGCAAGAGCAGTAGAAGCTAATCTATGGGTTTTTTTCTTTCTGTGTCTGTATCCATTTTTTGTAGGCAGAATTTACAGACAGCAAATTGCAGTGCTGTGCGGTGCAGTCATCTCCTAAGATAACGCCGGTAACTCCATCGCCCGTGCTGAGATCTTTGGCAGAGACTATACCAACTCCAACAGTTCAGACAATATATACGTCGCATAAACCGATTTCGCTGGCAGACAGGTACTGTGCAGTTCTTTCACAGAAATACTGTGATGCTCTCTGCACTGAAGGAATTAACTTGATTTCTCTTTTTCTATCATAATTACCATAAAGTGTCGTTTCCCCTGATAACAAAAGATTTCCAGTTGTTACCTGACACCTACTTCAGAATGGGTGGGTTAGGTAAAGAAATACCTATAACTCATATCTACTCCGAGAAAAAAAAATAAACTGTCTTAATTAACTGCTGCAGCCAGCAGCCTACCATTGCTATGGCCAATGGCCCAGAGAGAAAGGGTTGTGCAGATTTTCCTCAGGCAAGTCATTTTGTCTGAACCACAAAGGTTTTCTTTTAATAATTGCTGTTGCAATTTGGTTTTTGAAATTAAATGTCCATAGGGGAAAGCTGAGGTTGAGAAATGTCTGCTCTTCTAAATGAAAAACAGGCACTGTTTTTCTTTCTTTTTCCTCTTTTCTTTTTTTGGTAGTGTCAAGCTACAGTGGTCTTTCTTGTAGTTTCTCAGAGAAACAACAACCCCTCCCACCCTTCCACAAGAGCCTGCTTTCACTTTTCTATTCTTCCATCCTACTGGTTTTGCATGCTGGCTTCTTATTCTAAAATTTAATCAAAGCTGAATCTCCCAAGCGATAGTTTACTGAATACAAATGTAGGAGTGGATATACTTCATACTTCTGGAGCACAAAAAGTCCTAGGCTTATGATGAAGAGAAAAGTATTTCTTTGGCATCATAATAAATTAGCCTTTTTTACTTTTGGATTCACAGTCAATTCCCAATTTCATTTGTTAATTATTTTTTGCAGATGTTGGTTTAATTGCACGTGCACACTTGCTCAACATTGCTAACTCATCTAAAAATGTACCATTCCAGTGAAAATATAATTCTGAAGCTGTAGTGCTGAACTCAGCTTCTGTCAGGTGTCTCGAGCACAAGTGGGTGATTCCGCCCCTCCTTGTCCGTGAATGGGCTGCAAGGTTTCTGCGCCGCAGTTTAAATCTCCAAACTGCTTTACAAGTATTAGATGCTTAACTCTCAGAACAGCACAGTAAAGAGATTTTTTCCCCCCCCCTATACTATTTATTAAGGCATTCCCAGTGTTGCAGAGCCTGTGAGTTCCGGAGTGATTCGGTGTGTGAGAACAAGGACTTCAGGCTCTGCTTCCCATGCCTGATGTGTGCATGTGAAGTAGGACTGTAGCAAATTCAGAGCGTACAGATGGCCCCCGATATCAAACCACGCTGAAGAGCAGAAGTCTGTAATACCAGTCTTTTGTGATGGCATTTACTGTAGCTGTTTCATTTTTAGAGTCCTAGTCCAGCTTCCTTTGAAATCGGTAGCCTTTACTGGGGGCGAGATTAAGCCATAAACTGTTTTGCCATCTGGGTCTTTTTATGTCCTTTTTCTTACTTCTGTTTGCTCTTCAGAAATATCAGGCGGTACTTGGTTTTGAATCAGCCACCAGCTATCAGCCTTTTCACTGAATTGAGTCTGACCTTTTTTCCTCTCCTTTGGTATTTTGAAAATGTTAATTATTTTAAATTGAAATCTGAGACTTATTGTTGTTCCCATAATTGGCTGTTTGTGCATTAATTACACAGCGCTGAGACTCTGAGGCGTGAACTTGAGAGGGAGAAAATGATGAAAAGACTCTTGATGACAGAATTATGAAATTCGCACTTCCGTCAGATGGAGAATGGATTGGGGCCTTTCATGTGCCTTCTGTCTGTTTACATTCCTCTGCTTCTGTGTACTCAACATAACGCATCGGGAAAATGTGTGATATTCCTGGCTCGCCTGGATTCACCACGGTTGGTTAAAATTAAGTCTCGGCTAGACTTTAACGTGAAGGAGTTCCTTTATTCATTTGCTGCTGGGAAATAAACCTTCAGTCCTTTATCTCTCTTGAGATTTTATACTATTAACACAATTAATTTCAGGTTTGGTTTTGGTAAATCTAGGGCAAAAAGGATCAGCAAGGAGCATACTGATTTCTATTGGGAAACACTGTTCTGTACATATGTTAATAAGTGCACAGAAATTAATGTTATGCAGAATATTTTGATAGTAACATAGAAAATATGTCATTTTGTACAACTGAAAATTGCAATGAGCTACTGCTATTTGTTAAAGAACCATTTTTAAAGCAGAAGAATGATTATTACATCCTAACCCCAGGACTGTTAGTCTCCACAGAAAAATAAACGGCTGTCTTATTAAATTCCTAACCTTAACCTTTACTCAGAGATATAAATAGCTGCAAGGGGGAAAGACCCCCCCACCGTACAGGTATACGCACCCAACACTTCCTATAGTTTGTCATCTTGAACTAAACCTTCAACTAAAACTTACCGTATTTCCATTAATGATAAAAATCAGTTGTTTAAAGTAATTTGCTACTGACTTTCTAGCTTGATACTGACTTTTTTTAACTAAGTGAGAAGTTTTACCTTCTCCAGGTTGCCTAGGCATTAGGGCTCGCCCACACTCGGCCAGCTTCTGCCCCGGCATCGGCGGCTGCAGAGCCTCAGCAGTGTGGACTTAGCTCATGCAGGGAGGATTTTTTTCCTTCCTGGGTAGATAAACCACCTTCCTGACTGACATAAATTGATTGATCACTTTAAAGAATAATAACGATGATAGTTTGTGGCATAGCTGTGTCTATACCCATTTTTTCACTCTACTAATCAGCACGTGTGTACTGGCAAACCTGTGGAGGGTACACCTGGCTATACGTCCCGCTCACCTCCGGCACGCAAGCAGCCTCTACGTTCAGCGGCGCTATCTCAGGCATCAGGTGGGGTGGGTGGTCCAGCGCGAGCAGAACTGCAGCCCCAGGGAGGGTGTTTAGGTATACAGGTGACACTACCAACTATTTCCTAGGAAAAAAAAAAAGTAAGAAGAAAGAACTTCTCCATTTCCCCCTGTTCAGTAGTGCAGGGTCATCTAGAAAGCTACCAACAACTGACTGTCAGCTACCAGGTACTCTTCCAGCAGGAAAGCTTTTGTGCGTTTTGTATGGCTGAAGATGTATATTTTTCTGTTACTCTGTACACTATGTTCTCTCATTTGTATTAAGATAAAAGATTGCCCTTAATTTGACACTGATTACGATGGCTTTATCTCAGCTTAAGCAGTTTGTTTGTGTGGAGGCTGGGAAATGATTGCTGTGAGACTGGGTTTCCTTCAGAGTTAGCTTGTGCTCTTTTTGGAAACGAGAAGTCTTGAGAGCATCATAGGACTGTGTATTGTAAGTGGAGGTATGAAATGACTTGTCTATTTTATATTTACTGGGACAAGAAATTAGCATTAGCCTTCCCAGTTAAATCCATCGACCCAAACATTTCTGGTTGCCATAAAATGGGGCAAAATAAGTAGCATGAGTGGTAGTTAGAAACTCACAATACAAACCGTAATGAAGTAGCTCAACGTGAGCAATGGGCACACGGAACCATAAACCCACACCGGGACTGCAGGTTTCAGAGCACTCAGAGACTTTGCTGGGTGATCGGATACGACGTGTACACTGTCCCCCTTCTAGTGCCAAGACACTTCTATTCCTTACGTTTTAATGTACCACTCCAGCAATCCAAGGTTATTAAAAGTTGATCAGGAACATCGAATCCCCGTGAAGAAATCAGAAAGGAGAGGAAAATGCAACAGATGCAAAAGGCTGCATCCTCCATGTCCCGCCACTCTTCTCTCACCAGGTTCTGGTAGAGGGAGAAGCGGCAACACATTTTGTCTGTGCCCAAGTAGAAGTGAGCATTGTGTAAAACAAATAAAGGAAAATTGTAATTAAAGGTGCTGTTTTGGGAGGGGAAAGCGAAGTAACGTTGCGAATGGCACAGCGCTGACTCTAGCTGAATGGAGTCTGCTGCCTGCTGTTTGGCAGCCCAGTTGTGTGTGAACTGGTGGCGGTTTCACAGAGTCATTGTCAAGGAAAAACATAAAAAACCCCAGATGTGAACGCACGCTTTAGTCATACTGATTGCCGTGGGGCGGACTTTGGGAACCCTGCAATACGCCTTCAGGTCTGGGGGCACAGAGATCCAATTCCTCGCATTAGGGCAGTCTGGTCACATAAGGAAAAGCCTTTTGCAAAACTGAATGCTTGACTCAGACCAGCCCATCAGACTGTCTGGCTCGTAAACAAGCAATTAGTTTATTATTTTAAATGCAACGTTTTGCTTCTGTTGCATAAAAATTCTTCAGCTGAAATATTCAGAACTCAAAAACAAGAAATGTGAACCCTGGTTACTTTACAGTGGCCAGGTCTTTACAGCTGAGGCGTGCTCTGGCATCGCTGAGAAGGAGCAGAGACTCCTCCCTCCTTGGTTCCCACCCGGTGAAGGGGGAAAAGGCTGGCGTGGCTGCTTAGTTCCTGTGGGACGTTTTCCATGGGTACGTTGCCTTGTCTTGTTTTAGTGTCTTATCCACTGGTTGCCACCGTTTCCTGTTCTGCAGTCTAATGGAGCTTTATTAAAACTGTTTTACTGCTACCGATCTAAACTTTTAACTGCGGAATGTCATCACCTTGTTCTTTCTTACTACGTACCTTCTTCAGCCACGCTTAAGCGTCTCAGTTTTCACATCCCTTGAATAAACACTCCTGCCTCACCTCTGGTTGGGAACTACAGTGTTAGGACACCTGTTACCCAAAACCACTGTAAACAAGACAATGTCAACGTGAACATTTGCTGAGGGGCAGAAAGTCTAGATTTGCCCCTAGACCTTAACTTTGCAGGTGTTAAAGGATACTCTGCCCGAGGGTATGTCTATATAATAGTGCAGAAGTATCTGAGCTAGCTTTAATGAGCTTGCATATGTAGTTGTGGCAGCATGAAGCCCAGCACAGGCTATCATTATCATATACATTGACACATGTAAAGATAACAACACATTTGAACAGCAGCCTTCTGAAGCATGGTCTCCAGAGTTGGTGACAACAAAGGGTGGCTGAAAGGAGTTTGTCTCTTCAGCGCTCCTGGGAAAGGGTTCATCTCACCTAACATAAATACACCCCTCTCTCACCTGATGAGAGATCAAAGGAACTGCCTTCTGGAGGTGCCTCTGACTTAAATGTCTACCTTTATATTGCTTAAAGTTAAGTGAGATGAATCCTGCTCTCCATCCCTCTGGTTAGGTCTACATTGCAAACACTTGCCGACGCGGCTACATCATCCAGGGGTGCTTTGAGGTGTGATTTGTGATTGATGTAGCTCTGCCAGCAAAAGCCTCGCACGTTAGGTGTAAATACAACTACCAGAAACACCCTGTTGTCAGAAGAGCTTTCATCCCTTACGGGAAAAACAGAGAGCTGGGCCAGCTTACAGTGGCATAAGCACGGAGGCATCACTACGGTCGTGTCCAGTCTGGGAGCAGCTGGTTGATGAAACCTCCTGCTATAACCACGCTGGCGAAGCCTTCCAGGGGCAGCCCTGGCTTTTGACAGTGCCCCGAGTGATGCTCTGACCCGGTCAGCAGATCCCAGCTTTCCAGCGTGAAGTCTCTAAGTGGCAGAATGCAATGTTGTCATGTTCGGGTGATTCCAGCCAAATTTATTGGCCATTTAAGTAGCTATGCAAGGAGTTAAATATTTTCTCATATTGCAGTCTCTTATGGAAGCCAGCCAACTGTGCTTTGTTTTCATGTGGTTCAGCTGTTTTCACTATTTTGTTTTAAAAGGAATAACCAGGTTTTCTTTAGCAATGTTGTTTGAGATCCCACATCTCTATCAGATCCCACAGTGTGTGCAGATTTTTTCGCCTTTCGAACATACTCAGACCCTGAAAGTGCAATGTTTGAAAATTAACTCCTCCAAAGTTTCAGTTCGTGGCTTCACAACTCTCTTGCAACAGGATGCCTACGTGCCCATTTGAAACAGAGCTTGCAATGCAGTGAAATGTTCCATTGGAGGCAGCATCATGTTTTGTTTGAACTGTTTACAAATAACCTTTGTTTTGCTTCCTTATTTTTTTTTTTTCCCTGAATACATTTCTAGTTCGTTGGCTACAAAAACCTACTCGTAATTATGCAATGGGATATTGGGTTTTTTCTTTTTGTTTTTTCTTTTTTTTTTAAATGTCCTGATGTTCAAGGAGTTTGCAATAAATATACCGAGGCTGATCCGTAACTGCATGTAAGATCAGCCTCACAACCGTGTTTCGTAAAGTTAAGTGCCGTAAAAGGACCTGTAGATGACGTGGAGAAGGAGGAAAGGGAGAGAGCAAGTGGAGGAGAAGCCTTCTTTGGCAGCTGCAGCCTTGACTGGTGGGTAGCAGCTTTACCGTAAGATTGCTCACACCATTTTGTTTCATCTGAGTAGCAGCGTGTATCATCAGACAGTGTGTGATGGCATTTTGTTGAAAACGTGCCTCGAGAGAAACTTTTACGGCTCCGCTGTTTACCTGTTCCTGTATTCATGCCTGCAATAAATGAGATGAAAAATAAATCACAGAGTCTGAGCAATTTGTAGTCACATCAGTCAGTTAGGAGGCGTGGGGCGGTATGCCAATTAAAGGAAACATTTGGTCGCTCATAAAGTGGATCCACCTTCGTTAAAAAAAAAAAAAATCCTAAGGAAAACCCACAGAATTTCTTCAAAAAAGCCCAGAGGGTTTTCTCCAGCTTGAAGTTACAGGCCAGCGTTGTAGGGGGCCAGTCACCTGTTGGGTCGTTAGCTGGGACACGCTTTGCTGAGTACCAGAGCTGGAGGAACACCAGCAGGATCGAGGTGGAGAAACACGGAGCATGGCATGTTGCTGGTCTTTCAGCTGGGGCTCAAAAGGCGACAAAAAGCACCGCTGGAGTGGAGGGGTGGGGAGAAATCTGCCTTTTCACACCGTTAGCTGAGAGACCCCAAGTTGCTAAACTGCTCCATGAAGGAAAACTTAAAAAAAAAGAAAAAAAGATCCAAACAGATCACCACCACAGCAAGCCTGTTCCTTGTAAATATTTCTTGGTTTAACACAACTGAAACATTTCACGCAGATTTTTACCCCTGATTTTGCCATTCTTTAAATGTCTACATGAAAAGTTGCTTCCGAATGAAACACTTCTGTTTTCTTTTGTTCAAAGATCCCTAAATCAGGACGCTTTGACGTTAACTTTCCCAGTGCACTTATTAAATGAAATCCCAGTAATGTTCACCCCATTTTCTGAGGTTGCCAAAACTCTATATTCGGAAGGAATGTGATCCCATTCCAGTTGCTCCAGCTGGGCATTCATCTATTTTTAATTTCTATGCAGGGAAAGCAGGGGGAGCAACAGATCAACGTTCTGCCATCAGTACTCAATTTATACCAAGAAAATTGATTATCCAGTCAGAAAACCTAGTTAATTAATTCCCCTTAATACATGTCTTCGCTAAAGAAAGAGTGTTCTGGGGTGCAGGGGAATGAGAAGCTGTGCGCGGAAAGGTCAGCAAAGACTCCCGTGTAACTTGGCAGCAACTGAGAAGCGTGAAGACTTCAGAGATGTAAATCTGAATAATTTTTTTTTTGGTTTATTATCAGATGACTGATCTGTGGGACTGCGGCACGAGGTCACTGAGATAAATTCTGTTTCTCAGGGGACACACTTTCTAGAGCAGAAAACAGGCTTGGTGTGCAGAGACTATTAACTCGGGGGGGTGGGGATGAGGCAGGAGTTTCCAGCCTGGCTGCGTCGCACAAATCCTGCTGCAGCAGCGGTGCGGGAAGGCGCCCGTACGGGTGCAGACCCGGGCCGGTGGAACTACTCCAGCCCTCGCGAAAGGCGATGGCCACGCTCTCACCAACTGCGGTGAAGCCTTTGGGGCTGGCAGGCGCCGGGATGCCCATGCCCAACCGCAGTTTGCCCTAAAGTGGGACCCTGCAGCACACCCAGTGTCAGGGCTGGCTGTCAGCAGGCCTGCTGGAAGGGATGCCGGGGAATGAGGGAAATAAAACATAAACCATTGCCCTCCTCCGGCCACCCCACGGCAGGTTCACGGAGCACCCCTAGCTCCGGGTGTGAGAGGAGGAAAGCAGGCTTGCCCTTTGAGTGAGAAACTGGGCATGGGATCAGCTTAGCTGTGGCATCAGATGCGTTTGACCAACCCCAACTATTGCAGCTATGTCTTATGTCCTGCCAGTAGCACATAAGGTATGTGTGGTGTCTTCTCCTCCAGGTTTCAGGGTCTGCGATGGTCAGGGGAGAAGGGAGGAAACCAACACGGAGGCAGAGAGCAGCAGACGACCCACACCATCACCTGCTGGGTGGCCTGGCAGAAAAGCCCTGCCTAAAACAACGTTTGCCTTTTTAGTTTATTTTAAAACTACAGATATAAAACTGCATCGTTACATAGGTCATGTGCAATTGACACTAATTACATATATATTTAATGAGTATTTCTACAGTGCGTGCAGTATACAATGCCAGTGACCACACAGCTCTGCCCTGGAGTGTCTGGCACGGCAGCGAGGCATAAAAGCCACACGGATCTTTACTGTTTCACGCGCTGATTATTCAGCTCTGGAAGCGGAGGGCCACTTACCCTCCTGCACCGTTCTTCCCCTGCTTCTCATTAGCAAACTCTTCTGGAAATCCAAAGAAAACACAGCACGAATTCTTTTCTTTGAAGGTACTTAGTCAGTGACGCTTAGCATCACAGGGGCCCAGTGATGTGAAGAACTCAAGTATCATTTCTTTAAAAATCACTCGCCTTGCTGCTTTTGAAACCACAAAAAACCAGTGATTTCTGTGCTACCTGCCTCGCACTCTGCTCCAGCAGTGCCAGGCTCGGCAAGGGCACAGGGTGGCTTGACGGGAGGGGACAAAGTGTTGGTCTCTTTGGGCAGGGGGTGGACAGCTAACACCCCCAGCGCTTCCTCCCCTCCTGGGGCACGCTGCTTGCTGTGACTGGCACAGCTGCTGCGTCCTCTGAGGTGGGACCTGCCCAGCCCTGCCAGGAGGCGGGAGGATGTTTGCAGCTCCAGGGTCACCCAGGGAGAGTTTGGGGCTGGAGGGGGCTGAGTGCGGTGCCTGTGTACGTAAGAGGCACACATGAGAGCTGGGGCTCTGGAGGTTTTCGAGGCTGCGTTGCTCCTGGGGTGTGTGGGCGTGAGGAGATGTGCGAGGCTCTGGGGAGGTGGGTCAGCGTGAGCTGCTCTCTGCCTGGGTCTGTGAAATAAGGGGTTTGGTGGCAGGGGCATCACTGTGAGACTGGTCACTCCTCCCTCCTGCAAAGGAGTTCCGTGCCTGTGCCCTCCACAGCTGACTAAACCCCACAGGGCCGATCTTTGCTCCAGGAAGAGAGCGAGGTCCGTGGCAGGGCTGCGGTCAGTGCCTTCAGCAGCACTGAACAAAACCAGCAGCACCCTCATCGCACCGGCTCATGGCTCTTTTGAGGCAACACACGGATGACAGAGCCCCCGAGAAGCACTTCTGCCAGGCCTGCCAGCGATGAAGACAAGGAGGCAGAGTGCTGGAGCTGACTTAGCTTTGCAGCCCAAGAGCGCTCCTGTATTTCATTTCCAGTCTGACAAGCCAAGGCTCAGTGTGGGTTTTGGCCAGCTCGACAACTTGCCCTGGTTATTGCAAGCCATCAAGAGCAGAAGGTACCTCCTCAAACCACCTGCTCCTCAGTCCCTTCATGTCTCTCCATGCTGTCCTGCTAATCCCCCTCCCTCCTCCGCTTGGTGCTCACCCGCTGACCGGTTCACAAGCACTTGCTTCCTTTGCCCCCATGAGCATCCCTCCCACACAAACACCTTTAGCTTTGTTCACTTTCCAGATGAAAATCTTTTGCATTTCTGAAGCCCCTTGCCAGCCCTTGATTTCCCTGACCCTCAGTAGGTGCTCCTCCATCCACACTTATCTTCTACCCTTCCCCTGTGACTCCCTCATCTCGCCATCTCCGCTCCACCTGTCCCACCTCTGGCCAGCTCTGCCCACATCGTGGTTGCCTTCCTCTCCCCAGACAGCTCATCTCACCGCCTGCTCATCACTGTCAGGCCTCCAGACTTCCCTGACAGGCATTACAGCACAACAGGTTTTCTTGTCAGCCAGAAAACCCCCATGAGATGACCTCTTGCTAGGGACCAGCTGCCTGGCGAGGGTCTGTCATCAGCCACGGCTGCCAGGGGCTCTCCTCGGGTCCAACCTAAAGATCTGTGGGTGCAGCACCCAGCTTTGGAGATGCTCCTACCTCTGCAGGGCACCATAGGCAGGAAGGGCACAGAGGAATGCTTTTAGAGGGGGGAATCAGCATTTGCTCTGCCCTTAAAATGAGAGATTGTACTCTCACATTTTGGAGGGTTAGGCTCCATTTTAACACAAAGAATTAATGAATGGAGGCACCCTGAAGACACATGACCAAAGATACACTTGCCTTCTTTCTTTCTTTCCTTCCTTCTTCTTCAGGCAGCATATTTCAGCAACGTTCCCATACTCCCCACCCTCCTGCAGGGTAGCCATGGCCATCCCTTTATCCCTCCTATGCGGTCTTTTGCTGTGCTGCTCCGTATTGCTGTACCAAACCTTGAACCACTGGAAAGAGGTGGGGGATGGAGTGGGAGAGGTCTCATTTCATAAAGCCAGGCTGCCAACTCATTAACCCCCCTTCAGGGGCTTCTTTTCTCTTCTTTTCTTTCTCTTCTTCTCTTCTCTTCTCTTCTCTTCTCTTCTCTTCTCTTCTCTTCTCTCCTCTCCTCTCCTCTCCTCTCCTCTCCTCTCCTCTCCTCTCCTCTTTCCCTCTATGCACAACCTCACTTACCAAACCCAAACTGTTGCTCTGGCAATGAAATCAATAACAAACTTCTGGGATTGCCTACCTGGTCTCACAGGAGAAACATACCATTAAGTCTAAAAACCCCTGGTTTAATTGCTTCTTTTTTCCTTTGTGTGTGTGTGCTGAGATAAACAAAACAAAAAGCAAGCCTGATAGAGCAGTACCTAACAAACCAGAACTGTGAAATACCTTCCTGGAGGGGAAAAAACCTTCCTCTGACAGTCAGAGGGAAGTTTCCCAGCAATATGCACTCTTTCTTCATTTGTGGGGTTTCCATCTCCCATCCTCCCCCAGAAACACAGTCTTGGTTCCCTCTCTGGAAAAGCTGCGTTAGCGCAGTGTCCTGGACCCCTGCACTGCTGGTCCTGCGTCCCACCCACAGTGGCTTGAAACATCTCCCCACACAAGAGCTGTCCCCCTGGTGCTGCTTCATTACCTACCCGGCTCAGCAGACCCAAAAACTGGGAGGTGCAGATGAGCTGTTGCCTTCACTGCATCTGACAGGTCCCATCGTAAGACCCTGAAGAGCTCAGCATGAATTTGGCAGTGAGGACCATGCCTTGGTAGGTCTCAGCAGCCTCCTACTGTGTGCATTACCTATGAATTGAGTGGCAAAACCTCCAGGCGCCACTTTCTAGGGACACTGCAGTCCTGAAAGAAATCTCTCACCACACTAAGGTGGCTCGGTTGATCTCCAAGAGCCACCTCTGCCAGCCCTGAGCCACTGTCCCCACCAGCCTGTTCACGCCTGTTTGCAGAGCCCTGGCAGCACGGCGATCTCTGCTTGAACAGGGCTCTGGCAGGACAGCTTTGCTTGCTTGAAAACCCTTCCAAGAACACTGCACTCAAGTCCCAGAGGGGACCTTCAGGACATGCAGGACTTGTCTCCTGCAACTCTGGGCCTGCTCAGGGCAGCTCCGATCTCCTCAAGCGGCTCTTGGGCATCCTGCTGTGTCACTGCTGTCTCCGGCTGGGGAGACTGGCACAGCTCTGGGTCCCCTTTGGCAGGTCTAGTCCTAAAGTCCAATTAGGGTTGTTTATGCTCATATTGTAACTGAATGAAAAAAAAAAAGAGATGCTTCAGAAGGTCAAAGAGTATGAAGAGATAAATGTAATTGCAATAAGTGGAATATATTGAAAGATACTACTGTTTAATTAAAACCGTATGAATTATGCATGTGTCTCTTACACAGCCTGCCACTGTGTGGGCTCAGGCAGTAACCGCGTACACTCAGCAGCAGCTACTGGGTGAAACCCACGGCTGCTTAATTCCTCGCTCACGCACCTCACACCGCCAGCTGGAGTTTCGCTAGGAGTAAACAAGTCCATACACGGGGTTTGCTTGGCGCTACCGTTACTTTTCTGTGCTCTCAGGACCTGACAAGGGATGCGAATCTCACCCCACCAGTGTCCCTCCAGGAGGATGGAGACTGCCTTCCAGGCAACTTCTACAACGTCAGACTTAAAAATCACACTATTTGAGGGTGCAGAGTTGCTGGGAAGGAAAGAAGTGGGGTGGGCTACCGACACCTACCCCATGGGGCTGTGCAGGCGGTAGCATTCTGCAGTTTTGGGGTGTAAAGCCTTACGTGGGGCCCACGGGCTGGCCAAGGACCGCAGCAGCCTGTCAGGGACGGTACAGGCGGACAGGGCTTGGTGGTGGGAAGGTCCCAGCACCTGCAATCCTCAGAGCATCCCAGAGCTGGCACTGCCGCCCCCACCTCGAGGTGCCCAACGTCACCCTCAGATGCCTGAGCTCAGCTCAGCTTTCAGCAAACGTACTGCAAGCTATTTCATTAATATGGAGCAGTGCCTTTTTATAAATGCTTTGCTGTCCTTCAAGGTAAACATAAAACCTTCCCCGTGAAGGCAGATGGTTGCTCTTTGCAGCGTTGCCGAGCCCATCCCAGCAGATTGCGCCCAGGGCTGCGGCATCAATCTTCTGCTAAAGGCTGCTTCCTTCTCGTATCTTCGTTTACCAAATGTGGTGAAGCTAACTCCCACGAGAGAAAACAGATCCCATTAGTGTTTGTAGAAAATTCAAACAGTCCATTATGAAATTAAAACAGGAAACTAAATGATTTTGGGGGGGGGAGGCGGCCTTGTCTCCCTAATCACTTAATAGAGGCCCATACATCTCGTCAGAGCTTGCAGTAAATCATGCCTTGTTATCAGCCAGATGTGAAAGCTTATGAAATCTGAATCCAAGCGTTCACCTCCAGCTAATTTACTGTGATTTGTTCCTCATTTCCATGCCGTGTGGAAAAGACAATGGACAAGATCTCTTTTTTTTTTTTCTTTCTTTTTTTTGGTTTACCCAACTCTACCTTTTTCTTCTAGGGAAACTTTGGCCTGGGTTCAGGCAGGCACTTAAACACAAGCCCAGCTTCAGGGTGGGACTGGTACCCCCAGCCTACCTCCAAAATAGATGGGGGTGATTCAAACAGTTGCCATGAAAGCGCTCGCCTGTGCTGTGCCAAGGCTTTACATCACGAGATACTCTTACCAGGCACATTTGATAAGTTATGTGCGGCTGTTTGCTTGCATGCTTTTTTGCTGATGACAAGAATAATACATAATGAAGGTGAGGAGCTGCAGCCTGCTCCGAGAAAGGTAGGCGACTTATTTTCCTTTCCGTACCTGGCGTGGTTGGGCTTGGATAAATTTTCAAGGCTGAGTCTCACCTGTTTGGCTTGCACCAACTCAGGACATGCACGGACCTCAGCTGCTGCACAAGGGAGGCTACTGGGATGCTGGGGCAGAAGACCTGGGAAGGAGGGTTAGCTGGGCACCATGCAGAGGCACAGCACAGCTGGGAAATTAAAGGAAGCATCTGGAACACGAGTCTTAGGAGGAGCAGCTGAGGGAACTGGGGTTGCTTCGTCTGGAGAAGAGGAGGTTGAGAGGAGACCTGATCGCTCTTTACAACTATCTGAAAGGAGGTTGTGGTGAGGAAAGGAGGTTGTGGTGAGGTGGATGTTGGTCTCTTCTCCCAAGTAACAAGTGATAGGACAAGAGGGAATGGCCTCAAGTTATGCCAGGAGAGGTTTAGGTTGGATATTAGGAAAAATGTCTTCACTGAAAGGGTGGTCAGGCATTGGAACAGGCTCCCCAGGGAGGTGGTGGAGTTACCGTCCCTGGAGGTGTTCAAAAAGCATGTAGACGTGATACTTTGGGACATGGTTTAGTAGACATGGTGGTGTTGGGTTGACAGCTGGACTTGATGATCCTAGAGGTCTTTTCCAACCTTAAAGATTCTATGATTTTATGAAAGGAGTCTGGTGTTGTGGACAGGCCTAGGGATGGAGGGTTGGCCAGGGGAGTTGGGTGTCTCCAGGGATCAGGGTTTAGGAGAAGGAAGAGCCAAAAGCAGCTAAAGCCCAGAAGGGATTTTTTTTTTTACTTTGACCTTTTGCTATGGTGTGCTATGGGTTGTACACTGCTTTCTCTGCATCCTAAAGGCAGAGGAGGACTGGAAGCTGTGATGTGAGCTACTGTTGTCTATTTGGTGATGTCTCTCTCTCTCTTGGTTATGGTCGTGTTGCATGTGCTGGTGCCAGCCTGGGTTTGCTGTGTGCCCTGGCTCCTCTGCCAGGTTTGAGGCTGCCTGCAAATTGTATCTGGCCCTGGATACATGGTGAGAGGCTTTTAGGGATGCTCCAGATTATCTTTTTTGAATACACGATAGATAATCAAGCTCGACAGCCTCAAGCTTGGGAGAGAGAGAGGGGACGTTGAGAGAAGTCCGAGGACAGGATGTGTTTCACAAACTGAGTCTGTGGGAGCTTCTCACTCAAATGTGGACCACATTAAAACATCACTGTGACCTCTGGCTTGTACAGCCCAGGGTGATCAGGCTGTTTCCCTTCCTCTCCTCCTCAGGGCAGGGACCGTACCTGCTCCCACGGCTGCTTTCCAGCAAGGGAGAGTTGGGGAATGGTTGAGAGCTCTCATGAAATCTCTTGCAGAGACTTGAGCCACTAAAGTTCAAATACAAAAGAGGAACTCCCCCCTCATTGTTTTATGAGTGTTTCATAGAGGCAGTAAGAGCCCAAACACAAAGCGAAACCCTCAGGAATGGCTGAGCAAAAGCTTGGTAGGGGCTGAACCACCCAGGCAGGGAGAAAGCACTTCTTTAAGTCAACAATTGCCTTTTTAGAGGATGTTCCTCAAAACAGTTTGGCTGAACCCCCAGTTCTTCTTGGCCAGCAGAGAAATAGGCAATGGTACAAGTGGTCCATATCCCACCCACGAGTGCTGCAGAGCACAGTACAGGCGGTGCAGGGACTTTGTGGCCTCTGGGAGGAGTTACCAGGAAAGCATGGCAGAGGTCTTACCAGTCTCCTATTTTTCTGAATGGGGGGAGAGGATGGGGACAGGAAAGAGAGTTGCACCAAAGTCTGCATGGGCAGTGGAAAACTTTGGGGTTGTTTTGCTGGTGATTTTTATATGTTAGTACAAGTAGATGAGCCCAGCATGCTGCGTTAACGTGTGGGATTCTTTCTTTTTATCCTTTATTAATACAATAAAGTGTGTGTTGGCAAGTGGAAATGGACTTGAGAGACAGGAGAAATACTTCTCCATGCCTTTTTCTGCTTTGAAAGCAATCAAAGATAGCTTTTGGCTTGCAGAGTTACTCTGACATACTTGACTTATTTTTGTATTCCTGGGTTTCTCTTATTTGTGTGTACATAGTTGCAACAGAAATTAAACTTTAAACTGTAGGATTTCATCTAAAGCATCTGAATGGAAATGGGACCACTTCAGAAATATGAGCAATGCACATATAAATGTCAACTGGATATTGAACCCAAAGAAGCGTGAGGTCTCAAAAAAAGAAGAGGTGTAGAGAAATCTAAAGAAAATCCCGGTACTGGCATTCTTTCAGTAGAAAGACACTGGGAAAATGCAGGAACCGCCTAACAACAGCGCAGGTGTGGCCCAGGCTGGAGCAACTGGGCTGTCGCCACAGAGGATGATGCCTAAAGAGCTAACCTCGAAAAAATCTGGTTTGCCAGCACCATGAATTTGTCTTGAAGTTGTGAAAATGTGAAAACTACAGTTGATGCTGTGTGGGTTGGAGCTCAAACCTTTCAAAAGACAAGTAAGACTTTAAAAATATTCAGGTGAGTAAAAGTGCATTTCCTGGGCTTTACCACACTGCTCTGAACTGCTGCACAAAATACCGTGGGAACGCCCGGGCCAAGAACAGAGCCGGTGAGAAGGCGGTAAGGTCTTGTTGGAGCTTGAGCAAGAGCTTCCTTACTCTGCCGAGACTGCAGAGTGGTGGGATTTTTGATCTTAAAACCCATTCTAATTCACAAGTGGGGATCTGAGGAAAGGTGTTTCCTAATGTTACTCAGGCCTCCGCTTTTGCGCTGGTTTGTGTGCCCAGCCAGCTCACGGGTTCGGGGAGAAGGAATGGCTGCCAGCTGAATCTCACTGCTGTGCTGCTGGAGCACTGCTCTTACCACCGCCTTTAACGAAGAAGTGGAGCCAAGTAAATCTGCTCCTTTCAAACTGTCAAAAAAGCTATCCGTCCTGTTTTCTTTTGTGAAAAAGAAAGCGATGCCCAGAAGTATTCAGTGTCTCTAAAACACACGCTCAGAGAAAGGGAAGAAATGTGCTAGTGAAATGGTTGTCCCACTGTGACCTGCGACAGTTTTGGGCAGCCTGGAGAACTGCTGAATTAAGCTGAGGGCATCCCGCGGGCTGTCCTGGCCAGCAGACAGAGAAAACAAGGCTGCTTCTACATGCCGGATGACCTCTGCCTGCCTTTGTACAGTCTAATTCGAGCAAGATCAAAAATATGGGCGATGGTAAGCTTAAAGGCACCGGCACGAGGTTGAAGGACAGAGCTACAGCTGGGTGGTGGCCAGAGTCCACAGTAGGTGACCAGGATGAACGGGCATCTTGGACACACGGACAGGTGAGCTCTTCTCACCAAGCAAGGCGTTTTTCACCTTGTCTTCTCAGTGCTCTTGGAGAAGACTGTAATAAATGAAACACAGGACCAGGAAAGGTGGAAAGAAGAGAGTAATTTAGAAGAAATAATCTTTCCTTAGGGCATTTAGACATGGACAAGCTATCCAAACTGCCTGCACCCAGAGGATTTAATACTGGTTTTTCTCAGCATCTGCTGATCAGGTCACGTGCAGCATTTCAATTTGCACTGGTAAAAGAAACACAGATTCTAGAAAGCTCTTACTTCGTTATCAAAGCCAACGCCACAAGTGGCTCTGGGCTTCTAGTGCTGGCCCTTTCGAGTCCATGGTAGCCACAGCAAATGGGGCAAAGCCAGTGGCGTGCAGCCTGACAGGGGAGGGCGTGAGTCCCAGGCACTGTAGGCCACTACACCTTATCATGGCAACTAGATCAGATGAGTAATCTCGGAGCTTGCCTTCAGGCAGCTGTCTGGCTGATCTCACAGATTTCACTGCAACAAAACGTCAGTGTTTTAATATCTGCGACATTTCTTTAGCTTCAAGAAGCAATAATGAATCTTTCTTGGCTACTTATTAAGTATCAGAGAAAATCAGCTAATTCTTCTTATCTGAAGAGACAATACTGGAAATAATCTTTTTTTCATTGAATTTAAGAGTAACAAGCATCAAATAAAAGCCTGGTTAATTAACTAAAGTAATCGAACAAAACCTCAAATGGATTTATTCTCAAGTAGCAACCAGACAGATTTAGTGCCTAGGAACCATCCAAACACCTCAAGTGGATCCTGCCTTTTCTTTCCTCCAGAAATGTATGCTGAAGAAAAGGTGGTCTGGAATGCACAGAGCAGAACAAGGCATAGTAAGCAAACCTTACCACCACTCAGAAGAGGGTACGGGCCAGATGCCTGCTGCCGTCAGCTGGCACAGCTCTATTCAGCTCGTGGACTGCACAAATACGTTCTAAGAAATGGGAGCAACCAGAGTCTGGTGAAAATTAGCATACTTCATCAAGTTTCTGAAGGGCTAAGGTAGAGGACTGAGCTGCCAAGTAAAGGAAGACGATGCCTGTGATTTAGACCTGCTTTGAAAAGATTACATTGAGTTTGTAGATAGCTATGGTGAAGCAGACGCTCCTTCCTGGTGAAAAGGTAGATGCTACTCTGCACCCATGCAGGTCTGTAGGACAAGATATACACATACAATGTTTTTAGTGAGCTCCAGGGAGCAATCTTACTCTTCGAAGAGCTCTGACAGGCAGCAACCTCAGAACGCAACACTGGCTGATAACACAGATTGTCGTCCCCCCCAAGAGGGCAGCTACACCAGGACAAAGTTAATGTGACTACTGCAAGGCAGCGAAGGTGAAGCTAGCCTTGTAAAGTGTGGTAGGACTGAGGAGAGTGCAGAAGAACCAGGCTGGACAGATGGGTGGCTGTGTGGGGCTGTTCCTCATCAAGGAAATGCTTGGTTATGCTGCTGCTCCAATGCTGCTCAGTTCAGGTAAGGGGATGTTTGATCACTTTGGGCACCATGAGAGGGTAAGATGCCTCTCCCCACTGCACTGCTCAAGACATCATGGAGAACATGAGGCACTGCTGAAGCTACTTTCAGGGTTTTTTTGCAGCAGCTGACCGACCAAGTCCCAGGGTCAAAGCAACATAGTTGGGTTAGCATATGGCTGTGCTATAAACCAGATGTGGCACTGCACCGATGTATCTGATACACTGGCATACATGCTCCTTCTTCAGGAGCTACCAGTTTAGTCAGCATCAACTTGGGAAGGAGGATTGATTCACAGCAGAGACGTTACCCAAAAGTCTGAGTGCAAAGCCATAGGAGCTTGATGAGCAAATGACCCTGCAGCCTCTTCGGGTCTAGTAACACCAGCAGGATGTGTCCTCTGCTTCACCACAGCTGTTCCACTGAGCTGCTTCTCATCTTGTGAGAAATGCTGTTTCACACTGGCAAAGCTCTGTCAGATGGTGATATTTTCCCTGCCTGGGGTGAGGTTTCTTAGCTGGCAGGCTTAGCACCGTGTGGGAGGTTCAGTGAGGTTTCACGCATGCTCCATATGCTGCTCTTCCTCTGTAGACACACAGGTCTGCAAATCTGGCTGAAAATAAAGTGAACAGCAACCCTTGTCCTGCTAAGGACTGCCTATTTCCATTCAGATGCCATGTTCCCACGTGAAGCATCCCTGCTGTGGCCATTCTGTAAGGGCTTCTCTGGTCCTATTCATTTTTCTCTTGTTTGTTGTCATTGTGAGCTAAATAGTTGCTAGCTGTTTTGGAGGGAAGAGGGGAGCCCGGTGGCAGGCAGGACTTCGAGACCCTAACTGAAGAAAGGAGGGAGGTGCGTTGGTAGCCCTCTCTGGCTCCTGAAGTGTCATCTCCACCTCTCGACGCTCACTTACAGGCTTTGCTGAATACAAATGCATGGTAATACTCTGGCTGCTTTGCTTTCTGTGGAATGGATCCTTTTAACACGGTTTGCTTCCAAAAGCGCGCAAAAAAAAAAAATTAGTGTGCTTTATATGTGAGTTAGTATTGTTTTCTACAGCTTCTTTTGAGATCTCAGGAAATTTGTGAGAAGAAAAATTTTCCTTTTAGGTTGTCTCACTGTTGCTTATGGTCAGACAATTAAACATTTGGGAAGCCAAAAATTAGGCTTTCTACCTTTTTCATTGAAGTATGAGCGCAACAGTTCACTCGAAAATGTGAGCAATGGAATAGATTAAATCTTCTCTCAAAGACACTTTTAATGCTGATGTGATCCTCTGCAAGGAAATTTGTTTTTTACTGTTCTTTTTTAAAAAAAATTCAAATAGAAAAATAAATTACATTTTGTAGTACTTTCTCTTTAATGTGATTGAATAGCGGGATGTTTTTAATTAAGACAAAAATCTCCATGTTAATAGCCTTGATTAAAGAGGCTTTTAAATAGTCTATCTGCCTGGCTACATTCCATCTTAAAGCTCTGCAGAAGAAGATGCCTTTCATGTTGAATTTAAATGCTTATTATCCCTTTGAACTCTGTCAGTCCACTTACTTGAAATATTATTCTTCCCTTCTAGCCTATGGAGTCAGCTCACCAAGAGATTTTGGTAATGTCACTCTCTGGGGAACTCCACTGGCTCATTTGAACCTTGAGCTAGCAGCTGGGGGTAGTATTTCAAAGCTCACTGTGATCTGCTGCCTCACTTCAGTGCCAGCCCTACTGCAGGACATCCGTGCGGTTGCATCACCTGGAACAATGAAGCCTCAATCTCATCTGTGGGCCTCAAGACAATAACCACTGATAGCTTATAAATAGCGATCTCATTTCAAAATCACGTTACCCCTGTGGTACCTCCTGAGCAGAAATCTTGGGGAGGGGAAAAGGGAGACAGGCTGGGCAAGCTCCTGAAAAACTGCTGTTAGATGTGAACGTGAATAACTGAAAAAGGGTTTGTTTTTTGTTTTATTTTATAAAGCCTCCTTTTTTTTTTCCACTGATGGCTACCATAAATGTCGTAACGTCACCATCTACTTTGTTGTATCACATGGTGAAAGCAAGGCAGTGCTCCTTCACGCAAGCGTTGCATAGCAGAGCTTCCGCTGCGTGTCTCTTACGGTAGAAGGGTGTACGCTCTGCTACTGCTCTTGGCTGAACAGCATGCCCGATGAGCCAGAGCAGGCAGCCAGGCGAGCTGCCGCCTGTCATGGTCGTGCTCAGTAACTGAGCAGCAAGAGGGGGGCAGGTGAGCTTCCAGGGCTGGAACAGCCAAGACTGAAGAGGAAATTTTGGCGTAGGAGAAGATGCTGAGGGTTTAGAGAGCATCCATTCAGGCCTTCTGCCAGCCCCTCTTTGGGGTCAGGTACCTGTCAAACACTCCCAGTACGGAAACAGCACAAGGTCATCATTAGATGACCTCTGATGACAACCAGTGAAGAAAAGAGGAAGTGATGTGGGGGTCAATTGTTCAAATAAGGATCAAGGAAGCACCAGAAATGTTTATTTTTGTGGTCCTACTTCCACACTCATTAAGCTAGCAATTTTCACACAGCCTGTATTGTCCACCAGAGTGTCCCCTGGGCCAGTGGCCAGCTGTCCCACTAAATGGTTTATGTATGTGCAGTACCTGTAGCAATGTTCCTCTGCAAAATTGGGCAGGAGGACTCCCGCTGTTAAAACTACCGTACAATGGAAGAGCTGGAAGACCTCACTCCCTTCTCCCCCCGAAAGTGAAATACCAACACTGCATCTCAAGCCTACACAGCTCTCCCAGTTCCCTTATGAGAAATGCAAAATGTTACTGGGTTCCTTCGGTAACATAATCAGAAAAGTAAAGCAAAATAGTCTTTTACTAAGAAATTGTGACTTTGCTAAGCTGTAGTTCTGGAGGTCGACTTCATAACCGTGGGGCCACGGCTGGAAGGATGCATGTGAGTTTTTAAAAGTGGTTAAATATGCTTGTGACAGTTGCCTCCAAAGTCAAGCTCAAATAGAAAAGAGGAGACAAAAATAAACATTGCTCAAGCCTTTCATCCATTGCAAGCTGTCAAATGGGACAGGTGCTGCTGAAAAACTCCTCTACAATTGTGTCATTAGAAGCTGAATCATCGTGTGAGGGAAGGGAGCTGGGTGGAGGGGTTGGGGACTGCCGGCAACCTTAACTTCAGCACAGACTGATCTTCAGAGAAGTGCTGGTCAGAAGCAGGAGTTTCTTGTGTTTTGAGAACTTCCTTCAAACTGGGGATGAAAAGCCAAAATTCCCCCTTGATAAAACTAAGTGAAGTATCCAAACTTAGTCTTCTGATGGTACTAAACTGTTTGGATAATGGCAAACAAAATAGGTATTAATATAAGAAGAACGGTATTATGTCCTGAGTTTGAACAAAATGCTAGAATCAAACAAGAACTCTGATTCTCCAAAGAAAATAAGAAAACTGAAAGCCTTGTGTTGATGTTCACTTTGCAAATATTATCAATATTGATACTTCCCTACACATGAGAGTTTTGAAGAGTTTCAGGTTTTTTTGCTTTTCGTTGCTTTAGCAAATGTGATGCTTCTAAAAACACCCCCAACTAGATGCTGAAACATTTCACGTTTACTACACGATGGCAAAAGCTGTGCTGCTTCGCAAGCGCTAGTGTGCCACAAAACCTCAACTCCATCCTTGAGGGGCTGCCTGGAGCTGGGACCACGGCAGCATCTGGTCCCTGCCTGCTGGTTGCCATTGCGCCTGGAGCCTGCACAATGACATCATGGCACGCCTCAGCCGGTCGTACAGCACTACCCACCCGGGGTGTCTCTTTTCAGCATCTAGCCAGGGTACAAAAGGGCTAAGGGAGCGGGCAAACTAACCAGTCTCTCTTGGGGATGTCCAGAAGAAAACTCAGATGGCAGATTTGAAGTGTCTATGTCATGCAGCAGATACCAGCTAACGGCTTTTTTTAGGATTTCTGCACGCCTACTCCTATGTAGAAAAAAGACCTCACCCTAGCGTGGCCTCAGCTTGGCCACGCTCTCGGGTGCCAGCGCTGTAACACTGCGACCCCCTGTGAGGAGCAGTGAGAAAGCCTCAGCTCAGTGCTTTTTTTGCTATCCGCTGCTCCGTTTTGGGGGTGTTGACATGCGGGAATATTTTACAATGACAGGGAGAGGGCTCTGCGCACATGCCGGAAACTGGACATCAGAACAGGGGAGTCCGGATTTCTCTCCAAGTACCAGATTGATATCAGGATTTTCCCCCCCTGTTTTCCTTTTTCCCCGTTGATGAGCTTTGTTTTCATTAATGCTGTGAAGACTGTTTCCCTCTCTCAAATTGGCATAGCAACAGCATCAGAACAAAACTCAAAAGCATCGACTTCACGACATACTGAAATGGCTTCAGAATTTATAATAGGCTCTCATTTATTTGAAGCATAAGGGAAGGGGCTATTGCACAGCATACACCTTAGGCTGTTGGAAACCTTTCTTCCGTGCACACGTTGACTGCCAAATGAAGATAAGCCAGTTAAATACCTGTTCTTTAATTAGGTTTATCCTTGTAAACATCTGTATGAAAAACACTGAAGTAACCTTAGGATATATTGCGTAGCTGCGCAGTAGAAACAAGAAAACGTTAGTATTATTTATTGCTGGTGTCACATGAAGATCTTAACAAGAAAATCCCAACCATTTATCAGGGCTACAATCCTTTTGGTTAGTAGAAACAAGAGACGTAACTGTGGTTAGAGCTCCTCTCTGGAGGAGGCAGCTTCTTACGTAACAACGCTCAGACGCGATGGGTTTACCCACACGCTGGCTGGCATGCGTGTTTCTAAATCTTGGCCGTGGCACAATGTTTTGTTCTCTTCAGTAACGCTGTGTTTTAGAAAACATTCCTGTATTCTATGTTTAAGGAAAGGCTAGACGCGGTACTGAAGGATGTGGTTTAGTGGTTAATAGGTGGTGGGGGGACGGTTGGACTGGATGATCCTTAAGGTCTCTTCCAACCTTAATGATTCTATGATTCTATGATTCGCGTATCTCTGGATAAATAAACTGTTGAACTCTGACTTCATTGGCATTGGGAGAAGTACAACCTGACCTCACTAATTTAAATATTAGAAACAACTTAAGTAAATTAAAATATTTAAAATCCCTCTTTTTTTAGCTTAGTTTACAAGGATTTCAAAACAATACATATCCCAAAGTAGCTCACTGCTGTTACGCCATCAGCAGCCCTATGGGATCTGTTCTGCATCAAACTGTTTCACGCTTAGTTCACCCCCACATCCAGGGTTCCAACACTCTTAATGCACCTCGTGGACTTCAGCAAAGCCTGCAGGGAGGTTTCTGAGCGGCTTAGCTCTGTCCGCGTGCCTCTTTGGTACCCAAAGCCTTCAGTACAAGTGACTTTCACTTGCTTTAGCTGTGAACGAGAGAACAAATTATTTCGAAGTCGGTGAAGCGCCACTCGTGCACCTGACCCTGGCACCCAAAGGAGTGCGGATAATGAACACGGACGCACCTTCAGTCAGTGACATGCAAAGAGAGAGGCTTGAGGCGAAAGCCAGGCCTGGCGCTGTGACTGCCCTCCGGCGCGGTGTAACCGCCTGGGAAGCCTTTACCTGCCTCACCACAGCGCAGTCTGACTCGTGTGGCCCCACACACGTTTTGCAGCCATTTGCCTGTACAGCCTGCACAGCCCGTTCCGCTAATGATTCACAAATCAGTCTACGTGCCCACAGTGACCGTAAGAGGCAGGGATGCACGGGGGCCGCTCCGGCTGCCTCAGGCCCCCCCAGACTCGCTGTAAGGGGCCGTTTTCCGGGCTCCAGGCTCACCGTGTGTCCCTGGGCAGTGTCCCCTCCGTCCCCGCTCCTGCTGCCAGGCCCGGATAAACCCCATTTCTCGTCTGGCAGCCTTGGCGGGCCCGAGTTTTCCTGACCTGGCTGTACTCCGGTGGCTTGGTGCCCCTCGGTGGCGGGCGGGCGCTACTGCCAAAGCC
>VWZZ01005125.1:226910-245676 GCA_013399095.1 Psophia crepitans | reverse complement strand
CAAGGGCCGGGGCAGCCGGGCGGCAGAGCCGGGGGCCGCGGCAGGAGCCAGGGAGCGGGCCGGGGGGCCGGGGTCTGTCGCCGTCCCCGTCCTGCTGAGCGGGGCCGGTGGGCGGTGGCTCGCTTTCCAAGGGACAAACCCTCTGGTGAAAAGCTTCCCGGGCTGCTGGCTTAGAGGGAGCCCGGGGTTTTGTGGTTTGCGAAATGCCCTTTGATGTCTCTTGTGGTAAGAAATACAGCAGGTGCGTCTGGGTTTTGTGGCTTTTTTATTTTAAGTTACAAATGGCAGAACGTTAAAACTCCAGTTCTGCAGCCCGGCTGCACTGCAAACCGGTTATTTGATAGATTAGCCAAAAAAGGGAGAAGTGAGAAGGCAGGGTGTCCTGCGACCCGTCTTTCGGGGATGCCCCGCTACAGGCTGCGGTGAAATTTTGCCGTCTTCACGTTTATGCTGGGTAATTTACCCAGGCCCCTGATGCGGTTGATGGAGACTGTGATTTGGAGTTTACAGCGTACTTTCGCCCTCCGTTGGCATTGCCAGAAATCTAGGAAAGCAAATGAGGGCTCCCGAATGCCTGAAGCTGTGTAGGTTAAATGTGTTTGCAGATGCTGTAACTAACTGCAGTATTTATTTCCTATTTGATAAAACATTTTCGGAGGACTTTTCTTGCTTCACAACTAGAACTTTGGTTTTCAGTTGACTAAATAGAAGAACATCCCATCAAAATATCTTGTGTTCGTGCAATGGACACAAACTTCTACAAGCCAAGACGGAAAAGGTCTTTGCGAATGATCTCAGTATCGTACAGCAGACAGGGGATTGCTTGGGGTCATAACTCTCACTGTTCGGCTCTTCACGGTCTTCACACATGGCTGCAGGTTATCACTGCAGGCACTTCCCCAGTCTGATACTCTCCTACATTTTAATTCAGTGCATGTTTTGTTTCACTTCTTAATGGAGGATGTATTGTGAGGTCCTTTCAGTATCCATTCCTGCAGCTCTGAATCTGGTTCCCTCCATTTATACTTAATACTGTCATTTATAGCTGAGGATTCAGATTTTGTTCCCTTGTGGATTTCCTGAGGGAACTAAGAGCGCACAAAGAGATAGCTGAGTGGAGATCCCTAATTGTTAGCTGACTGCGCTACCTCGTGTTCCTGCTCTCTTAAGTTAGCTTTTGCTTTCAGTGTAGCAAGCCATGCTCCAGCATCCTTCTTCTTTCTTGACAAATGTAGGAAACCTAAGAAAGTTTTTGTTTTCAGTTATCAGTGTTAGTTTGGTACCTGGATCCAGGACTATCTGAGCAAGGGATTGTGTATGCAACATAGTCGTCCCTCATCTGAACAGCTCCATTGTCAGCAGACAGAGTATTGGCTCAGCTATTGGAACCCCTTCTCTTTAGTATTACTGCTTTTTTTTTCCTTGTATTTTGTTTAGTAACGACTTGGTCTGATTATACAGGTTACCCTTTCCCTACTGCTCCTCCTGTGGATCCATTTGCAAAAATCAGAGTGGATGACTGTGGAAAAACCAAGGGATGCTTCAGGTCAGTCTGAGATATGAGTGCAGATACCTTTAGGTTTGCAAATGCTGACTGATTGCACTGGAGAGTTTGGTCGATGTTCCGTATTCATTTTAAGAAAAGATTATTATTTAAGAACCTACTTTGTAGCTATGGACTATATTATTTGAGGAAACTAGATTACTTAAGGATATATGTCATAGTTATGGACCTACAGTTATTTCATGTTTCTTGTATTTTCATGAAGCACTTACAAAACGAGGGCTAGGAAGGTCAACAAAGTAATACTGTGTGTAATTCATTGCTTGCCATACTGTTTGAATGCTGTACATTCTTATGCTAAAAGAGTAGTAATTGCAAACAAATAATGGTTTGTGTATAGCATAATGTAACATAATTTACTGCCTAAATTGCAAAATGCGTTCTTTTCGTTTTTTCTTGCAGAAACATAATTAACTTCCATAGCAGGAAATTGCAAGGAAAAATGACATATCTTTCCGATTCTATTTAGGTACGGTAAACCTGGGTGCAATGCGGAGACTTGTGACTACTTTCTAAGTTACCGTAGGATAGGAGCTGATGTTGAATTTGAGTTGAGCGCCGATACTGACGGCTGGGTGGCGGTCGGATTTTCCTCAGACAAGAAAATGGTAAGGCATGTACAGTTCTTCACATTGACAGTCTGCATGCTTTTACATGCTAGGATACATGTATGACACATACTTGGTCTTTCACAAACAGAGCATAGAAGGAAAAAACTGACTTGCTGAAAACAAAGCACGGTTTGGTAGTCAGCCTGGGAGCAGAAGCCAGGCCTGCTGCCTCCTAGAAAACTGCCTTGTCCTTCCTAACATGTCCTTTCCCTTCTTCCCGGAGAATTACAACAGTATTTCGGTTCAGCTCTGAATGTCTGACTGTTGTTAGCTTTTTGTCTTTTTGTTAGAAAAGCCCTCAAGGGTAAGCCAATTCACGTGGAAATGTCCTGTCACGCTTTATGTCAGTGTTGCTTGAACAAAAGGCACATCAGAAGCTAAATAGCAAATAATTCTGTTCTTTGATAAATTGCCTTTCACTGATACAAATAAGCTTTCACCATTAAACTTTGAAAATCTTTTTGTTTCTTTCATACCTGTGTGTTGTTCCAGAGAAGCCAGAAATGTGTGACAAAATGACTCCTGCTAATTTAAACATGTATACTCTGGAAAGCAGTCTTGTTAAAATTTCTCCTTCTATCTCTCCCGGATTTTATTGGATTTGGTTTTATGCTTGTTCCTGTACTTATGTTTTCATTCAAAAGCTTCGCTTTTCAATATGTTTCAATGAGCAAAACAGGAGCAAGTACTGCGCAAACTTTAAGAAACCTGGGCAATGGGCAACTTATGCAAAGTTGTTTCATCTGTCATCCTTGATAAAATGTTTAGGATTAAAATGCAGTTCATAATGTAGGAGTTCATATACAGAAACACTCCTGAGTACATAAAACAATACTGAGCCTATGTCCTAAATCAGGAGTCAGAGGACAGGACTGTTTCTTGTATGGTTGTAAGCAGTAGTCTGAAAAAAATACAGAATTTAGACATCCTGGGCCTAGGATCCACAAAAACGAATGGGAAGACTTGTGCTGACTTAACAACATTTTTGTCAGATCCAAAACGAGAAATAGAAAGAAAATGTGAAGGCAGGTGCTTTTCAGTCATTACTATGTATGTTTTAATATGACTCTGTAAATAAACATAATAAAAATAGAAGCCTTTTGTTGTCATAAAAGAACAGTTCATGTCGCAAGAAACAGCTCATGTTTTTAATGTTGTGAGAAACAGTTTTACAGCCAAATTTTGAGAAGAGTTTAGATGTCTGGAAATGCAAGTACTCAACAGGGTTTTCAAAGCAGCTCAGTGTGTGTAAGTATTTGGCCCCAAGCTATCCCAGATCCTGTTACCAGTGTGTAACTGATACACCTGCAGTAGACCTGCACCTCATGAGCCCCTTGGAAAGCCAGCGTTACCTTTCATCCCAGGCACACCAAGCAGTGTGTCAGGTCTCAGCTTCCAGTAAGAGAAGTAAAATAAGTGTGAAGTAAAAAGTTTTGCTTCCAAATTTGCTGCATACGTGATCTAATGCCTATGAGTTAGCTAGACTAAACCAGCTAGCATCTGTCTTTCTCCCTTGTTCCCCTGCTGACTTCATCCTTTTTCATAACTTCCAGGATGTTTTGGTGTCCTGAGATATGGAGGCTGTAATGGTACAATGATGCTGGGTCAAAACAGCTTGGCTGTGAGAAGTGGGCTGTGCCTTGGAGGCCCTCATCAAAATGGTGTGGCCTGGATAGCTACAGAAGTTCAGGGAAGAAACCTATTTTTTGTCCTCAATAGTTTTGTTTTTTTAAAATCCTGTGACCTATTTCTTTGTCTCATATAACACTACACTTTTCCACTTGCAGGCTTTTGTGCCTAGGCAGGATTTTGTAATGTCATTCCATTAATTGAGATTCAGAATGCTTTTTTCTTTCCTTTTTAGTTTTTCATGTGAAAACAGATTTATTTTTGCCTCTTCGTACTAAAGAACAAGGGATTTGTGCTCAGACATATAAAAATTAAACTTGGCAAATAAATTACAGAGACAAGGCTAGGCTCAAGGCAGAAGCTGGAAAGGTTGCCTGCAGCAGCACCGAAGTGCAGGAACTGTTCGAGCACATTGTTTTACCGAGTTGTCCCCTTTGTCTCTCACTTTTGGCACATCTTTACAAATCCACATAGCAATATTCCCAGAGAGCTGAATTGCACCTTTTTCTCTCCTTTCCCTGTAACAAAGAACTCGGAAATGATCACGTTAGCAAGCATCGTGTCTGTCATCAGTATTGGACCTGTATTTAGTATGGTGCTGATACCTGTGGCAGCAGTGTTCAGTAAAATGCCATTCATCCAGCTTGCACAGTGTTTTAATGGTTGTAGATACTAAGGCTTCTATGAGATACTGCTCCTAAAATTAATGCTCATCCCTGAGTGATGCAGTGCTCTACCACTTTGACAGTGACCTTCCCTAACTCTTCTAGCAACTGGTGTAATATTTTTATGAATAACCTCTACAAACAATTGTCTCACACTTCCTTCTGTCGGTTGCTTCTTTGCTGAATTGTCATGCTTGGTGGGTGTTCATACTGCGTGACGAAGACCATTGGTTACTCTTTTCGTGTATCTTACGGTGTTCTGTATTCTGTTGCCTCATGCCAAACACTTTTCATTTTCTCTTAGGAGATAGAAGAAGTAATGTTCTCTTAAGTGACCGTGAGAAGAGATTAGAAAAAACAGACTGCAATTTGTGCTATCATTTGCCCAGATTTAATAGATCTCTTTCCTCTATTTTACCACATTTTATTGGATTTCTGTCCATGATTTGATGCAGTGGATTTTGCACACATCGAGGATTCAAGATCGCCAGTTTTTATGAAACAGGTTCCCAGAACTACACAAATTACCAAAGGAAACAGCCTTCCACTGATCAGTTAATTGTGTGATGTCAGGGTGATACAATGTCTTAAAAATATGTTATATATGTTAGGTAAAATAACTCTTAGAAAGATCCAAAAGGGAATTCAAAGAGAGTAAGGGTAAGTAAATATTACTATCCACTCTGTGCTTTTCAATCTGACTGAAGACAGATGGCTAGGGAAACAAATATTTGCATATATGTACCTTAGAAAGCAAGAATGAGCACTCCAGGTTTTGATTCATTTTTCATAATTAAAATGTAAATGAGAAAATGCTTTGTGACACTTTTGTTTTCCTTCTGCTATTATGTTTTCACCGTGTAGGGAGGAGATGATGTCATGGCTTGTGTTCATGATGATAACGGAAGAGTCCGAATACAGCACTTCTATAATGTTGGTCAGTGGGCTAAAGAAATCCAGAGAAATCCTGCTAGAGATGAAGAAGGGGTTTTTGAAAACAATCGCGTAACGTGTCGATTCAAGCGTCCTGTGTATGTTCCCCGAGAGGAAACCATCGTAGATCTGCACCTGAGTTGGTACTACCTGTTTGCCTGGGGTCCAGCAATTCAGGGTAAGTTGGTTTCCATGCTTCTGGCAGAACTGGGGTGCCAACATTGATAAATGCCTTTCAATTACGATATTCTTACTAGACACCCTGTTTTTAAATGAACTAAAATTCTGGCAGCGTGAGACTTAAAAGAGGTTAAAAAAAAGACAAAATAAATAGTAGTCCTGCCTGTCATGTTTTCTTCTCTATTTAGGTACTGTCCCCATTCCCCAAAGATTGATGTAAGTAAGAGTAATTCATAACTAGATGTTCTGAATTCCTTTGATGGATGTTTGTTGTTTATTTGAGCTTCATTTGTTTTATTCAGAAATTTAATTGCAGAAAGCAGAGAAATGACCTTACTGACAGTATAATATTGCATGCTTCCATAGGTTTGAAAACTACTTTGCTTTCTACCTGCCTCTTTGGTAGAGTTATAGGAAAAATGCATCTGATGGTATTTCTTTCTGCCCTTACCTACTAAAGGTTCTATAACTCGTCATGATATAGACTCACCACCTGTATCGGAACGTGTTGTCAGTATTTACAAGTATGAAGATATTTTCATGCCATCAGCTGCCTATCAGACCTTCTCTTCTCCATTCTGCTTGCTCCTCATTGTTGCACTGACCTTCTATTTATTGATGGGAACCCCATGACCGATGGAAAAGAGCAAGAATTTGTCAGTGGAAGTTTCTCAGGATGAACGGCTATACGGATGGGTGATGCACTTTTCTATTGGAATTGATATCACACCACCATCATCATCTAGCTGCTTTTGAACATTGTTAGCTTCTCAGAAGAATGAAGTACCCATCTCCTTTGAGTGGCAGTGTGCTGACAAATCATTAAGAATCATCAGCGAACACATGGGAGAATATTTTCAGTGTTGTGACTACTTGCTTAAAGAAAAGGAGACTTTTGTAAAATCAATGTGCGTGCATGTGTGTGTGTGTGTTTGAGAGGGGTGTCTGTATGTGTGTTTAGGGAAATTTAGTGATGGACATCTTATCAAATAACAAAATTGCCTTCCAAATTGCTCCTAGAAAGCAAATCTGGAAAAACATTGCAGTGCTGTTTGTGTCTTCCGGAGCAGAGAGCACAACTCCAAGTGCAGTTTCTGAACTTAAGATCAGAAATAGACCGACACAGCAGTATAAAACCTGCCTTTCAGCAATGGACTGTTCTCCCTTCTTTTTTTTTTTTTATATATATTTGTCAAGGTTTACTTGCTTGAGTACTTTCCAAAACTAAACCTGCATAATCAAGCATTAACGTGGTTTTTTTTTTCAATTGAAGAGGTGATGAATGTCTTTATAATAATAGTGTTTCAACAGCCTTCTTGAAAGAAATGACTACTTCTTTTATGAGTGAGATACAAAGTTATTTAAACAAGGGAAGGGGAGAATACAGTAATGTAAATTCTCCATACATAGGACAAACAAATGTAAAACACAGAGAGTATAGAAGTTCCCAACAAGCCATGGGATGTCCTCCCAATAGATTAAATCAATTTTTCTCTTTTTGTGGGAAAAAACCCACAACACAAACTCCCAAAAAACAACCAGTAATATTCCTGACATGTAAATATGTTTTTAAGCAGTTGTGTAGTAGTACAAAGTAATCTGTTTTTCTGTGTTGTATGCCTATATGTCCCGTTCATGTTAAAGATGAATATGGGCAGCTGGTGTTGACTTACAAAGAAATGGAAATATAATTGAGATTATTTGTAAGGAAAGATAGGGATTCATAAGAAAAGCAATATCTTTAGTTTCATCAAACCATTGGTGATATGTAGTTACTATGGAAAAAGATGAGATAAAGAAGAAATACATTAGATTTTTTTATCACCAACAAATATTACAAAGATAAGTACTAAATACTACTGAAATGGAAAGTGTCAAAAGGTATTTATGAGCTGCAGAATATTATGAAACACTTTGATTTCTTGTGGAGAATTTCTGTTCTTCACATAATAGGAAGTGTATGACATGTAGTAGTCGAATGTGCGTAGATAAGGTTGCTCATTCACTTCCCAACTTGCATTAAAATTCTATTTAAATAGAATTAAAATTTGAATTGTGCCAAAGTTCTATCTAACGTGGTATGCTCGAGGACTCTGTAACATAGCATCTAGTAAAGTATGTGGTGGACCTAATTTCTATTTTCATTGCTGCTTAGAGTAAAAAGATGAACTAACTTTGCTGGGTTTGCATCATTATTCACAGACTGAAGTTTGTAGACTAATTTTTTAGGCTCAGGATTCTTCAAATCTATGCTTAAAGTATATGAATTAGGTATAAAGAGGAATTTATCTTCATGATGAACACTTTATCCCTATTTCAAAAGAAAGGAATGCTTAGTAATATGTATATTCATTGATTTCTTTAAGAATTTGTTCACTTAAGATTGCTGGACTAGAGTTCAGGAGGGGGAAGAGAAATCTGGAATGAAGTGAACTTTAAAAGTGCATATAGTACCTTTATTTAGTATAAATTGTATCAAGCTGGATAGCCTGCTCATCATCTGATGAAATGCATAGTAGAGACCATCTAATAAGGAAGGTCTGCTTCAGTCCATGATGGCTCTAAAATTTAGCCTTAAGATTGCCTGAAGCAGAGAGCTGGAGCTTTGAATAATGAGTTTTGTATTCAGCAACCAGGTGAAGTGAAGAAATCATTAAGGGAAATTCTCTCTCTTTTGTTCTAATTTGTAGGCAGCTGAGATAGTGCAGTTCCTTCTCAGAGATCACAGCGATTTAAGGTAGCCTCAGGGTTGCTGTAGTTTATGGCCTTGTATTTACTACTAAAACTGCTGTTTTAGTTTCAGGTATTTACCTGGTTATCCACTAAAGGGCTAATCTAATAACTGAAAGGTACTGAAATAGGATAGAAACCCATTTCAGCTCCTCATTTGATTTTTAATACATTCATGGATTTAGGATAGCCTGGCTGGACCCAGGAGCAGAGGTATGATAAAGGTGACAATAATAATACCAAGGTAAACATGAAACACCGGTAGAGCTGCTTTCCACTTAGATGGAGTCAGAGGTGTTTGAAGTTCAGGCACTAAAGCAACAGCAAATTCAGAGCAGAGGCAGAGCTGCCTAAGGATGTGTCTATTGCCATGTATGAACTGCTTCAGCTGTGCCCAGGTTCTCAATTATGGTAACAGATACTTTTTTTTCCTCCTTTTTTAGGTTATTTATGTTGCTTAAGTGTGCTGTCTGCTGTTTTTGTCTTATTTTTCTCTTGTTGAAGTATTAGCAGATATGTTCACTTCTACAAGAAACTTTCACCCAAGTTTCAAAGCACTTAATTAGCACTAATTGAGTATTTTTAATCAAATGGGAGGAAATAGAAGTCCACAACAACCAGTAAAACAATCTATTCTTTGGGGTTTCAACTGATGGTTGAGTTTGGCTGTGTTATTACCCACGAGCAAACTGTTCCATTTTTGCGTACTACTTCCCAGATATCACTAAAGCCATAATTTCTGCTCTGAACGCTTTGCAGGTAGCAGAGGTAAAATAGAGGAAAGTTTAAGGAGAGCTGAAAATAACCATGGGATATTAGAAGCAGGAGTTGGAGTAACTTTCTTTTAGTGAAAGAAGTTTGCTGTCTTGTGGCATTTTGTCTGAGAGTTGCTACTCAGAGTGGGAAAAGCAGGAACAGGAGATTCACACTGACAGAAAGAAGATGTGAGGGCTTAGAAATTAGCAGGGAAGAAATATGAGAACAAAAAGGCTATAAGAGAAATGAGAGGGCTTTAATTCAGTGGTACTTAACTCTGATACTTGGTAAGTCTTAACATTTGAGTGGGCATATAATAACTTGTCATGGAAGGTATTTTGGTTTTCATGGGTTTTTTTCTTTTTAATATTGAAAAGCAGAGCTGATCCCTGTTATACGAAGTTACTACAAAGTAACTTTCTTGAAAGTAATTTTTAAGGGATTAGAGCATTTCAAATAGTTTTTCAGATTTCTCTAATTAACAGGTACCAACACAAACTAGAGGAAAAGATCTCCTTTGGAAAAGGAGGCAGGAATCTTCTCCAAATCAAATAATTTTTAGTTTCCTTATGGTGATGCCTAGGAAGCAGCTGTTAAAGAACACATTTCCAAAGTGCTTTTATTTTGAGAATTATTTACTGCAGGGTGACCTAAAACATAGGCATCGTAAGTGCATGTTTGGAAGTATGGTGTCCTTTGGAAATTTAATTTTGATTATTAATTAGATAGTACTGGCAAAGACTATATGGCAATAATTAATGTCCTTGAATATGTTCCTTCTATGCAGTGAACAAAAACCAAAATTCAGTGGTTACCATTGCTTGTTACATTAACCATATTACTACCCTTTGCTCACTCTGTCATATCTAGAATGCTTTATATATAAAGTTTGTAAGTTAGTTGGAAAAGAAATCAAGCTGCTTGTATTTGTGACAGTGCCTATCGTAAAGGGACCTTGTTTTTTGACTGTAGTGTCTGACTGGTACTCCACTACAAATAATAAGCCAGGCCTGAAATTATATTAATAAGAAGTCAGATAGAAAAGAGAAAAAAAAAAAGTGGAGAGGACGGACTTCCAGAAAGTAGTTTTTTTTCTTTACTGGAATCAAATAATTATGTATATTTTTATGTATAGGTGAGCTACTTGATGCTAATTTACTCCCCCCCCCCCAAAAAAAAAGCCCAGCTGATTTGATATTGTTATTGGATATTGGATGATGCTTTCTTCAAAATTTTGTTATTATTGATGAGAACAGTTTGAAATCCCACTGTGGTTTCCTTGTCCCGCTTGTTTGGTTTGGCAATACTAGGATAGCAAGAAAATAAACACTTGTGGTCTCCCTAATCTGAGGAACCCCCAGATTGGGTTCAAAGTTGTCAAAGTTATGTTTGGCACTGACTTTTCCAGTCTTGGATACAGGGATTAGAGAATGACTGGAGCATGGTGTACATCAGCGAGCCACCAGGCAGTGGTTTTGAAGCTGACTTGGGGCACCATGTCCTGGATCTGAACTAAGAAGAGGAGCCCTGCAGCTGTCTCTGGGTACTCAGTGGCTACTGTGAAATGGAAATAGCAAACAGCATGGTCCATCCCACACCAAATCCCTTAAATGTGTATCTTCTTTTGCCAAACTGTGGGTGGTGTTCTTTCTGCGAGTGTTAAATGTCTAGTCTTCCTCCGGAAAGTACTGTGCTCCCTGTCACCAGCCTATGTCCTCTGCCCATTTCCGCAGATGCCTCCTGCTATTTAGCGAGATGATCCTGAGAAATCTTAGCCCAGCTGTGAGAGGAGTTAGTGGGTAAGGAGGACTGACGCACAGTTGTCTTCATGGTTATCCAGGTCACAATTAGAAATCTGTGTCAGTGATGATACTCCAGTTACCTGTAAGTAAATGACTGCTGTAAGTTTAAGGGAAGATGCAGGTCAGGAAGGGCTAATGGTTTTGGCATACTTCCTATTTTTGCACGAGTTTACGTGTGGTAGAGCACGTCTGGCGCTTTTAATCACGAGCAAATACTACTTGATGTGAATAGAAAGAACAGAGTCGGACTTTCATGAGATTTTAGCTTTTATGCAGGTCCTAGCTGTGTGAGGGCAGATGTGGGCGCAAGGTCAGGCTGTGCCTCGAGATGTGTACTCCTGTGAAACTCCCAGGTAAGAGACAGAGGCTGGATCTTGCCTCTGGAGGTATGAGAACCCATGAAGACCCTGTAGGCAGTAGTGACAGTCGATTGCTGCGTATGTACCTGCTCACCGGCCGTTTTACAAACTACTGCTGCAGCAGCTGAAGCATCAAAAGATGGAGGCTCTACATCTTTTCTCAACAGCTTTCACTGTATATTGTCTATTTCCCTAATGAAAATTTCATAATCAGTGTTTCTGTACCGATGTGTGAGGGCCTAGTGCAGCTCTCCCAGAGGCTGCCCAGCACAGATATGGATCTGACTGGAAGATGTTCAAGAAAATCTCGATTTCCCAAGTACAAAAAATAATCAAAATAATTTATATTTATTAACCATATGTCAACCTTTTACCACATCTTTTTTTTTTAATATCTAGTTATTTCTGCAATTTGTATGTCAAGGTGTCTTTTTTGCAGATACAGAATAAGATCTAGGTAAACTTTCATTTTCTAAACCCTTTTTATTAGTATGAAATAATCATTTGAGTGGGGTTTTTTTTTTTTACAGTGAGTTTGGTGAAATTATGTATGGTTGAACTTGGTTTTTTAGCTTTTCTAATTTGGTCTTAGGCAAAAACAGTGTAATTTTGAAATGTCAGGGAGGACGTGTGCAGCTTGTGGAGCTGATGGGTGTGAAAAAGCAGACTGAAAAGACATTACTTTCTTTGAAAATCTGTGATTTGAATTGGCAATAGCAATGAACTTGCAGGAAGGAAAAGGGCAGGTTTGGTTGTGGGGTTTTTTTTGGGGGTAGGGCGGGAATTTGGATTGCTAAGTAACGTGAATTGCAGTCATAGACTATTTATCTCAAGTTGGAAGGGATCCGCGAGGATCATTGAGTCCAACTGCCTGCTTCTTGCAGGACTTCCTAAAACTAAACCATATGACTAAAAGCATCATCCAGAGGCTCCTTGAACTCTGCCAGGCTTGGTGCCATGACTGCTTCCCTCGGGAACCTGCTCCGGTGACTGACCACCCTCTCGGTGAAGAACCTTTTCCTAATGTCCAACCTGAGCTTCCCCTTATGCAGCTTCATAGTCACTCACAGCTGGTGCTTTTGCCCTACTTCTCCGTTTCTTACTGAAGCAGGAATGTTCTTTCAAATGGACGTGAGGTTGGAATGCATGCAGGACTTCACAGCCCCTATTTTAGGACAGTTGCTGCTCCGTATAGGCTGGTTTTGGGCAATTAGAGGCTATTTAGGAATGTCCTTACAAGGTGAACTTTCACATGGCAGTCATAAGAAACTGTGCGTAAAGGTATTGTGCTCTTTACAGACTAGGGATTTACAGAATTACCTGGTGGCAGTACTTCTCTGAGCTGTTTCTAAATGATACTTGCTCAAATTCATGTTTACATGTTTAAAGAAGTAATTGGATATTTAAAAAAAAAAAAAGTGCCAATTAAATCTTCCATGGCTTGAGTGTCTACTCAGGGCAGTGAACATTTTACAGTAACTAGTGATTGCAACGTTTCGCCTAATTTAGTTTCACATCTCTCTCTTAAGCTGTCATCATTCGGTTCCATTTCATAAGATGGCATTAGTAGAAGACTAAAGGAACAGTTCATGTAGGTTGTGTGCCAAGGAGTAAAAATATTCTTGCTGATTTTTTCACAACACTGATCTGTGAAGTTTAGATTAATCATAAATATTCTTCCTGGAAGTAATATTTAGGCAATGTAAATTTGCTGAAGGTATTTTTGTATGTGTGTAAGTCTGAGAATTACACAAGAGTTAAAAACAAAAGGGTAGTCTCTGTTTTGGAGACAAACCACAGAATCCTACATGTTCCCTGACTCCTGGCTGATTTGGGGCAGGGGGGGGAAGCAGTATGGTTCAGAAGAATATATAGAGACCTGAGATGTTACCTGCTAGGATATTATGTTTGGGTTTTTATGTACTAACCTTTTGTCACCTACTTCAGTACAAAAATTAGCCTCACATTAGTGTTTTTACAATTTTTTTTCCAAACAAGATTAAACAAGGATAAATAGAGCAAATCTAGGAAATATTGTCTTATAGAGTATTAGGATAATAGGAAGGGAAGCATGGATGCCATATTTAAATCTAGGAGGAAGATTATTATTTACGTACAAAATATGATACCTGCTTCTGAAATGCTGGACCGCTCACACATAAAGCAATGATTTATTTTTCAGCTTTTCACAGCTGGTGATATGAAACCAGGGATAAAAACTGAAATAGAAAAAATTACCACAATGAATTTTTTCTAAAGCTGGAAGTACTATTCAAGTCTTGACACAGATGTTCAAAGATGAAATTCCTAAACCTATCAACTCATTAGAAAAATGAAATAATGGGTGAGACCTTGATATTTGTGTCCGATGTCCCCAGCCTTTATTTAGGCAGATGTATTTTGTTAGCATATTTGAAGCATCACGAGTACTGTTTAGGTTAAAACAGATGCCTGGTATGCCGTGGTATTTCTGGTTAATATATCTTGGGGTCTGGTTTGCTTTAACCACTTTGCAAGTAAGCAGGTGTCGTAAGTATGTTAACTCTTGCTCCTTTCTTTTGTATTACATAAAGTGTAATGGTTGAACCTGAAATGTCATCTATACCTTTTGACTTTGTTCAGCATTCTCAAGACTAATACATAGATAAAACGTACAAATAAGCAACTTATAACTATAGTGCTAAGTGGTGTTCTGCATTCTTTATGCTAGGCTCCGTTCTGTATGCCAGTACCCAGCACCCATGTGAAGCCGATGAGCGTTTGGTTGGGAGAGGAGTGCAGAACTGGGGTTTTGTAGTCCAGCAGTAATCATCAAACTTCTTTGAATTTATGGCACTCGTCTTTTCAGAAAAATAACACTGAATGAATAAACAATGAAGTTATGGTGGCCTACGGGACTACTTTACAATCAGTGCATGCCATAGAATATCGCTTTGTAACATCTGTTTTATACTAAATGTTGGTGTTCAAGTGAGCCTTGTTAGCTATCTGACAGTGACAGACAACAATATTTATAAACCTGTTATAATAAATGCTTTTTTAGTCTAAGAAAATGTGTGGTATGGCATTTATAAAAGAGGCGAGAGGGGGGAAGAAAGGTCTCTGTGAGGCTAAAGAAGTCTCTGCTGCTGCCCTGTGTTAACAATTTCTTCCTGTGCTGTGGCCTTGAATTTATTACCTTGAGTAATTCCATTTAAGTCAGGTCATAGTAGTAAATTAACAAGTGTAGGGGACTACATTTTTCTTTCTCACTATCAAAATCACAGTGAAGCTGTAAATAAATGTAATTATCTGTATTTTAACAAAGTACTAAGCCAATCGTCACTTACTATAAGTAAGTAGAATGTAGAGGTTCCTGTGGTGACCTCTATGCTATGTTTTTGTAATCAATTTGATGCAACTATAATCAAGTTGCCAATATTCCAGATTTGCGTGTTCTTTATTGCAATCAGTGCCCCATTGCTTGGCCAGACAGAGCAGCTCTTGAGGCAGTCGGAACAGGCTTTTGCAGAAAAGAGGAAGATGCAATTATATTAGAGGTTGGGAAGACAGAGGAGGAACTCCCATAAATACTCAGCAAGCAGAAGTGGCTGTAGAAGTGTCTCAAACAGGGATATTTCAATTTCTGAGATGGCTCAGGTTTGAGCAGGTGTTTCATTTCCTTGCTGGTGGACTGAGAAGAAGAGTTAGCTCAAGGCACCAAGAAATGTAATGCTTTTACACCGTGCGCTCTGTTTCTTGCCTTTGTAGCATTGCTACCCTGCAGTTACAGGCTGTGGGAATGGGTCTCATGAGTGTCAGCTACTTGTGCACTGTCCAAGTGATCATGGTCAAGAGGCCTTAAATATGCTTAATAGAGGCTCTTTATTTCGTTTGTCTCGTGCTAGGTAACATTTGATGGGTTGATAAGGCATTTTATCACAAACCTGATGAGGACAAAATATTCTTCAGTAACTCAGATCTCTCTATATCCAACTCTTGCTCCATGCACGCAGCTACCGTGTGGGTGAGCCCTGCAAGACAGTGCTCTGAATTTTGTCCATGCCGAGGTCCTACTGATGCTGCATTCCGCATGCTGGTCCACTGAGTGAAGTTCTTTGTGCTGGTGCTATTGACCGCTCTGCCTTGCTACCGTGCATTTCATCCCTCTTGCTCGCTGAACAAGATTCTTAGTCTTGTAGGTGAATCATTCAAGTACAACACTGCTGATAATACCATACACTTTAACTGAGATATTGAACGAAGTTGTTTCTACTATGAAGTCAGTCACTGCTACAATCACCGGGTACAACCAGAGCCGCTGTTCCAAACAACTGGTTTTCATTTTCTTTTTACCACTGTTTTGTAAATGATGTTTAACTTGGACGCATCTCATCTTAGCAGTTGCACAAAAAGATTAATTTTTTCTTTAGTCCAAAACACAGAGTTATGTGCTGATGACCTAAAGATACAGAGTTTATATTTTAATGATAAACTTTAAAGATCGGGTTTTTTTCTCCTTTGGTCCTGCTGCTATTGAAACTATAGCGGTTTACATTGAGTATTTTTTCATTCATCTGAAGAGGATTTTACTTTGTCATTAAACTGAGGTGAATTACTGAAGTGAGATTAACCAAAACTCAATGTTCACAAATACTTAGCAACACAGGTTAAAACAAACAAAAAGTCTCTCAAGCAGGGATAGGGTTATTTTCTAAATACGCAGGCCAGTGCTGACACCTTGTGGCTTCATTACTGAGCTATTTCATAATTTCTTGTGGTTATTTCAGGTACAAATCATGATTAACTTGCTGTTGCCAGCGTTGTTTGTTTCCTCGGCTTCGTGGCTGCCTCAGTACCCAGTATTTTGGTAGCGCGTATAAAACAGCTTGTAACTTTGGGCCGTGCACATTGAGTGAATAAAAGCTATGGGTGACTGGGACATCTTGAAGGGGACTCAAGAAGCTTCAGTTTGGTGCACAAACTCATGGGTGCTAGTGCAACGGCAGGCAGAAGTTACAGACTTCTCTCGTACTAGTTAATACCTCATTTTATGCCTCACTCTCCATAGGAGAGCATCGAGGACTGTCAGTACTTAGGACGCATAGTTTTAGGCACATACATGTTTTCTACAGCGACACAAAAACATTCCTGTGGTGCCCTCTCCGCCCTTGAAGAATTGCTAATAGTAAAAACACGTGCAAAGGAACTGTTGGCGCATTTCTGGTAGCATAGGACCGTGAGGTGCATTACTTCTCTATGGCCATACAAATTCCTAAACCGCAACATATCAGTGCCATTTATACCTAAATTGGCATCTAATCTAAAATCACATAACACTTCAAATCTTAAACAAAACCAGCTGTTGAGGCTGCAGTTGCTGTTTGGAATCTGTTGTGGAATTAAGTGCCTAGGACTTGAGGTATGTCTTGTGAAGATCACACATCCTCCCTGAGCTGCCACCTCAGAGATTGTTTTCTGGTGTTTATGCTCAGGTCTGTGTTCTTAAGTGTTCGTGTTGCGATAATACATGAGTTAGAAATCTTTATTTTATTTTGTTGTAGGTTTGGGTTTTTTTTAAATTTTATTTCTGATATGTTTTTTATAGTGACTAGTGAAACACAGATTTGGAAAGGTTTTCTACAGTAGGGACCAAATTCTCTGTTTATGTAAATCAAAATTTATAGCTTCATTCAAGTCAAAGAGGTGGCATGGATTTCTGTTCCTGAAGAACACGACTGCCTGAGCCTGTTAAGAAAAATCAAAGGGCTAAGGACGTGCCTATGAAGATCTGATTTGCTAGCACCTCTGTTTATCTAACAGAAGGATTTCTACTTTCAACTCTCCCCTCCCCCCCCGTGTAAATCTTAATTGACACTTGCTAATTGAACTTTAATGCAATAAATGTTTTATAATGAGCCATCAGAGTCTCTTTTTGGCATGCTTCCTGCGCTCTGCAGGAACTGAAGAGAAAAGGTTCAGGTAGGGATGCGTGCTTGTTACCTGTTTCAGCGCGCTGCCAGGAGGCAGATCTATCTGATCGGTGAGTGACGGTATTGTTTTAAGGTGCAATAAAAGCTTCTCGTCTGGACAACTGCTTGTAATGCCTCATGGCCCTCAGGATCAAACGAGGCACCTGTAGGTCTATAAATGCCTCCACTGCATGAAATTAAAGCACTTTGTCAAACCTACGTGTGATCTGTTCAGGCAGGGAGAACAAGGAGCTGCAGGAGCCAAGAGGGACCTCCGTGAGCAGGAAGGTGTGTGTAACTGCCAGGAAAGGCTCTGCAGCATGGAAAAGTCGGGACGGCAACGCAAACGCTGTAGGACACTGGCTGGGCTGAGCCCCGCCTGCAGCGGTAGGGTGCAGCAGGGTCACAGGGAGCGTGTGGGGAAACCTCCGCCTCTCCTCCTGGGGATGGTGATAGGGACAGGTCTCCGCTACGGTCTCTTGTCTTTATATTGCTCTGCATTTAAAAGCGGGGCTGTGAACAGTCGTATTCCTGTTTTACAAGTTAAAAACTATTGTGTCCAGAGTAATTCCAGCTTTTAGGCATCTGTATCATGAAGAAATGCTCCATTAAAGTCCTGGTGGACACAAATCTACCATGAAGTTATATGATGTTAAACTGTCATGTAAATTGTAAAACAAATCAAATTCCCATATCTATGCACTTTCCATATGTTCAGACGTATACAACCTCTATAGTATGTTATAGAGGACATGCTGCATCTCTCAGCATAAAGAAGAAGATCCCTCTGGGGGTTTTGCGGCAGTTACCAACAGCTTGAATACTTGACGAAAGGTTGTGTGGAGCTGCGGAAGGACAGCCTGCGTAGCGCAGTGTCAGCACTGAGCTCGTTAAAGCGTCGCAGATTCCTGCCCTCACCAAACTTGCTCGGACCCAGCCTATTCAGGACGGAGGCATTTACACCACCGTAAAACGATAGCTGTCACCCTCACGCCTGGACACGGAGGCCTGGTGCACGCCACATGCAGGAAATTAGCTCCTCCCTACTTTATTTGCAAAAAAAAAACCACCCAAAACATTTGATGCAACATAACGTCACAGATGTTGGGTCTAAAAAAACGCAGACGAACAACTGCTCTTTCCGTGGGCCTAATTCCCAGTAAAGGCGCAAATGCTTCCTTGTTAAACAACTTGACACCAGAACACGTTCGAACACGACAAAATTTTCCAGCCGGTCTAACCAGTCTTGCCCTCTCCCTTGCCGTGACACTGCAAATTCCCGAACGCTTTCAGCTTCCAGACACCGAGGCAGCAGTAGGGGTGGGAGAGCAGCTGGCGGAGCCGCAGCAGGGCTGTGCTGCTGGCGTGGGCATGGGCATGGGGACGGGGATGTGAAGGGAGCTGCAGGTCTCTTTCACCCTCCAGCCCCTGGCAGCCGCCTTCAGCAGAAGTACCGGAGGCGCCGGAAGGCCTCGGCCCGCGCTCGGTGGTAACCGGGACACCCCCTCGCCGCTCGGGCAGGCCCTGCCGCGGGGGGAGCGCGGTGGCCGGCTCTCCCGGAGCGGAACTACATTTTCCAGCACCCT
>VWZZ01005125.1:178922-226440 GCA_013399095.1 Psophia crepitans | reverse complement strand
GGGTGAGTGCCCGCCGCGGGCGGGAAGGGACTTTCGGGGGAGGCGGCGGGCGCCGGCGGGGTGCGGGGCCCGCGGGCAGGGGCGGGACGTGGGGCTGTCGCGGGGGGCGGTTGGTCGGGCGGGCCGGGGCGCGCCCGGCCGCCATCTCACTTGTTGCGCGGAGGCAGCGGGGGGTGCTTTGCGAAGTCGGACGTTTAACATCGTAAGCCGTCTGTCTGAAGTCACCCGAGCTTTCTGTTTGTATCTTTAAAACTATGCGAAAGGGCACAGAAACTCTCCTGGCAGCACGTGGGTGCGGCTTTCCGCGGGGGGCGCGGCAGCGCCGGGGATGCCCCGGGGCAAGCCGCCAGCCGCCGCGGCCGCGTAGGACAAACCTTGCCGTCGCTATGAAAACCCGAGCGAGGTCAGATGGCTTTAAAAAAGGCTGCCGAGTGACAGCCCGCGGCGTGGAGCGGCGCTGTGTGTCCCGCAGCTGGTGCCGGTGGGTGGGTGGGTGCTCTCGGCCCCTGTGTCACGCCCCGGTTGTGAGATGCTGTTGAGTCAGAGGTAGTTGAAGGGAGGTCTTGGGCAGGCGTCGGCTCTTTTGAGCTGTAAGTTGTGTTTTAAGTGCTGTGAAATAGCAGGAAAGCTCTGCGAGGGACCTGGGGGAGAAAGGCAGCTTAAGGCTTGTTTCTCAGTGTGCTGATTTTAGGGTTTTTTTTCCCCCTTCGTAAAGTATCAAACGGTGCAAACTCAGTTTAAACATTAAAAACTAAAGCTGCTTATTTAACCTACAAATGTTACTTACGGTAATAAAGATTCTGGGAGACCTCTTTTCCCTGTGTTGTCCTCAGTAGGTAGACGAGTTAAAACCTATGGCAGAACTCATGTTCATTTTGTTAATTGTAATTGAGAATGCAGACAAATACTACAAACCTGAAGTAAATGGATATGTGAAAGCACAGAAAATCAGTAAGTTGCACTTATATTAAATGCTGATGCACAGTTGGCACGCTCATATTCCTTAGTGTCAAAGACTTCTGTTCAGCTGCTCTAGTTTTTTAAACAAACAAAACACACCTTCCCCCTTGAGTGGAAAATGACATACACAGTTGGTTTAATGGGGATATACTTGTAGATAAAACTGAAGAACTACCTAAAACTGATCTTAAATGGGTAAGAGAAACTGTAAAAAAAAAAACCCAAACAAAAAAAAAAACCAACAAAAAACCCCACCAAACACACACACACACCCGCCCCACCCCAAACCAAGCTTGTCCGGCCTTCTGATTTTGAATTGAACATGTTCTTTGAATACTGGTTTTATCCCTTTGGTGGGCATGCTGACATCTCAAACAGAACTTTGGAGGTGTATACCAGAAACAAAAAAGTAGTAGTTCTCCTGAATGTACTAGCAAAGGATATTTTGAGCTGTTTCTAGTGTGAATAGGGTGGACTGGAGAATGTGGTCTTGTCTCCTGAAGGTAAACATTGGAAGAAGAGATTTTTCTTGGCTTTCTATTCTGAAGTATTGTCATATGCTGGAAAATGTCAGTGGAGATGTCATGTTTGCAGAAGTCTAATTAAGACCAAGTAGATAGACAGGGACACACTCTCTACAAAGAAGCAAGATACAAGCATCTTTACCTTGAGCTGAGCAGTGCAAGAGTGTAAGCGTGACTTGGTACTGATGGGAAGTTTTGATCAGTTGCCACGCTGATCTTTACTTGATAAGCTTAAGACTTTCCTTTACATTGGCTCACCCATTTTATTTTTAACAACTCAGCAGTGTTGCTGCACTAGCCGACTTGGCTAAGTCCAGTCCAGTTTATTCGAACTTGGTTAATTAAGCTATACATACACAGGGTAAGTTGCACTGATTAAACCTCCTAACTATGCTTGTAATGCACTGCTGGGTGCCTGTGCACGCTCGGTGCAATTTTGTTTAGCAGTGTCTGATACTTTTGTTTTACACTGGTGTTTTTGATGTAGCACTTGTGTTCATTGAAGTGCTTTAAGATTTTAACTGGTGAAAAGATAGTAAACTCCCAGAACTCTTCTGGCTTGAGTTCCTTGGGAAACTTTCGGGTTCATTTCAAACTAATTGACCATGGACTTCCTTAAGTAAATCAGTTGTGGTAGCTTTGTGAGCAAGCTGCCAGTGTTTCTTTCTGGGGCCCTATATGAGAGAGAATCCGTGGGCTTCCCTTTGTAAATAACCTCAGATCAGCCTCCATCATCATTTATAGGCTTTACAGTGTTTTCCTATTCCAGTTTTTGGTATTGTGGGGGGTTTTTTGTTTGTTTTGGAGGTTTTTTTCCTGGTTTGTTTTTTTTTTTTAATTTTGATTTTGCTGTTACTTGATTTGTATTATCTCAGAGCTGTAGCAGGATAACTTACTTTTTTTTAACCCATGCTGCTGAGGAGCCTTGAGCTGTGTCAGTTAATAATATCTGCTTTAACTTCAGTTAAACATTTTAAAGCCATTTAGTTGCCATGTTATATTGCAGGTCTCTGTTTGCATGTGTACAGTCTCCTTGTTAGCTGCACAGGAGTTACGAGTCAGTTTGCTCCATTATACTGTTCTTCTCTGGGATCTGACTCTTCCGTGATTCCTTCTGTATGTTATCTTGCATGAAGATTACAAATACTGTTGTTTGTAGCCACTCTATGTGATAAGCAAAAGTAATGGTAATCTCATTCCTTGCACTGTGTCTTTTAGCAGCCCACTAAGCCTATCTAGATTCCTGTGTTTTGAAATACTTTGATTCGGAATAACTTTAATTAACATAAAATAAGCAATTTTTGCCCTTAGACAGCAAGGAATACTTTCTTGCCAAGAGTATAATACACAAATCATTTATTAAAAGCATAAAAGAGATGAGCAAGCCTGGCTTGTTGTAAGTGTGAGGCCAGTATCTAACAAGCGTAGTACATTTCTTTATGGTAATTTTCATCTTGTGATCTATGAATGTCTGTGCTCCAGCCACCAATTCAGTGATTCTGCCTTGGGCTGCAGAGGTGTACAGTGTGTTTAATCTTAGTTGGAGCTTTGCCTCGCCTGGATGGCCCTGCTGCTTACAGAGAGAAAGAACACGCGTGGTTGCCTTCTCCCTTTCTGATGCCCTCTGCTGTACTAGAGAAGTGGGAAGGGTGCCTGTCTTTGGAATTTGACTGAGAACAATTACAGGGTTTGAGGATACCATTTGGTGTTCTTTAATTAAAAGCATTTTTATGGTATCCACTCGGCCACGACACACTTCTGGAAAAAAATGTTCTCCAAATGCAGCAGTTGCATGTGATAATGACATAGTAAACTGTATCTTGGCACCAGTGTGTTACAGAGCTTTCTTGTATGTTGTCCTCAAAGCTGGGAAAGCCATTCGTGGTGTTGATGAGCGAAGATTTGCAAATGGCTGCGTTCCTGTCCATGGTTGTTAAAAGTCATGCCTGCAATTTAGGAATTAGGAATCCTAGATATCTCTATGATAGGATTGTTGGATAAGCGATTGCAAAACACTGCACTTGAAGAACAATTCCAAGATCTTATGCTAGTCTGCAAGCATCTTGTTCCCACCATCTCCTTTTCTTTCCCTTCATACTTTACAGTTCCCACATCATTTCTGAAGAAGCTTGCCCAAGAGATGTAGTAGGCTGCTGGGACTTAAAGCTAGGAGCTGGTTATAAATTATACATGAACTTTAGTTATATATCATAGGGAAAGGGAATGGTTTTCTGCGTGTGTTTGTTGGTTGGTTGTGTGGGGTTTTTTTTTGGTTTGTCCTTTTTTGTGTAAAGGAGTGGAGTTTGTACCCCAGTGTACTGAATATACCCTTACGTGTTTATATGCTATGGCAATTTCAGCATGGTTACCCTTGCAGTTGGCATACCATCTGAAGACTAATCTTAAGACTGCCTTGTTGTCCCAGTTTTGTAGGAGGTATGTTTGTGTCCAGCACTGTATCTAAGGTACAGGAAATTCTGCTTTGCGGAAAGAGTTCAAATGCTGTTAGCCTGACATTTTACACTTACAGTAATATACAGGAAATGCCAGCTATTGCTTGTATTATTTATTTCTTTTTGCAGCAGGGTTCATGTGCTTATATTTATTTAGAAAATAGTGTGTAGATCCCGGCAGATGAAATGAATTATACAGCTGCTCTACATTGACTCTGAAGTTCATCTTAGTAAATTAAATCTGATATAATCATAATTGGCAGAATTCTCTGGAGTGAACTTGATTACAGAGCTGTCAAAATCTTTATACCATGGCCAGTCTTTCTTCCTTGGTTTGTCACCGTTTGCCATGACTACTGCCTTGGAATATTATCAAAGTAGGCATTGTCTGTTTTGGCCGGTCGGCTGTCTGCTCCCTGTCAGGGAAGCTATCAAAGACATCCACCATAAACACCTCCATTTGTCTTGGCACTGTATGTCAGCAGTCCCTAAAGTAACCTTTGCATACTGAAATTCGCAAACGTGCCTATCAGATGTTTTGGGGCACAGGTTCCAAGGTGCTTGGCTTTCACATCGCTATCGAATACCACTTGTGGAGGCAAAAAAAATTAAAAATCTATGTTTTGTCAAATTCACCTGAAGGGGCAATTTCTCTTCTAGCAAAGAGTTAAATGTGACTATAATATGGGAACAACTATAAATGAGGAAAACACAGTTCTGATTTTTGAGTTGCATATAATTCCTATTTTTTAAGTGTTTCAGATAGGGCTTGTTTTTTTTGGTTTGGCTTTTTTTTTCCCTTCCCTTTCTTCTTAAAGCGGGCTTCCAGGTTTCTAAACTTGCCCAGCATTAAAAACCCAACACACCTGAAAAAGCCCTGAAGTATTCTTTCTACTGTTTCATTACTTGGTATCATGACTTAGAAATCATACAGACAGGTACAGACTGTAAACATGTCTTCCCAAACTCACAGGTTTTGGTTTGTTTTCACAACTTGGTAGAGATAAAGGGTGTAGAGACCACAGGTGGCCTATTTAAAAACAGGATGGGGAGGGGCAGAGAAAGACTGAGATGTTGATGGTGTTTTCTTTTCCACCTTTGTTTTTCCCTTCCGCACCCATCCTCAATTTTGTGAGAACCTGCTGTCAGGTACCTTTCTTGAAAAGGCTTATGAGGGTGTTTAGATTTATATGCATAAACTGCAGCCCCAGGTACTAAGCTGATGCTAGGCTTGAGCCTAATGATATGTGTTGCATAAAGTTAGTTATTTTTTGGTATTTATATATATTATTTGAGCACAATATTTCTTTTTCTACCACCTCCGAAAGGAATGATTGTTATGGAATTGTCCAGCAAAATTTTAATTGTGGTCTCTACAGTAAAGCAAGAAGGCAAAGAAGTTGTGTATGTTGAGGAGCCATCGTGAAGCATGTCAGCAGTGGTACTCTGTGGGGAGAGAATTTGATGTGCTCTGGAAAACCTCTTTTCACAAGTGGATCTTGAAAAGTTTGATTTCTGAATAACATTTTTATTAGTGGAGTTTTTAAAAAATAACTTCTGTATTAAGACAGGAAAAGTAAACTAAAAGGAGGAGCATTTTCGATATCCATAGCTACAATCTTCTGGATATCTGGGGTGTAATGGATTTCCTTAAATTCACAGCATAGGAAATGTTGCAGGACACGTGTGGCAGTGTTGATTTTGATGATCAGTCCCCCCTTAGCCCAGGATTCTAGTTAAAAGTTCATACTTTCGTCCCTTCGAGAAGGGGTAGTCTCGCTAAACACCAGGTTTCTGTTTCATGTGGTTTAGCAGTTTGTGTGTGTTAATGCCAAACATAGTTGTATGGATATATGTCACGGTTGGGGGCTCTAGAAGAAACGGTATGCTGTTCTAGTCCTTCGGACTTAAGGAATAACCCAGTCTGGCAGGTTTATGCTTACTTGTGTTCACTCAAGGAAAGAAGAAAAACATGATGTCATTTACCTGCTTAGGTAAATGATGGCTTCTTTAGTGAAGGGAAGAGGTGGTTGCCTTTTGCTCTGAGGTGGACAGTAGTATATGTGTGATTAGTTGGTCTGGGGTTTTTGGTTCTTGTATGTGTTTGACAAAGACTGTCTCCATGGTAAGCGAAGGGCAGTTAACGCTTTCTGCATTCTACCAGGCTGCACATTTTGGGATATTTCCTCTTGCGTATTGTGGAACATACAGTAAAGACACGTGGAATTAATTTTGGTTCTGAAAACTGAAATCAAAATGACATTTTCATAATTCCTCACCTGGCTCCTTATTATCTTTTTCGCTGTTTGCAAAACCATTTTCAAATGAACAGGCAGATAAAGAAAACACTGCGATGTTAATAATGGCAAACACAGTTTTGCTTTCAGCAACGCATTTAATGTCTTGTGTCACTTCATTTTTCAAGTCCGACACTATTCTGCTTAGCTTTTGTGTAACTTCATTTTCCTTTGCCTTGCCACTAAGGAGCAAGAGGTAGAAATAATGAACTGCTGTCATAAGCTTACTTCTTCAACCAGCTTCACTCAGTGCAGCAGCACTGTCTTAAAAGTTTGCAAAAGTGCCATGGGAATGTTTGGTCCGTGTTTTTAAGGATTTCCTATTTTAAGAAAAACTAATGAAAATCTCTATTTCCAAATGAAAATTTTATTTTTAAATGTTAAAGGGAAGTAGTGAGATAGTTAGGGAAGCTTTTTTTTGGTCATAACCCTGAAACAAACTGGAAAAATAGGAAACTGTTTGAATTGGATCCATAGTTTCATCAAACAGTTTTAAATATCTCCAAAGAAAAAAAAAACCAAACCAAAAACCCAAAACAGCCGACCCCCCAAAAGCCCCAAACCAAATGCTAAAAAACTTTGCCGTGTGATTTCCAAATTGAAAAGAGCAGCCTGGGAAAAAACAACGCTTTGAAATGGCGAAAGGAGAGGATAGAGCTACAAGTAGAAAAGGTTGGAACATGCCAGTTGGTAGGTCCTGACTTGTTTAAAACTGGAAACTTTTGCAAGGTTGTCAGGGCGTGTACTGAAAGAAGTTGTTCTACTCACCATGGGGTGGTTTACATGAAGCAGGTAGGAAATGTGCTCGCTGGTGGATGCTGAATTGTTGAGGCAAGGTTCCAAGGAAGGCTGAGTAGTTCTAACAGCTTTGCTACCAGTGAGGAGCTGTTTTAGATTCGGAAATATGCTTCAGTTGCCCTATTATCTGTGCCTGTGTTATCTCTGTGAGCCTGTTTAGCTGTAACTGAATTAGATTATAAACTCTTGGGGGTTTTTTTCCTGGATTTTTTTTTTTTATTTTTTTTTTAAATCGGCTTTGGGAGCTTGAGCTGGCTGGACAAACGTCAAAGGTGGTGTGCAGAAGAGGTGGGACTGCCTGACTTGCAGAGGGGAAGAATGGACTGCTGCTTTCAGTAGCAGTGAGCTATTACATGAGCTCATCTGTAAAACCTCTCCCTTAAAGATTAACTTGCTGATAGGGGAAAAAAAAATGGGGGAGTGAACTTTGTAAACAAAGACTTTTACTCTTCAATACAAATCAATATAAATGTTGTCCAGAGTTGAGTAGTAAGAAAGAGTTCATCCTCATTGAAAAGCAATGCCAAAGCCAAAAGAAAGCCTTAGATTTTCAAATTCTCTCAGATTTATTTGGAAACAAACTTTCAGTAACATTGGTGATACGGTCATGCTGATAAATCCTAGACTTTCAAAAACTGAAATTCAAAAGAAAAATCTGAAGCAGATACTTGAGCTTAACATAAAAACTGCATCTTGATATGGTATAATTTTGCCTCCAGTCGGCAATCTAAAGAGAATTGAAGCCCTTCAGACTTGCCTAGATGTCTCTAAATCCTGCCTTTGAAATTTACCACCGTAACCCAAAAGTGAGTGCTGAAATCTAAGAAGTTGCACCACAGTCTTACAGCTCTTCCTTCAGGGAAGCAGGCAGTTTTACTTTTTATGTCTAAATGCAAAACAACATTTTGCTCAATTTGTGAGGGGTGCTACAGAATGGAGAGGAAACGTGAGAAATGAGGTCTCTGCGGTCTGTTCAGACAATGAAGATAAGTGAGGGAAGGAAGGAGGAAAGCTTACAGGATTAAACCATTCTAGAATTCTGATATATGGGAGTTGTGTATGTCTGTCAAGATTAATTGTGATTGAATAGACGTTTAAAATATCAGGGTACAAGGTGAAAGACATCTGCAGCTGACTTCAGCTTGATAAATAAATGGTTTATGGTAGCTAATGCATTCTCTAATAATCTGAAGAGTGTATATTGGTAGTTAATGCATTCTGCAGTATCTGAAGAGTGTGTATTAGTTACCTGGTTAGCTGTATACTCTTATAAATCAAATTCATAGCCATTTTAGTTTAACATGGAAACTACAATCCATTCTAGTTTCAGTGCAATAAAATTACAGTAGCTTAAAAGATACTGCCTACTTTCATTGAAATTATTCTTCGTTTCCGTTATGTCAGTTGTTGAGATGGACATATAATAGTAAACAGGCTATTAATATTTTCATGCTCTTGCAGTCAAAACCTTCGGAGACCTTTCAGAAAAACAGTGGTAAAGGTTATATAACATGCACTTAAAGGGTTAAGGAGAAAAAAAAAAAGTAGGCTGTTGCCAAGTTAGCATGGGATGAAATCCTAGTCCATGTCATTTTAAATTAATTTGCTTTGTCAGTTGCTTTCAGCTATGAATTATTGTGGAAGTAGGCTACCCAACTTAGAGAAGTAGGCTACCCTAGTTCCCATGCAGTGTATGTCTTGCAGCATAGGGAAGTGCTTGGCTGTAGCATTAATCGATAAAGAACTGATTAGTCCATGGTGTCACTGAAATTAAACCTCTTGCACGAGTCAATTGACTACATAAGTTTTTTTACAGGGCTTCTGGATTGCTATTGTTTGATCTCCGAAACAAGATGACTTGTTTATTTGAAAATAAGCTATTTCTGCCTATGCAGTAGGAATAGAAAATGCTTTTATTTGGTTCATTTGCTGAGCTTTTAGAAATGAGAACTGATGAATTCTTGTAACGTACAAGACAAAAAATAATTGAGTACCTAAACCCTGAAGTGCTAGCTACATGCATAGCTAAAAGCAGTGCAACATGTTTTGCTTTGTTAGTATTTTTAATTGGAAAGTTTAATTTATTGAATTTACTGAGTCTCTTCATTGTAATTTATTAAATGTAAAAGCTAAAAATTGCCTCGATGCTGAATATTTATCATACAAAGATCCCGTCTGGCTGATGTTAGGGAATAAGATAGCATCTTTATGCTGAGTTACCTCTTGCAATTACGATTGTGCTGTAATATGGCTTGTGAGTGAATTAATGTTACAAACCTATATTGTTAAGGAGTGCTGCCCTGCATTTCAGATCAAAATATTTTTGTTGATGGCTTTACTCTTAATGTCTAAGAGTTGTGTTCTAGATGTTTGACTGGAGTCCACATTATGCAGCCCTGTTGATGCAAAACTAGATAGGCAGCAGTGAAAAGTTGGACTGATCAGCTTTGATGAGAAAGATTAGTATGGGAAGGATATACATTTGTTCACATTTCTTAAGAGATTTTAAATGACATTGTAAGTATGAGCATTCCCTCTGAAATTAATGGGGTCCATCACTGTTTGTCTGCTGAATTCAGAACGATAAAGATTTCCCCTACACCAAGTAGGTACATGGGAGCCATCACATAAACCTGCTTTCCACAGGGACTGTTGCCTCTCCGGGGTGAGTAATATAGTGTGGAGTAAAGAGGTGAAATCTTTTTTGGTGTGTTCTCTCTAACTGCTTGTTCTGTGTCTCTGCCAGTGCATTCTTACAGGGATGTCTGGTTTGGCAAATGCTGTAATAGAAGTTCTGCTTAAACTTCACTGGGGTTCAGGGATCTCTAAGCGTAAATTTCAAAGTGTCTTTACTGGTTATGGATAGGGAATGTTGGCTTGCTTTGGGCCAGAAATGTCAGGTTTGTTTTTTTTTTTAAAGAATGCAACACTGAGTTTTTGTTTTTACAGGTTTTCCCACCTTTTTTATTTCACATCTTCTGCTGAGTAGTAGCTTTTCACCTTCTGTTGCCACTTCTGGTTTCTGCTTTCTTCTTTTCAGCAATTTCAAATTCTTCATCTCAAGCTTCTCAATTAGAATTCCGTATTGTGATGTGTTTGATGAGCCAAGTTGTAGAAGGCAGTTAGAAGCAGCAAAACCAAAACAACCGCATCTGCCTCTTGATAGGTTGACGTGGAGCTTTTTCTGTGTCTTCAGTGTTTTTAGTTAGATGTGTGATAGAATGACACGCCACGTGTTACTCACAGGCATGACTGTTTTGTGGACTAGCGCTGCTGAGGAACAGCAATTCTTGTTGCACTTCCTAATATCTATCTTGGGCTTAAACCCCATTTTGTCTCTTCAGACTGGAACAAGGTCAAGCTGGCAAGCTGCTCTGTGCTGGAATGAGTGGTTCTCCCTGTGGCTCCACTGGTGCTGCTGGTGGCCCTGTTTCATTTAGGTTCTCACCCTTCAATAGTAGTTCTAGAGTAATTACTTAGTCTCAGCTGCAAAAACATCTTCCTTCAGGGTTTGTGTCCAGAAAAGTGTGTGTACCCCCTCACGTTAGAGCCATGCTGAAGGCAGACCAAAGGCATGTCTAGCCTGTTGTTCTGGTTTTGGCACCTGTCCTTAAACTTTACACAAACTTTACATTTCTCTTATATGGAGCAAAACCGTGTCCTGGGCTGTATCAGAAACAGTGTGTCCAGCAGGTGGAGTGAGGTCATTCTCCCCCTCTACTCCACTCTTGTGAGACCCCACCTGCAGTACTGCATCCAGCTCTGGGGTCCCCAGTACAAGAAAGACATGGAGCTGCTGGAGCAAGTCCAGAGGAGGATGGCAAACTTGATCAGAGGGCTGGAGCACCTCTCCTATGAGGACAGGCTGAGAGAGTTGGGGTTGTTCAGCCTGGAGAAGAGAAGGCTGCAAGGAGACCTAATCATGACCTTCCAATACCTAAAGGAGACCTACAGGAAAGCTGGCAAGGGGCTGTTTATCAGGGAGTGCAGTGACAGGACAAGGGGTAATGGGTGTAAACTAAAAGAATGGGGATTTAGACTGGACATTAGGAAGAAATTCTTCCCTGTGAGGGTGGTGAGACACTGGAACAGGTTGCCCAGAGAAGTTGTTGAGGCCCCATCCCTGGAAGTTTTCAGGGCCAGGTTGAATGGGGCTTTGGGCAACCAGGTCTAGTGTAGGGTGTCCCTGCCCATGGCAGGAGGGTTGGAACTAGATGATCCTTGTGGTCCCTTCCAACCCAAACCATTCTATGATTCTATGAACCTCCCATAATTAATGGCCAGTTCTGAAATGCAAGCTTCTTAAAGAATTAGAACCTGACTTCAGTTCTCTCGATATGGCAGCTAGGGGTATGTGCAAGTGTGTGTATATGCACACATCAGAATATAGCTGTATTGTACTCATGTATGTATACATACCTGTGTGTATCTTTGTCTTAAAGATATGGACGTTGGTAGTTGGTTACCTGCTGATGGTTTCATTCAAGTGGAATATAAGCACTGAACGTTACTTAAAAGCAATCTCTGTCCCTGTCTGGATTATGCTGCTCTTTCACTTAGGTGAGTAACAAAAGTTATTATTCTAATGCATCTGCTGGGATTCTGTTATCTTACAAGGAAAGCTACTCGCTGTTCCACTGTACCCTTATAATGGGGCGTTAGCTGAGATGCAGGCTCTTTGCTCTGCTCAGTAACTCTGGCTGCATGCTATCAGCAGGGAGCGTGAAATGGGAAGGCAACAGGATGCTGAGCAGAATGTCTCTTCCACTCTGCCCAGTTCGTGCTTTCCATGGTTTTCCCTTATTTGGCTCTTGCAGTCACAGATCTGGTACTGACTCCCTGACAGTGGGGAGGGGCTGGGGTCACGTGTGGGTAGATTTGGACTTTTCTCTTGTGATGATTTTTAATACTATTATTTTCTTGAGAGCCTGCAATTGGCCAAGGCTGAAGCTATAAAATGCACTTAATAGTAGTAATAGAAGCAAAAAACCCCCTCAAACTCTTATCAGTAGTCAATGTGCATGTCAATATGATATCAACAATATCAAATAAATTTTCCAGTAATCTATACAATCTGTTGGTACAAACATAAGATTATAGTAATCTATTAGCATTAGATTTATTTTACATATTTAGTATAACATAATCAGATTATATTATCAGAGTTTATGGTGAAAGTGTCATGCAGATAATAGACAACTGTTATGACAGAAGTTTCATAGTGTATTTTATGATTTATTTTGCTTTAGCAGCAGGTGTCAAGGGTTGCCTTGGCTACATGGGGACACTGTCCTGAGGTTTTAAGCTACACATAATGACTTTGCATTTGCTTGCTTTTTGACAGTCTTGTGTTTGCTGGAGGTACTAGCTGAAAAGCCAGGACCCAGGAAGGCACTGCTTGATGCCACTCAGTTGAGATCCGAAATAAATACAGATTTTATTTTTTGGGGCGGAACTTGAATTGCCTCTGATATCTAAAATGTTTCTATTTTGTCTTTATTTTCATGTAATTTTGCATGTTGTTTTAAAAATTGTTCTCTAAAGTATATCAACATAAAGTCAGTGAAGTTAGGAATAGTAACAGCTTGGTTTATTCGTTGAGAAACTTGTTTATCTGTTTTTTCTATTCTTCCTTTCTGTGAATGTAGAAAACTTCTTTATGACACTTCTTAGTTTCTACGCAGGTTGCTCTTGGTTGATGTGGTGCCCTTCTTGATTTTGCTAAATGTAGAGTTTATTAATGGTGTGATTTTTCTTACAAAAAACCCACCCCTGTATCTTTCAGCTTCTGTGGCAGGTTCCTGGAGAATCCCGGTGTTTCTGGTTATAGTCGTTCTAATGACTGTAGGTGTGTTGCATGAACAGCATAATGGAAAGGAGTCTTCTGGTGAGAAACAAGTCACTATTTATTTTACTGTTGGGAGGGAAAACAGCAAATGTCAGGTGTTTCTTTCTAGTACTAGCTGTGTGATTATTTTGGAAAACTTTTTTCCTGCCTTGCTGTTTTAGTTTTCTTGAAAGTTGTCATAATATTTGTTAGTAAAATCCATTATCGTTTATAGAGATTTTTAGGTGAATCAGATTGCTAGCAATTGCAAATGACCTGGTAGCAGTTCATTAGCAAGGAAAAGTGCTAAGCAAATAACTGTTTTTGTTTTGGCTCCAGGTGTATTGTAATACTAAAATTAATAGCACTCATTCCTGTTGTATCATATTGATATTGATATTAACAGTGTCTATCCATATAATTTCTGTTGCTTGACAGCTTTGGTGGGTGTCTAGCAACAAATAAAACATTTTAAGACTTAAGCTTTTTGTTATTTACGTACACATATATATTTTACAGGGACGGAGCTTCCTGGTCAGATGATTTCCATTGCTGCTTCAACAATTGCCATGGCAATTTCAGTGGCAGAAGATGAGTCCAGTAGTGAACGTTCCTCACAACCCTCAGGTGACTGAATACTCTGTAAGAAAACATTTGAATTTGCTCTAAAGGGAATTAAGAACAAATTTCAAAATGGTCCCTATCCTATTCATCCTGTCCAAAATTACACGGTTATACTTAACCTTGTAAAGCAGATTTATCTGTTACCTGTTTAGTGTTAAGAAGACAATAATATAAAAGCTCTCTTTCAAATGACTGACTGTACGTTTAGAAGGCCTGATTTGAAGAAATTTTTATTTTTTTTTAGAGTGAGGGCATGGTTTTTCCCTATTCTTTATTATTCTAATTTTTTTTTATTTTCCCTAACCATCTTTTGATTTGTTGGCAGTTATGAGATACACACACACGCACGTGCACGATTTCTGGACCAGGTACAGACAGACTGGAATAATTTTTGTGTACATCACAGTGACAAAAAAACCCCTTTGCTTTGTTTAACTGTGGCATGCTCAATGTCTTTCCTGCAGTGAGTTTACATGACATTGTAGCTTGAGTCACAATACTTTCACTTGCAAGAACACAACTAGAAATCACTCTTTTCAATGGCTTGAAAGAGGTGTAAAGAAGATGTTTAGGTGCCCATTGCTGCTTTTGAATGTTACCATCATTTTTCTGGGTAGGCCTTTCATCAAATGCAATACTAGAAAAATAAGCTATTACGGAGATCTCTGGAAATTGAAAGGTTTCATCCATTTCCCAGAAGTAGACAAAACAGGTTATTCAACTTGACAGAATGTCAAGAACTTCTGAAACTTCAATTTGAAATCGACTGTGTCTCAGAGTTGTCTACTTCAAGACAGTATGTTCTTAATGTTGTTTGTAATGGGTAAATTGTGCCCCAGAGGAGGAAACAGTGATTGTGCAGGAGAGAATGCTTTGAGCATGTGGCGTTAAAAACTTTTGCTTGAAGGCTACCGTTCATGAAACTAAAAAGTTACTTCAGCTACAAGGTGAAACGGTGTAGAAGCAGCTCATCAGAAATCTTCTGATGCAATGTAAGCACATTTCCTGATTTTAAATATGTCAGTGTAAGCTGGACTTGAAAACACGTTCCATTTTTAAATATAAAAATGGCAGCTTTAGACAACTTATTATTTTCTTATCTTTGTTTCTGCATTTTATATGACTATCATAAAAATAAAGCCCTATGGATGTATGTCCTGAAACTTGAGAATAGGAGCATAGGAGGTTCCGGGTTAACGTAAGGAAAAACTTTTTCACCGTGAGGGTGACAGAGCACTGGCACAGGCTGCCCAGTGAGGTTATGGAGTCTCCTTCTCTGGAGACATTCAAAACTCGACTGGACACGTTCCTGAGTGATGTGCTCTAGGTGGCTCTGCCTTGGCGGGGGGGGTTGGACTAGATGATCTTTCGAGGTCCCTGCCAACCTCTACGATTCTGTGATTCTGTGATTGAGAACAAAACATCAGGGTGACAGTTATATTGGTGTCTCTAATCTTTAATTTTGGAAATTACTTTTTTTTTTTAGCTGGATTTTGAATATTTGATCAAGCAACAGTCTCCTACAAATGTGTTAAGTGGTTGTGTTCTTGTTTGTTGATTGTGGGTTTGTGCTTCTTTCTTTTTTTTTTGTTTGGGTTTTTTTTTTTTTAAACTTGCACACCAGTTTTAATTTTCTTCTCTTCTTTAAGACATTTTTTTTTTCTGTTTTCAAATTGTACCCTTTCTTGACTGAAAGAAAACTACAGTGGTTTTACAAAGGTGTCTTTTTATAGTGAATGTTTTCTGACATTTTCTTGAGACAGTTAACCAGATTTTTTTTGTTTTGTTTTGCAGAATCTGTTGTTGTTTTTCTTCAAAGCAGGCAAAGAACAAATATGGAGTTTCCTGCTTACTTCTAGCAGTAGTTCAAATAATTTTCCAACAATCTTTTGGGAATTAGCGTTGTATTCTGTGATGTGTGATAAGTGTCCTTTTGGTCATCTCTGGTCCAGATCTTCTATGTGAATGGTGATGAAACTTCATTCTTGTACAGCAAAAGGTTTTACCTGCAGAGTTAAGAAAATGCAACTCTTTTTTGGTTTTCTTTTGCAGTGATTTTTGGAACTTGTAATGTAACACACATCTATTTTATGAGAAGCTTAAAGTTCTGAAACTTTTCATATGTTCAGTCAGGTGGATAGCAGACTTCAGGAGATCTTCCTTGTATTTATTGTAAATATGTCAGTGATTGTCGTAGTTGATTAATTGTCAGTAGCAACAGCAATGCTTATACTGTATTAGAACAATTGTAGAACAATCAGTGCTTCATGTTTTTACTGTTCTCCTTAGGCTTTAATTTGTTCACAAAAAAAACCCAAGAGGGGAAATCAAATGTATTGATTTCATAGGTTTTTCTGAACACTCATGTTTTTCTTTAGTTTCTTGTTGAATACTGGTATTTAGTATTGGGGGTGGAGAGTTTTATCAGACCACCAGTGAAAGTGGTCTAACTTGTCCTTCCCGGTATCTCAAGAGTTTCCAGAGTATATAGCAAATAAGTAGTCTGCAACTTAAGAAGCAGATGCCACTGCAATATTTTATCATCTGCCTTGTAGGCAACATTATGTTGTCTTCTTGGCTTTGAATATGATAGATACTGAAATCCTTGAATGTAGTCACACATCTTACCCTCCTTCTCTCCCCTTTATTAAAAAAAAAAATAATAAAATATCTCTTTCTCTTGAAATTACAGAAAGATGTGGTTATTCATGAAGGGGTACCTTCATCCTGGTGTTCTGAAAGACTTTTTCATTAATAATAATAAAATCACTGTTTCATCTTAACTCTGAAGATTTTATTCTGATTCCCTGCTCCATAGAGATACAGACACTTGCCTTCCTGTTTATGCTACTGTTCCTTTAGTTTAAGGAAGGGGAGGACAATAATTCAAAATGCTGTGGCCAGCAAGAAGTTGAATTGACAGAGGACATACTGTGTAAAGAAAAGAGCATGTCTTAAGACATCCTCGAAAATTGACTTTTTGGTTGGTTTTATTATATTCAAATAAGTACCATACATTCTGATTTTGCTAGATATTTTGTTAGCCATTTGGGAAAGGCTGTCATACTTTCATTAGTTGAAGACAGAAAGGTATTTTTTCGGTTTCATCTCTAATAATATCTTAAAGCACACTAACTGGGGTTTTACAGAACCTGAAGTTACTCTAAATCAATATTCCGATAGGCCTTTTTTCCTATTTGTGTTGTCAGGGCACTCATTGCAGAGCATATCTTACCAACAAAATGTGACTTCTTTTTAAAGTTTTGTGGGGGTCAAGTTTGTGAGCTGCCTTATGATACAGAACTGAATGGCAGTTCTGATGCTAAGGAGTTTGTCATGGAGAGAATACTTGGTCATTGGCAGTGCCAATTTAGTTTGCCTTAAAGGGCTGCAGAACGGCATTCCGAAAAAAGCTTTCTTGTTTTGGGATGCCCTAGGAGTTTTCAGGGGTTTTTTTTTCCATATTTTTTTTTCCCCCATCAGCTCTTTCCTATCTGTGTTATGCATTCTGCATACAGTCTGCTTAAATTAATAGGGAAACTGAGACAGTTTAAGTGGTACTACTCTTAACATTACTGTTGCTCTTACTTGTTTTTTTTTCATTGCAAAAATATGTTCATCAAATTTTTCATTACCAGAAGGAGGAATGTTATTTTTCTTTCATAAAAGTGACTCTACTAAGGGCTTTTGGGCCAAAAAGTGTTGGATGACTTTAATCTTGAGGCATAAACTTCAGCATATTAAATTCTTTTGGTTTTTTCTGTTTTGACTTTTAGCACTTCCTTTTCTTTGATAAGTACTTGAGTTTCTGCTTGTTGTCATGTTACTTTGTATGCTTATTATATTAATTCTGGAGGAAAAAAGGTAGAAAGAAAACTGTTGACTGAGGTGAATTGATAGGGGAGAATTCTCAATTATGGATATACTGCTTTCAAATTTGTGATCCTTTAGTGCATTGTAAGCTGGTTCTGATTGTTTCTATTAGTACTCTTTTGCTTCATTAAAAATAGACTGAGAAGTACAGGGGAATGATAGACCCTCTATTTCTTATGGCAGAACCACTTTGTCTTTTTAGGAAAGCTTCTGTTTACAGGTAACTTTGTCTCCCCTTAGGAAAAGATAACTCGTGGCTTTTTCTCCAAAGTATAGTTCATATACAATAGGGCTGACCTTCATCCCTTTGAGATACAGACTGATTTGCCAAGAAGCACTTTACCTGAACCTGCCACTGTGTTCAGTTGCTTTCAGACTTCCTTTTTCCAGGTTGCATGCTGTAATTTTTTGGGGAATATTTTGTTCCACCACAAGTGGAAAAAAGTTGCACCAAATAAATATATTACCAGCAGCCAGCTGGTGTTTCTGTCATCGTCCTGGTGTCTTATCAATTGGGTGAATCAATAGATCTGTGTGATTTGTATTAGTGTGGTGGGGAAGCGTTTGGAAGCTCTAAAAAAGAGTTCCGCTTACTTGTAGAACACCAGTGCAGATTTCTACAGCAAAGGAAGAGTGTTCATCCAGTGTGTGAGGCTGCAGAATTTGTCACTCACCACTACTGTATGCTAATGATGAATCTGTCTTGTCTTTTTGTGCATTCTAGCTGTTGTGCCTTAGGCTAGGAATGGCTTTAGTAACAGCACATTGCCATTAAAGACCGTGTGTGTGGAACATGAGTTGTCTGACTGATGCATGTAGTATATTATGATACAGTTTTTACAGCAGTTTTTGTTTGTGCCAGGAAAGTCGTCGATGTTGATGTGACAGAAGTACAGTGAAAGAGTTGTGTTCATTGCTTACCTGCTGCAGTACATACTGACATAATAAATCACCTTTTATTCTTCAGCATAGAGTAACTTTTCAGGTTTTCTTCTATGTACGTTCTTCCATCATGGCTGCAATTCGTTTTCAAGTAATGGTGTGTGGGAAGTGTGTGCATTTCGCCACCAGCATGAGGCCTCAGTAAAAGTTGATACTGGTGGTGCCAGGAAGAGATTCTACATGCAGCGCCTGAAGATGGATTTGGTGTCACCCATACTAATATGATACTAGGCAGATGTGCCAAATAAAAAGTTAAAGGAACAAATTACTATGTTCTCTATAGAAGCATTTTAATTTGGACATAATATTTTTGCTTGAAATGACTAATTACTTTGTTTGTAAGCGCCTTTAACACATCAGTTCACATTTTTGAAATGAATTCATGTTTACTAATGTACAAATGAGACAATGACAATACTTGTTAATGACTAATTTGTGTTTGCTGTTGTTACTGGAACATGTTACACAAGCAAGTAATTTACGATCACAGTGTGAGTGCTATGTTTGTAAAGTGAGCATTTAGGAAAAGAAAAAGTGTAGTAAGACATTTGTAAGATATAAGCTGCTTCTTGAATGTACGCTGTATTTTTTTGTTTTGCTTAAATGAGCTTTAAGCAAATCTAAGATTTCTCTTTACTTCAAACACTCAAAAAGAAAGAAGTCAAAGATTTCTTTTAAGACTTCAGATTTCTTTTAGAAGTGAATTTGTCTTTTTCAGGGATTTAAGGTTATTTGATAAAATGTATTTGGCTTGTAACTTACCTGCAGTGACAGGAGGCCTCCTAGAGGCTCTAGCATCTTTTCTTCTCTCCTTCTCCTAGCACTGCTTGGTATGGTGTCGCATGATGTGGGAAAGCCTGCACAGCCCTATTATAGGGACTAGGGAGCATATCCTGTTCTGTGGTGAACATTAATATGTAATTTCCACCACTTTGTTTGCATTTCTTTGTTCTAGGAGCAGCAGAAGGTGATCAGTCTCCACATGCTTCATCATCGTTCTCCTCCTCTTCATCCTCTTCTGGGAGCAGACAAAGGCCTGAGATTGGATCTTTTCTTAGAAAGAAGAAAACTAGTGATATTTACTTTGTTACACTTGTGTGGGCCATTGTCATTGTCCAGATCTGGCTAAATTTCTGGATTGTGCAGCTATTGCCGGTGCCTTTTGCAGGTAATAATCCAATTATTTGAAATGTATGTTAAATGATGACTTTGGATAGCCTTAGGCTTTGTGCTAAATAAAATAGACAGAAAGGCTTGTAAGCTTTTATGAGTTTTAATTTAAAACTTTTTTCAAGATTTTTTTGTTAAGAACATCAGGAACATAATGTTCTTGAACATTATTATGTTCCTGATGAATTGTAGCTTCAAATAGGAAGATTGATGTGCTCTGTCTGTTACCATGTAGTGGACAAGTCTGTAAAATTGCTTTGTCTGTTAACTATTGTAGTTACCTGGAACAATTTAGTACCTTACCTTTCATTGTAAGAATACTTTTGGTTTGGAGTACTTTGTTTTTCTTCCTCTTGATGTCTTGTCTTTCATGTTTTTGCACCTACAGGTAAAGTGTATTTTAGCTGTTATTCAGTACTGAAGTACAGCTCCTGCTAACTTTTAATTGCCATTAAAAATGGGTTGCTAGGCTCTGTGAACGTGTTGCAAGATAAATTTGATTCTAATTCTAGCTCTGGGGTTAATTAGCTTTGTTGCTTCACATCTACATGCATCTGTTCTCTTATATATCAAGTAAGATTGCAGTAGTTATGATAGCTATCTAAAGAGATTATTTTAAAACGGAATGCTACTTTTTCCAATACTCTTGGGGGTTGAATAGGGAAGATGGGAACTCAGGAAATATGCATGAGCTACTGTGAATCTGAAGGCGTTTCCTCCAATCCCCCTACTGTAAACAACAGTATTTTCTCTAAAGGTCAGTTTTTTTAAAAAATAAGCTTTTAAAAATGTATTTAACACTTAAACGTAGCTATTTTCCCAAGCATGGTGGGTTGGCCTCAGCTAGCAGCCAAGTACCCACAGAGCCACTCTTTTCCTGTCTTCTAGTGTATGCTCGTCCATGAGCTTCAATCCCTTTGGGGAGGTACCAGCTCAGGTGTCTCCTCATCCCTAGGCCACAGTGTCTTCAAGAGGTGTGCCTGCTCCACCATGGAGCATTTCCACTCCCCTGGCCTTTTTATTACCTCTCCCCCACTATTCACTTGTTCTGTGTTCCCTCCTCTTCTCCCTCTCTAGTGTTCTATGCCCTTCTTAAATCTATTTTCAGACCTGTGCCTGCTGGGCTCGGCTTTGGCCTGTGGTGGGTCCCTTGTGGGGTCAGCTGGAGCTGACTGCATCTGGTGCAGGGGAGCCCTTGGTGTCTCCCTTTGGAGGCCACCCTGGCTGCCATCCGGCTACCAAAACCTTGCAGTTTGCACCCAATACACAAAGTCCAGTACTGGAAATCTGGACATCGTGACTGTGGGGCCATGCTTACAGGCTCAAGGGGCTCTGAGCTCTGAGAGGCTTGGTAAAGGAACAGCTGCACGTTTGGCTGTGGCACTGTAGCAGCAGCTAAGGGGTAATGGGATGGTTAGGCATATCAATTGCTGAGTACAGGGTGAGGAGGGAGAGAGGGTTGATCTTTGCTTCAGTCCTATATAGTTGCTACTGAAGAAACTGCCCAGTTTTGGTGTCTGGGCGTCAGGGAAATGTCCATGGCAGTTTGGATGTAGCTCATAAATGCATTATAAAATTAATAAAAGAATAGAAAATAAATTTTAGACTTACTAGAAGCAGAGCTTATGCGGCTTAATTTATTGAAAAGTGAAGGAGTGCCTAACCAGTGCTTAGAAATACCTCCTTGGGTGGTGTCCTGGCTTTGGCCAGAATAGAGTTAATTTTGAGAAGGAGCCAGGCCAGGTGAGCCGAGCTGGCCGCTATTCCATGCCATGTGCCCTCATGCCCCCCATAAAAGAGGGCCGGCCTGGAGGGGCGGGCCGGTGCTGCTCTGGGATGGGCTGGCTGGGGGCTGAGCGGCTGGTCTGGCGGGTCGGTCGGTCGGTAAAGTGCTCCGTTTGTCATCGGGTTTACATCCTGTTATAACTACTGCTGCTTTGCTGCTGTTCCCCTCTCCCTTTGCTGGCCCATTAAGGGGTCGGTATCTCCACTGGAGGAGGTTCCCCCTCTGTTGTTCTCATTCTCCTCCCCATCCTGCCGAAGCTGCGGTGCTCAGCTGTGTCTGGGGCTGAGGAAAAATGTGTGTGTAGTAGTTTTGCAGTTAGGCAGGCAGCAATGACTGGTTTTAAACTTTAGCCAGACAAATCTAGATTAAAGTACACATCTGTAGCTGAAATGGATGAATAGTTCTGCTGCCTGTCACTAGGTCTTAATGAGCTACCTGAACAATAAACTTGTGCTAAAATAGATACTAGTTTTAAAAATATTTGTGACCTGTTGCCTTAGCAGTGACACTGGGCTGTTAAGTGCATTTTCTTGGCCTATGACTGAATAGAACTCGATCACCACAAGAATATTATGAAAAGGCAGTATAATGCTGAGCAGAGCCAAATTTAACAGTGGACCACATTGACTGCCAGAGGATGAATGATGCTAACCTGGACTGTTGGAAGAGGGGTGGTATTAAAAATACCTAGTAGTGCAAAGTAAGAAGACTTACAAGGCAAATTTCTTTGCAACTTTTCAAGTTTAAGAAGACTAATAACTTGAAGCACTTCTGAGACCTTCAGGAGAATGCTTCTAGTATGTAAAAAGTAAGAAAAAAACACCCTTAAAACCTTATATAGAAGGATGTTAATTTCACCAGAGTTCCTTATATTAGTAGACAGGACTCATGTCAAGTAACATTTAGATTAGTAGAAGTATATTAGTACCATTAACATTTTTCCTTGAATGCTTTTGTACTTTGGTATAACGAGATGCTCTTTTAAAATAGCTTAATGTAAAGGGTGGAAAAACTATATCATAGAACGAAAAGATGAAAAAATTACTTTTCAGTTCCAAACCTAAGCAATAAATGAGGTTGTGGAACACTTGCAGCATTTTGTTCAATGATAGGAGCCTGGGAATCCTGTTATTGTCTTTTTAAGATCTTTCATTTACTTCCTTTTTTGTTCTGTTGCATCCTTCTCTTTTAGTTCTGTTTTTGTCTTCAGGTCATTTTCTGCTTCCTAGACATGTTTGGAATTTCTTACTGTGCAGCCTGTTTCTTTTATCACATCTTTCTAATAACAGCCCTCCTTTAGCTTTTTCTCTCTTGCTGCTTTTTAACATAATATAACTACAGCTGTGTGATTGACTGGAGCACCTTCTGGAGTCATATTTGCAATGAATGTACACCCAGTTATTTTAGAAGATAGTATTTAAATAGTTATTTTTAAATAATAGCAGAAGGTTAGAATGCCATTTCAGGTACATTTTTCACCTTGTAAAATGCAAGCTTGCCCTGTTTTACTGAGCAGCAGTTTGTGTATTTACCATGAGTTGCGTTTCATCATACAAAACTTCAACCTGGAAGTTAGGCATTTGCACTGTATTTTCCCCTTTTTTGTATGTTTGCCACATGATCTGCTGTAGAAAGTTTATTAGATTATTCTCGTCTTCAAGAGAATAAATTCCACGTTTGCCACATGGTGGTGCCAGAGGGTAAGTAAACCAAATGTCAGAAAAATTTTGAATGAATTCTCTGTGAACAAGAATGTAAACTATTGGACGAGTGGCTAACAAATAGTAGGCTTCACTTGTGGAACTTTGATAAATGCCCAGTGGATCTTAAAAGTTAACCTTTCGGTTATATATGTAGTTTTATAGCTGTCCAAGTAGAAGCATAATGTGAATTTTTGAGGACAAAGGAATTACTGTGTTGTTGATGTATGGCAGTAAGCAATGAATCAAGTTTGGAGAATAGTCTTTCATAATAAAAAAAACTTTATTAAAAGTACAGCCAAATAGTGATGGGGGATTCAGTATCCAATGTTGCTATAAAGTATAACTGGAGGAGCACTGCTAATGTTTTCACAGAAAGTTATTTTACTGCGTAACTAGAATTTTTAACACCGACTGTAATTTTTGACCTACGTGTGATGTTCACTGTTACTAAATTCTGGTTAAAAAAAAAAACAGGGAGAAATTAGGATAATTATGTGATTCTGTTGCTAATAGTTTCGCTTTGTTTTCCTTTAGAACCATAGTTTTTGGTACCTGGGGATGCAGTATACTTTTGTTTAGAGGTTTGTGTGTCAGTAGTTCATGGCAGGACTGGGTTGTGAGACCTCCTGGTCTGTTGCTGCTACATATCATGATTATGATCCTTTAAGTTGATGTATCGTCTAATGATCATTTTGTGACTGGTATGTTTGAAGCAATACCCCGGTAAAATCAGTTGTAATACAAATCTTTGTTTATAATGTGAATTAGTGAACTCCTCTGTTCTGATGTTAAATTCACTAATGGCTTTGGAAGATTGCTCACCTTCCTTTTCAGTAGTGAGAAGATAGGTAATTTGAGTGGTGCAACTTTTTGTTGAATAAAAAAAGAATATGGCAAATATTTCATTACTATTACAAGTCTGTTAGCTTCAAAAGAAAGTTTCATATGTATCACGCTTTTTTGCTTTTTATGTTCCTGGCTGTGATGATTCGTAAGTTTTGCATATATACTCAGTAAGCGAGGGACAACAGTGCCGTCGCAGCCTTGGAACCATAAGCCTTGTTCAAATGTGGGCTTTATTTCATGGCAAGTAAATGAACATGAGCTTTCATGTCTGTAACTGTAATGCTGAACATTTCTAGAGTTGCTAAAAAGCTATTTTACAATGGATATATATTAGGAGTGTTGGAGAAAAGCTGTTTGTGGTAGCAAAATGCTTCTTTTTTGGGGGAAAGTAAGTTGTAAATATTTCTTCTGTTGTCTGGTTTTGAGGAGCAGTATGGGGTTTTTTCCGAAGCTTTGTGTGATTGTCTTTAAGCCAGGATAAAAAGCTGATCTCAAAATAATATTTTTGATGTTCAAAAGCAAAATAAATCAGTAATTGTATTTCAGCTGCAGGTTTAAATGAACACTTTTTTACTGTGAAATTACTCATCATCTGCTGACAGTTCTTAAAGGAAAGATACAGCTTCAACAGTATAGAAGGCCTAAAACTTCAGAATTGAGGCTGAAAATTTTCTTTTATTTGTAGCACACTGTTAAGTTCTGAGTGTGGCACTTTATGTGTAGTCATCTGATGTGGTGTGTGTGTGTGAAGATATGATAAATCCACTGTACTGGAGTCATGGAATGGCACCTGCTTATCCCAGGCCTTGCTTGAGTCTGTTAGCTGCATACTCGGGCAGTGCACAGGCACCTACCTTTCTTCTGCCATGTAAATTCCATGTGGATAAGCACGGCTATAAAGCAAATGAGGAAATTAGTACTAAAACCACTTGGAAATTCTGGAAGTGGTTTCTAAAGGGAAATAAAACTTAAGCATCTTTTTCTTGCTTTTTTGTAAGTCTTTCAGAATGGAATAGATGTGTAGTCTTGTGGTGCTCCTCTGAAATCTCTAATACTTGATTTCCTTCTTGTGGTTACAGTTTGGGCGCTTAAAAAACTCGTGGTTCATTTTGGAGTTTTGAGCTTTATGGCAAACCATTGCAGAAGTTGGTGGCAACTTGTTGAAAATTTTGTGAAGGAACGTCAGGAAGCTCTTGCTCCAGGGCCCATCAGAGGGCTTGGAAGAGTCATGCTAAAGCTTGACAGTAAGGTATTTCTACTTATTTCCTTAAGCAACCTGAAAGTTTGCTTTATTCTCTGTTCATTGTATGCTGAGACGCTTTAATTCTAAAATAAATGTTTGTCACTAATGGACACGTCTCTCTTGTAAAACTCTATCTGTTTTATGGTGTATTTTAAACCACGTCTCTTCTGTCACTATTCACACTTAAGTGCACATTTAAACTTTGTTAAATGATTACATGCAAAGCTTGACAGAAGTCCCTTCAAAACTGTTGACTTAGCTTTAGAAAAATTCCTTACCTGAGTAAGGCAAACCTCTCATGGTTCAGTCACCTTACTCAGTTACAAAGATTTTGAAGTTAATTGTAATGAGCTTCAATCTGAAGGATGAGACATTCCTACTTCTGTTGTGAAAACTTATTTTAAAAAGCACCCCATTTTATCCTGTAAGTAAGGCCTGGGCTAGTTTGAACGCATTCGTTTATACTGTCTGGAAGTACAGTTGTTGAACACAGTGGCGTGGTGGTACAAAAGGGAGGCTTCCCTCTGTAAGAGAAGTAGTACGTGGGATGAGGTATTTGGGAAGTGCCATAGAATAATGCTTCTGTGCTCCCCTCCCCCACTCAAAATACACCCACATAATTGCATTACAAATTGCCAAGTTGGAAAGTTCCATGAAATTTATGGACTGTTTCATTCAGAACTGTAAGTTTTGACTTAACCTAATAGTTTATTTCATTGGTAATAGATATGGCAGTGTGTAGTAATGTGCTTTCTGTAACTGTGTTGTTGAAATATTCTCTGCTTTAGAAAAAAGCCTTTACCTCAGAGTTTCTGTAACTGAAGAGTTGAACTCTGTAAGTACATTTGTCGGAGCATCTGTACCTCAGCAGATCTGTCTGCAGTTTATAGCTCTGAGTTCCAAAAGCATTAAAATTGCTGTAGGAAAATAGTAACAGTTTTGCTGAGTTCATTGAGAAAGAATTTGAAAAAGGAAAAGCCTTTCAGAATACAGCTATGAATAAGATAAAGGGGGTTTCCAAAGGTAATGGAAAGTATTAACATGTGAGGATAACAGCTTACATTATACAGACCTTTCATTAAAAGCTTCTGTTTTGTAAGTAAGAAGACTCTCTAGACACAATATTGTATTTCATGAGTTGTCAAGTTTAGTATCCTTGTATTGCATAACTATATGATGTAGTATCCTTCCTAATCCCACTAAGTCTTTTCTCCTTAAAGGAGGTAGGGTTTTTGTCATAATGTGCCGCAGAACTTCCCACTCTTCAGCTTAAATGTATTTAAGGTCAGTTTATATTCTATGTTGTTCGTGTCTGAGCAAAAGAGCAGTGTTGGCACAACTCATTTCTCCATCCCCCCTCCCGCTGTTTTTTTAGATGACAGTCATATTCTTTTTTTAGTCTGCTGTGTGTATTAAAGCAATTCAAGCTCTTCTGGCCTTTATAAGAAAGATACTTGATACTCTGCATGATTTTGTTGTCCTTGTTTTGCCTATTCTAATTACAGTTCACCTGGCTTTATCATGGGTGGCTGGAATTGTATGTGGTCTTCCAGTACTTACCACACTAACGCTTTCATATCTTTTAAGTTCTACTGGATATGCTTACTCTGTGCATTGTAGGATCGTGGATGCATCTTATCTCTGAGAATTTGGGAAGCAATGCCATAGCATATTGACAGTTGTGATTTTTGTGGGCACAGGGAAGGGAGAGGAATGAAAATGACATCCTTCCAAGTTGTTTTTTTAGAAAGAATGGATGAGCTGTACTTAAGTTGGATTACCAAACATTTTGCCTTCAGTAGGCACTGTTGGAGAGGAAGCGAAAATATGCAAACACAAAATAGAAATTCATGGAGTAAGTTGTTACAGCTTAGCTTTTGTGTATGTGTGAGAAACCAAGACTGAAGGATCATTTACTTTGCAATGAGATGTTTAACTTTTTAATACTTAATTTGTATTTTCTTTTCATAGAAGTTGAAGCTACTTGGTGATATTTTTGTTTGTTTTGTTTATATTTTTTGTATACTGAGTTAATTGGAGGCTGAATGTCATCATCAGAATGTATTGGGGCTCTCAGCTGAGTACAGCAAGCCATTGACAAGGTCTGTTTCACACCAAATCTAGCGGTACTACTTGGTCTTTCTAAAGTCGTATGGCTGATTAGGAAATGGTTCCAGTCTTGAGTAAAAGGTAGTGAGGATGAGGAAGAAATCTTAGAGTGGCATGGCTTTTTCTCCCTAAAGAAGTTTAAGAGGCTAGCGTAGCTAGTGTATGGTCTGGAAAATAACCCATTGTGAGAAATTACAGGGGAGTACTGCTTGTGCATGCAGATCTTTGAGCTTTACTGAATAGGTCTGTTTCTTAAATAAAACAGTACGAAAAGAACTGCCCTTCTTTCCCACTTCTCATCAACCTCTGGTTATCTTGGAAATGCACACAAATTTGAACTGAAGCTCTGATCAAGAGGGAAGAAAGCAGGGCATTGCTTTTCATTTTTGTTATAAACAGTAGGTCAAGCTGTGCCTGCATGGGCCGGCCTGCTTTAAATACAGAGTCCTTGCTGTATTCTTTAGTCCCTAGTTGTGCATTTACCCAGTGGAGCCAACAGATGCAGCAGTTCAGCTATGAGAGACTTCCTGGAGGAAACAATAGGGCGGTTTCTTTTGTCATACATCAAGTCGTCTTAAAACTTAACAGCTATGGTATCATGCGTGTTCTTATACACAGTCAAGAACTAATAATTTGCTTCACTGATTTTTCTTTTTTTTTTTATAGGCGACCTGCCTTTTTAATAAGGTGACTAGTTTTATTTTGATTAGAGTTTGTGAGGGCGTTCAGCAGCATAGGCAGTTGCTCAACTGCATGCACTAGACTTTTATTATTTGGAATGTGCTAGTATTTTGCATGTATACTTTCTGGTAGACTTCGGTGAATTGTGCAGTTACATGCTTTCTCTAGGTATAGCATGCAAGGATTTTATATTTGGAGGACTGTAATAGATTATTTGGACTTGGGTAAAGTCAAGGTTTGGTTTTTCTTGTACCAAGTTTCGCACATAGTTAAAACAAGCACAGAAAATGGGCAGGATCTCTATCAGTGCATATATTATTCTAGGAAATACTTCCATAGACCTGTAAGATCTTGTATAGATATTTTTCAAATAAAATACTGGAAAAGTGGCTGTAGCCTTATTAATTTTGGAGGACTTGAAGATCAGAATTAAGCTATAGCCTAAATTTAAATGTAGATGACTACATTTGTAGAATTACTTAAACATCAGTATTGGTAAGGTAGTAGGGTAGAGCCTCCCAGATATTGTCTTAAACGTTAATTAAAAAAATGATTGTTATTTTTTACCTATAATGTTATTTCCCAGTTATTGTAATTATCATTGAATTCCAGGAGATTGAAATTATGGAAAAGTACCGAAGACTTCCTTTCATGTTCTGCTAAAGTCTCAGTCTAACAACAGAGCTCTAGCTTTTGTTGTATTGGAGTTGCAAAGTGGAGAAATAGAGCCATAAGATCTATGTTTTTTCTAAAATGAGCCTGTTGTATAGTGGGTTTTAGTATGCAGAAGTAAAGTTAAAGCCAAAAGCGTGTTGTTGAATCAGTAAACAGCTTTACCTTTTTTCACTGATAAATTATTCCACAGGTGAAGAGGTAAAATAGAAACAAATTCTATAAAGTTAATTTGAGGCTTTTGAAGCTTTGTCGTTGCTTTCCATTACTGTGATTCTTTCCACGAGTAGTAAAAGCTAGTAAAACTGGGTGCTTTCTGACATATTTTATTTTCATGTTTCCTGATGTTCATGTTTCTCTGTAAATCTGCTTCTTGTTCTGATATAACTTAGCATTCTGAGGGTTTTTTTTATTTATTTGAAATGTTCTTATATTTTGCTTTTATTGGGAGCTAATACAATTTCTAGCAGCTGGTGAAAACACTAGATTTACTCAGCATTCAGTGATTTGTTTTCAGGGTGAAACAAACTTCACTTACTTGATCTTAACCTCTAACACAGGTGAATAATAACATTAAAGTTTTTCCCTGTTATGATTATGCTGCTAACTGATTACTAATGGCTAGAATTAAGAGTATAGTCCTACATAAATTAGGTCTTAAGATGGGTGTACTTGAGCATCGGTGAGAATTAGTAAGGAAAAATAACTGTAGTACAAAAGGAGAAATTGACTGTTGAGAAGTGCAGAGAGCCTCCTGCATCCCCAGAACTATATGAAATCCATACACTTACTTGATCTGCAATTTGCTGTTGTGTGTCTATCGGGTTTAATTACATATTTGATGTTATGCCATTGAATGTGAATGTTGTAATATGAGTGTGGTACTAAAAAACATATAAATTTTGTTTAATAGTAGTCGATGCAATTGGAGTGTTTTGAAATAAGCAGGAAACTGCCTGAATGGGAATATTAATGCAGTAAACAAGTATCGCATGTTAGGTCTTGGTGTTTCAGTGAAGTGTCCTCAGAGTACTTTTACAAGTCTTGCTCTGAAATCAGAAATGTTAGCCCTCAGTATAATTAAACTGGAATTGCCCGAGTTATGCTGATAGTTCTGTAAATATCATTAAAATTATTCTTAATTTTTATATCCCTCTTTGTTTCAAAAAGTGCATGTTAATAGTAAAATTTAGATTCTTGGATTAGAAGTTGTTACGATCTTTCCTTCCTATTGCAATTTACCTTTGTGTCTGGAACAATTTCATTTTCATTCTGTGGATGACTTTGCTTGCCTCTCATTGCTTTTTTTCCCTATTACTGCATTTTTCAATAATTTTCCACTGTGTTCTTGTCTTTTTTTCCCTTTTCTTCCATTTTCCCCTGCCACTGACAAGCTGTGGCACTGGCTTAATAAGAAGGTAAATAAACAGAAAAATTGTGATTCCAACTAATGGATTCTGTGGTTTTGGGGAGTTGGGGTTTTTTTGGCTTTTTTTTTTTTCAGCATGAACACTCCTTAACATGCCTTGCTTCTTAGTTTTCTCTCCCAAGTGTCTCTTTTCCAGCTCTTGATATAAGCTACTGAAGGTCATATAATTCTACCTGATCTCTTGTCATCTACTAAAATGAATGCACAGTTAAATGTTTCGTACAGCAGAATATTGCATTATCCTTTCAAGCGGTAGTATGGTTTAGTGGCTCTATTTAAGAATGGTTGATCTCCACCTGGTCCCCACTTGTATGCATAACAAAACCAGTTCTCTCCTGGACTGGAGAGCTGGTCTCTGCTCAGAAGAAGCATCAGTTATCTGAATTAACATGGAAGTGGTGAGAGTGAAGCACAGTTGTAAAGCTGTGAATTTAAGTGCTTGCGAATAACAGCACTGACTGAAGCCAGTCAATCTCTAATGTTTTACTTCTGAAGTGTCAGACTGGCCTGTGTACTTAGTGGTATTCGGTGTAGAAGGAGTGAAATGGGAATACTCAGAGTCCTGGGACTGCTGAATGTAATAACAGTCTTAAGGGAAGTGAGGGCTAGTAAAAAAAAAAAGGAGTTGCTATAGCTAAAATAATTTCTTTTGTATGGCTTTTAAAAGTATGTGGTGTATTTTATAAACAATGTACCCCTCTGTTCCCATGGTGTGCCTTAGGCCACTAGGGTTAACTATTGTTCTTTGAGGAACTGTCATCCCAAGAGAAATTAAAACATTCCGACCAAGTTTGGTGTCGTGTGACTCCTCAAAGCAGCATCTCTGTCTGGGACAGCGGCATCTCTTCAGGCAAGCACAGAGCTGGAGGGGGGTGCCTGTAGCATGTATACGTCCGCAGGACCTCAGAGTTTCAAAGATGAAAATCTTGTACGTGATAAAATACATGAAAACCAGGTAATTAAGTGAAAGAGAAAAAAATCAAGTACCATATCTGGAAATGGGTTATGCTTCCAGCAGCAACTTTTTTCCTCACTTACCACTTCAGTGTTAGTGGGAGAGTCAGAATGGTTACTGTGGTTTTGTAAACAACAACTGTCCTTTCTGCTCAGTAGCAATTACAACAGAAGCCCTGGATCTCCCTGGCACGTTGTGCACCACACCCGAGGTGCTGTTGAAAACGAGTAGAACAGAGTAGAGCATGGGGACCAGGGGGGCACTGGCACAGCTCTCTGAAAGGTTCTTGTGAACTGTGAAATGGGGCTGTGCAGCTGGTATCTGCTGTGGCTGGCAGCTGGGAATAACGCTGTGTGTAGTGTCCAGGCTGAGCAGCTCTGAGGAATTTAGGAAGTTTAGGAAGTTTGATCTTTGGTATTCAATGGGTGAGCTTAGGGTTATATGACAGGGGTTTCTGTGTTTCTGAACAAGAGGGTAGTGTTATTTGCTTTATGATTCAGTTAGAACTGTCCACTACGAGGGCGAACTTTGAATGTTCTTTTGCCCTTGAGTATAGTTTGGTTGGTTTAAAATTACATTGTTATTTCCTGACTCTGAAATGTTTGTGTTATGTGAGTGACTTATGATTAGTAAATATGTGCAACCATAACCCTTCATAATTTTTTTTCTTTAATTAGGTATTGGTTTGTTCAGACAGTTCAGGCACAGAGCTGAGTTCAGTGAGCCATAGGTGAAAGTTTACTCTCAACTACTTTTTTTCTGTCTCGGAATTTGTCGTTTCCTTGTTTGAAAATTCATGACTGTAGATAAATTGTTGGCTTGATAAGTTGCAAAAATAATTTCACTTTAATGACTTGGAACGCTAAAATGTCTGGATTTTATTTTTAATCTGGAGATTTTAGAGGTGGAGTGAGGTGATTTTCCCCCTCTACTCCACTCTTGTGAGACCCCACCTGGAGTACTGTGTCCATCTCTGGGGTTCCCAGTACAGGAAAGACATGGAGCTGCTGGAGCAAGTCCAGAGAAGGATTGCAAAGTTGATCAGAGGTCTGGAGCACCTCTCCTACGAGGACAGGCTGAGGAAGCTGGGGTTGTTCAGCCTGGAGAAGAGAAGGCTGCAAGGAGACCTAATCATGACCTTCCAATACCTAAAGGAGACCTACAGGAAAGCTGGCAAGGGGCTGTTTCTTAGGGAGTGTAGTGACAGGACAAGGGGTAATGGGTGTAAACAAAAAGAGGTGGGATTTAGGTTGGTTGTTCGGAAGAAATTCTTCCCTGTGGGGGTGATGAGGCACTGGAACAGTTTGCCCAGAGAAGTTGTTGAGGCCCCATCCCTGGAAGTTTTCAGGGCCAGGTTGAATGGGGCTTTGGGCAACCAGGTCTAGTGTAGGGTGTCCCTGCCCATGGCAGGGGGGTTGGAACTAGGTGATCTTCGAGATCCCTTCCACCCCAAACCATTCTGTGATCCTATGATTATTGAGTAAAACCCTGTGGATATAGTTTCTTAAAGAGGGGGTTTTAGTTTCTAGGAGCTATTTTTGAAAACTACTGTTTTACTTTACAGTTTCATAGGAAGAGATCCTGAAAGTCCTATAGCATTACGTGCAATGCTGATGCTTTTGCATGACAAGCAAGTAGTAATAATACTATAATCAAGAAGAAAAAAAAAAAAGGCAAAAAAATGCTGTGCAAACTGTATAAGGTTCTTGTAGATTTGTTTTGTTGAGTTGTTTTTTTCTTTTTTGGGAGTTGTAGAGCATGTTTTACTTTTTATTTTTAAATGCCATTAGAGACAAAGAAAGGAGATTTGTAATGCAGAACTCTGGATGCAGTTAAAGGACTGCTTCGTTTGCACCTTTCTCCTTTTTGCCTGTCTTGGAAGGTAATCACTTGTGAGAACACCAAGATAAATTTCTAACAATCCACCAAGAAACTAAAAATACACCACCTAGAGATGGCAGAGTTTGAAATGATGGTTATGGCTGCTAGTGATAAACATTTTGTTCTTCCTATTCTAAGAGCTCCTGTCAAAGAGCTGCTTGAAACTCTTTGGTTTTGGCAAACGGGAATAGTACATGGTCACATAGTTTAACATGGTACACCTAGCGTAAAATACGGAACGAGTTCAGTTGAGCTAGCACGGTTTGTTCTTTATAACATTGTCCGTGGCAGGAGTCTTTAGAAAGAATTGCTAAATTCTGCTGTTGCTGTTGGAGGGACACTGGTATGAGTAGACTTGAGACCTCCTATAGACTGTTCTCTATCTTTTCCAACTTAACTGCTCATCTGATTGATTTCAACATAATCCTGATTACAGGCTTCCCCTTATCCTTGTCAGATGACATTAATAAGATGATATCCCCAAATATTAACTGAACTGAATGAAAGGGAAATGTCAACAAGTCTAAGAAATGTCGTGGAAAACATTGTAATAGATACTGAAGTTATTTAAAGAAAAAATAGTCATTTTTTGTAATTTTGTGAAGATTTTATTGAAAATTAAATAGATGTCCAGGTATGTTTCACTGTGTGGGTAATGCAGTAGATAAAACATACTAGAAAAACTAGTGTTCTAATGACTATGCAGTGTAAAACACATGAAAATATGAATTCAGAGATCATGTATAACATACTGCATAACATGGAGGACCTGCCTAGACAGTAGGATTCCCGATTGTTAAGCATGGGCTATAGTCCGTTACAGCTCAGTGTAATATGATTTGTGTCATCACCCAAAAGCTGAAAATTGAGAGGCATTTTACCAGAATGCAGCTAATTTGAACAATTATTTTTTTTTCCCAGTGAGCTGAGTTTAAAAAAAAAGTTGATACCTTTCCCTTCAAAACTGTGACAGTTAAGGTAGTTTTTTGTGGACAGTCTGTCTCAAATTAGTAACATTTCGGTTTGGTTTTACCAAGTGTGACCTTCTGTAGCTTAGGAGCCTGGCTTTCCTTTACCTTTGTATTATTTTGGATGTCATAGCAGCATCAGCTTTCTGCTGTTGACTAACCTTTAGGTTAGAAGCTTGGATCTGAATTTAAAACTTCATGATCTCCCGCTAATGGCTAGTGTTTAGTCAGCATATGTTTGTCTTTGTATGCATGCCCATGGTCTACAGGAAGGATGTAAAGGGGGGGTTGACAGGGTTGGGGTAAGAACGAAGTCTGGACCCGATTCAGTGGTAAGTACAAGCACACAGGGATTTAACAGTCTCGCTTACCTGCAGTAACATGGCACCTATGCATTATGTAGCGTGAGTGTGCAGAGGTGAGTGCTTCCTAACAAAGTATTGTGGGTAAGTGTAGAGAAAGGAAGGGAGGTTTAATAGCAGGCAATTTAAAGGAGAAGGAGTAAATAGAGCCCTAAATGAATATTGTGCATCTGCTTTTGCTTCTACAATACTCAATCCAATTCAGTCTTCTGTGATTTGTCTGTGCCAGTTGTGTAACTTTGGATCTCCTTAAGACTGTGGTGAGAGATGTAATTGCAGTGCATGTAGACATACCAGACTTGGCTTTCATCTAGCGTGCTTGGGCTACCTGCCCGAGTAAATAAATGCAAGGTGGGCTCGCATGACCGAGGCTGCTGCCTGTACTGGTACAACATCAGTGCTACTGTTATACTAACTAGATTAAACGTAATTCAGGCTGTACATGTGCTGCAGCCACACCTCAATGGCAGCGTAGGTATACTCCAGTGCCACAGTAACAAGTATCAAGAGAAGGTCCTCTCCTGGTCATGTTCCAGTTCAGAGAGTCCTCATCTAGATCTTTTGGAGGTTGATCTTCCAGTAGTTGCTACCATGGTGAAACACCTACAGCATCGAGCTCCAGCTGCACTGAGATTTCATCTGTTGGATACCACTTTCACAATCATTGAGGCTAGCGTTTTTGGATATCTCTGGCACTACCTCCAATTTCTTGGATTCAGTGAGTCTGATTAAGGTGTTATATGTAAGATTAACTAGCTGATTTCTTTTATCTCTCACTTAGAAAGTAAATAGCAATTAGTTTGAACTTTGTTAACTAAGAAATAGCAAGGGCAGCTTTAATTTTTAATAGCTTCATTTTGAAAGCTATGCTGTAAAATGTCCATCCCCTGGTGTTTTACAGTGCTTTTTTGAATTTCTGACCTTTAAAACAGGGACTTCTATTTCTTGATTCACTTGCATAATTCTTAGATGTATCTGAGGCTTGGAAGGGCACAGCAAATTCTATTTTCAGTCTTATTTCCAAAAAGGTAACAGCCCTACGTAGAGGCTACTTGGAGTTTTTCAGAAAGCTGCAGTACTGCTGCTGGCAGGTAGCCTCCCCCTAGCACTGGCAAGGTATTTCTGATGGCTGAAATATTACAGCAATGCTGAAAAATGTTAAAAAAATATCTAAGACAAAAATTTTTGCAGATTCCTTCAAGTTCTCTGAATTCTTTTCTGCAGGTCATAATATAGTGCAGGCTTTGTTACAGAAACTTGCTGGCTCAACGCTTGTTTCTTTTAAAAGAATTTTGTTTTCATTATTACTTTGAACAACAGTTCGAAAGTGCTGAATATAATCCTTGTGTTAATTTAGGTCAAACAAGGAGCTGGTTGTAAACTAACTTGAATTCGAAAAAAATAATTGCCTAATGTAAATTACCTGCTTAAATGCTACAGGATCCTTACTTTTTTTTCCAAATAGGAGCTATAAGTTCGGTTAACCAATTCAATCATCACACAGCAGACTGTAGGAGTTAATTGTTCCAGGGCCAGTTCCATATTAGGGATAGGGTAAATAATGAAGAAAGGACTAATGTAAACCATCACCAAGCATATTCGTAGTTTCGTAAGTTACCAGCCTAATCACCAAATGTAACTTGTAGTCACTTGGAAATATTTTTATCTGCTGCACATTGGCTTTGACCTCACTTCTCTTAAAGCACAAATTTTGCAGCTGTACTTCTGCTACTGCTTTTTTTTTTTTTTGCTTTTCAGTAATGCCGGAGTAGAAATAGCCTTGGTATTTGAACCATGGAAGCCAGAAAAATTCATTTAGTCATACTTGCATGGGCTTTTACAGCTTTTTATGTAAACAGTCAATTTGTGTATGAGACAGCTCAGCTTGCACTGTTCTAGGGCACTCTGCATAGTCGCGTGGCTGAGCAGTTTTATTGTTTTGAACGATGTTATCAGAATTTCTCTAATCTTAAGTGGTATCATTATTTGTTTGTGGACATGTGTAGAATGGCCCTTTTATATAAACTAATAGAACGACATACACGCCTGTTTCCTTTATCAGTAGGTTTAGCTGATGCATGTTTAATGCTGAGCATCCTTTCACGATTGAAAGTGGATAGAAAGTCAGTGCTGACTATTTGGCCTGATGTTCAATAATGTAGAAAACCTCCAGCCCCATTTCAGTACCGAAGGGGATGAACAGCTTTGAAAACTCGGTTACTTGCAGAAATACAGTTGTTTAGGTGGCTATTAGCTATTCACATTTGAAAGTCATGGTTGTACTTTACAGTATACTTTCAGAGCTTCCAAGTCCTCTGCAAATGGTATCTGTAAGTTTCCAAGTTGCTGAAGGACAAGAAACAAAGCAAATATCTAGGTTCATAGCTGACGTGAATGCCAGCTTCTATAGGTCTAGTAAGCAAATGCTGAATTATTGCTTGCTTTGCAGAGAGCTTGCTGTGTCTTGTGGTAGTGTGTAAATGTTGTTTGCAAAATCACATGTCATACCATGACCTTAATCATGCTAACATTGCTTGTTAATTGTTCATCTCCAAGCTTGGGCATAAATGCTGTTTGATTAGAGCCTGATTTTGCACTCTGATTGTAAATAAAAGTAATAATACCATCATATAACATAGCATTGCTTTCATTAAAGATTGATGTATATGCTATGATTTGTTTTTTTCCTTTTTTCTGAACAGATGATCGTGTGGTTGGAGAAAATGCTAGATAAAATAATCAGCATTTTCATAATATTTTTGCTAGTGATAGGAACCCTTCTGCTAGCCCTGCTCCTTACTGCAAAGGTACAGTGCACTAAGGAATTTAATCATAGAGCTCATTTTAAATGCTGAATGAAAGTTACCAATACTTATGCAAAATTGTGTAGCTTAATTTTTTAAAAAAAATTTAGCAACTAACTGCTCTGTAGTTGAACTTGTTACCATTCCAAGATTTCTTATATATAAAACTTCATAGAGTTGTATTCATTTGTAGTTAGATGTTTATTTATGTATACAACAAAAGTAGTATATAGATGTTTGGAAATATGAAATTTATTCAAGTAAAATAATTACTAGCTTATATATTACAAAACCAGATTTGGTTAGCATCCTGTTGCACTTTGGTTGTCAATGGCAGAGTCACTTAGAATTTTTTCTTATTAATTTACCTTGCATCAGAAACATATTTGAAAAATGCTTAAGGTGTATTTGTCAATTTGTTTGTGTAACAGCCTGTAATAACCTCCTGATATCCTGTTCTGAGTTTAGATGTGCTGAGATTGATCATCACATGTTCTCTGAAATTTGGTTTGTGGTTGGGGTTTTTTTTTTTTGGTCACCAGAAGAGGTCACTCGTGTACTTTTACATGTTTTTTTTTTTTTTTAAGTGGAGCTGTGTTCATACTTAAAACAGTCAGTGGAGATGGAATGTTTGACATGAATACAATTACGGAACAAAAACACTGGGTTCCGATGTCAATCTCCTTTTTCCAAAATGTAGCCTTATATAATGCCAGGTGCTTAAATTTGAAAAGCTGTAAAAGTTGTGCAAACGTTCCTGTCTAAAACTTCCTTATATTCATAAAAAGATCATTAAGATACTTCCAGAAGGTGCCTTTTATCATTCTTATTGAAGAATTAATTTGATGAGGCACTTCATAGCATGGTTTGTCATGTTAGAGCTGAGCATTCATTAATTTTTACACTACTTTGATCCATGGCTTAAAAATGACTATCTGAAACTGTGCTCTGTATTTTGGTACTTCCATTGACAGCACTGCTGTATTGTTAGAATTTTTTCCACTGATGAGATAAGGTTTAAATTTCCTTTTGCTATTACTAGTCACACAATGTGTGACCAAAATTGTCAGAACAGACAGATGATTATTGTATTGATTGCTTTTGGGAGTTAGTGGCACTTCATTCATCATAATGGGCTGTCTGCATTGGAAGATTTACTCTGTAAATGTACGAACTGGTCACCCCACCCTGACCCCCAAAAAACCAAAGCCTCTCTGAATGTAGGAAGAGTTCTACTTAGCATTATATAACGTTTCTCCTCTCTGTATTTCATTTAGGTACATCAAGAAAGCGTTCACATGATTCAAGTCACAAGCAGCTTGATCAATGAGACTGTAGCCAGTCACCCAGAATGGGCAAAGTAAGAATGCTAAAGTTAAGTGAATGGTATAGGGTGGATGAACACGCTTCCAGGTGCTGTTACACATAGTTTTTAATTTAAAAAAATCCCCCGGGTGAACAGAAATGGGCGTGAATCTTGCAGGCTGAAAGCTAAACTCTCAGACGGCAGTCGTGCTTATGCATTACTCTGGAAGACTGTCAATGTGATATCTCATTTGAGAACTGGTTGGACTTTGGTGGAGGACAGCTGTATAAACTTCTCTAGTTAGAGTTTTGGGAAAAAACCTGCATAGTGCAGAGAATAAAGAGGTCAATATTCTTTTCCTTTTTACCTGCAAAAGAAAAGTAGTAGCAAATAATGTTCTCTGGAGAAGGTTGCAAGATGAGAGCCGAGTTATTTTTTTTAATGTGGAGAGCTGGCTGCAGAATGCCTTTGAGGGAATAGAAATTGAAGGAAATGTTTTCAGAGAACTGAAAAAGAGTTTGAGAGTGGAAAGAATGGTGAATGGGTACAGTTCAGTATGAAACAGTTGGGAAGGGCTGTTCCTATTAACAGTAGATGTGTATGGTGTACACAGTGGGAAGTTTATAAGATATGGTCTGTGTAATAATTAAAGCAAACACCAAGGCAAATATCAAGAAAGAGAGAAGATTCTGAGCGAAAAACAAGGGCATGCTGGTGGGCAAAGAAGTTATTACATGAGCAGCAGAGGGGGAATAGGTAAGATTGAGGAGTGTGATTTTAAAGGGAGGAGTTTGCTTTCAACAGACATTGGGTAAAGGTGAGTCCAGACACTTACCAGGAAAAAAGCACTGTCTATGGGACAAGAATGGTTGACTTTTTTCCAAGGGAACTTTCTAGACAAAAGTGGTGATGGCTTAACAGGATTGAAAGAAAGTGCATGTTGTACTATAAGAGCAAGATAAATTTTCAAAAACAGAACTAAAATGATAGAGACAATAAATGCTATAGCAATATATGCTTTACTGATACTTAAGTAGTCACAGTCAAGAGAACAGTAAGCACTTTAAAATGTGTTTATTTCTTAATGGCATTTCTTGTGTCCTTTGGCCTTTCCATTTTGATGTAGGATGTAAATAAGCAGGACTAATGAAGATGGCAATTTGACTGTCAGAAGCTTATTCAGTTAATGAAAATACCGCAGTACTAGTTGAGTAATCAGCCGAATTTTAGCTGAACTTTTTGCTTCCAGTATTTGCACCCGAATTTGAAGCATCCAAAACACTTATCTTTGAATTCATTAAGAATCACAGAATCACAGAATCACAACGGTTGGAAGGGACCTCGAAAGATCATCTAGTCCAACCCCCCCCGCCAAGGCAGGGCCACCTAGAGCACATCACTCGGGAACATGTCCAGTCGGGTTTTGAATGTCTCCAGAGAAGGAGACTCCACAACCTCTCTGGGCAACCTGTGCCAGGGCTCTGTCACCCTCACGGTGTAAAAGTTTTTCCTTATGTTAACCCAGAACCTCCTATGCTCCAATTTGCACCCGTTGTCCCTTGTCCTATCGCTTAGTGAGGCCGAGAAGAGCCTGGCTTCATCTTCCCGACACTCACCCTTAACATATTTATAAACATTGATGAGGTCACCCCTCAGCCTCCTCTTCTCCAAGCTAAAGAGACCCAGCTCCCTCAGCCTTTCCTCATAAGGGAGATGTTCCACTCCCTTGATCATCTTTGTGGCTCTGTGCTGGACTCTCTCTAGCAGTTCCCTATCCTTCTTAAGCTGAGGGGAATAAGTATATTTCAAGCTTTACCAGCTTTCAGAGCTTGATACATTACGTTTAGAGGTGAGTGACTGAAATGTGTTGGAATTCCAATGCAGAACACTTCTGAAGGGTTATACAGACAGAAAAGCTTCCATGTTGATCTTCAGTCAGGTGAACAAATGCAGCGGTTTTATTTCCTGAATGCTTTCTTGTTTTGCAAAGACTCCAACATGTGCCATTGAATCAAGATGTAGAAAGAAAGTCAAAGCAGAGAATGAGTGCCCTGTATTCACAAGTGTTGTAATGCTGGCATCTCAGTAGGTCCGTTGCCTGACAGTGATGTGAATCCTTGAAGGTAGTTTGGTGGGGACTTAGAAATAGCTGGTGCCCAAACCTGTTGCTTCATCTGGTTGGTTTTTCAGGGAAACTACGTTAACAATTTACATTCAGTTCATAGTTGAGAAGGTTATATTTACAGCTAGATGAGATGCTTTGTACAGTATTTTCAGAAAACTAGAACGCTAGGAAAATTTCTAAGACTGTAATGTGAATAGCACATGTACAGATTGAAAAACAAATCTCTCTTGAAAAAGTTGAGATAGCAATTTAACTAAAGTTTTAGGACCCTTGGAGAATTCCATTGTTGTGCCCTAGATTTAATTGTGCTTTGCTTATGAGAGAGTCTGTTCTGTGATATATGAAAGGAAACATTCTAGTTGTAGCAAGCTGATATGTATTTAACCTTAACTGTTGTTGTTTCAAATGTTAATTTGTAATTTGCTTCATCCATAATGAAATGGGTAAAATATGTAGCAGTTGATTTTCTTTCCCTTCTTTAAAAAAACTAGCTGGCTCCCAGAAGCCCAGGTTTTTCAGAAGGCGCTCAATTCTGCAGCTAATAATGTCTACCAATATGGCCGAGAATGGATTACGCATAAGGTAAGAGTGAGTTCCCCCATATTTTTTAATGTTTTAATTTCTTGTATTTCATAAAAGTAAAAAGAAAAAAGGAAGAGTTTTGTCAGTGATTCTTTTGTGCTGGTTAATCATTTTGTTGACAGATCTATTCTTTCCACTCGAATTTGTGAGTTGAAGGAAGAGTGGGAGTGATTTCAGTAGTCTTTTCTGCTCAGAGGAATATTTATTTCTTAAGAGCTGAAAAATGTGTCATCATTTTAATAAGATTGCCAGTGAAAATGCATCAACTAAAGATGAATAGTTTTTTTCATCTGGCTTTAGCTGTCCAGTTGTAGGCAATGTATCCCCCTGCATAGAATTCTCATTTCTATGTGTGGTAGATGGGATTTTTTTGTTTTAATTATAGTTTGTTTATTTAAGTTAACTTTCTTCACTAGAATTTGCCAAGATATTTATTTGTATGTTTTGATCTCTAATGCATATCTCAAATTATTTGAAATATTTATTCTAAAGATGATAAAGGATTTTTGATTCAGCATTTTAGAGACAACACTGTTTTTTCAGTACAGAAAGAAGTCCTCAGCTTAGTGCAGCAGAATGCTTGTTCCAGACAAAATCTTTATGTTGCGAACAGTGTTGTCTGAAGTGTGTATTCCATGCTGATACTCAGCTTTTTAATCGTTTGGGTTTGAGCCATGCCTTTACTGAGAATCTTGTGTGATCCATCTAGCTTGCAGTTTGTCAGTAGGTGCCAACTTCATTTGGTCCCGCATAATAAAAGATTTCTATGTGTTTTAGCTCCATAAGATTTTAGGAGAAAAAGTGAACAACACTGCTGTGATTGAAAAACAAGTGCTGGAGCTATGGGACAGACTTTATCATTCTTGGTTTGTGAAGGTAACTTACTTAAATGGTATTTATATAAACTATAAACTATCACTTAGTGTCTTGAGGTAATTATGGGAAGTATGCGTTTCTGAGAACGAGATTAGCAAAATGTTGGAATGCTGAGTAAAGGTCATAATCATAAAAAACTGGTAAGAATTTCGGGTAAGATAGATCATTCTACAGTCACAGTTTGACTACAGCCAGAACTATGTCCTTCACTTAAGTAGTTATTTGTGGTTTCATGTATGCCATTTAATTTACACTTCACTCACTTTTTCTATTTAGTACGTCATAGTTTAGAGCGTTCTGTTGAATTTCTGTGATTTTGAGGGGTTAGGAAAAGGAAATCGGTATTCTGCATGGTTTCTGTAACTTCTGTTAATTTGAAATTTTGGAAAGGAAATTATCCTTTTGCTACGTTTCTTAGAACGCCTTTTAGCCAACTGTACTAGCGTTCCTATAATGTGTTCTGCACACTGAATCTTGAAAAGGTCATAACAGTTAAATTGTTTTCATGCTGCCAATGCTGTTTGCCTTTTAAAGGAAAAAGCAAGCAATTAATTAGCCATGGAGCAGTGGAAATATCAAAATCCAGAAGTCATACCACTGAAATATTAAATGTATTTAAACAATTGCAACTACAGTATATTAACGCTTTTCTTTATACTGTTATTTTTAAAGTACTTTTAAATTTCCAAGACTATCTCTGTTAAAAGAAGTAAGAGTTTTAGTATAGCAGTCAAAATTGTCAGGGAAAGAATCAGTTTCTTTTTCTGACAAGATAATGCTGTAGAAGACCATGTGGAGAAATAACATGACGCTGTGAGGAATATGGGGCCACTGAGGAGAAATCAAAACTGTATCTACAATGGATTTTCCTGGCCTTTAAGCACTCAGGAGAATTCACTGTTAAATACTTGACCAAGAAAAGCACCTACCTTGGATGCAGTTATACTGATAAACCTCTTGCTTTTACTGATATAACCTGTGTGTCAGATGGTCCGTGGCACAGCACTGTTCAGTCGGGCTCTGTGTCGCTACGTGTGCTGTAGGAGGTGTCTTGCTGCAGTACACAGCACAGGTTGTGTCTGTGTTCGTTGCGTTACGTGACCTCTTTCTTGCAGCTGTTTAATTATAGAACACTGTGAGGCTGCTTTCTTGTAGGTACTGTTGTGGCAGGGCAAAAACCAGCTTTCCTAGCAATCAAAATACCAGAAAGAGCTGCAGGAACGCACTGATGCTTGCTGTCTACAATCTTGAAGTCTGGCTACTGTTTGCATACTAGAGACCCTATGTTATCGTTGGCATGCAACCACTTTTATGTGAGCTGCAGGCAACTCCTCCAGAGTCTATTTCAAATCTTGCCCCTTCTATCGCATGCCATATCCATGTAAATGTCTCATCTGACTGCTTTCTACCTGACTATTTCCTTCTGTAATACTGCAATAGCCTTCCATTGTCCTTCAGTGTATCTGAAAACTGGTAAACTAGATGATAGTGCAGCGTGGAGGACATCTGTGCTTGTAGGTACTGTCTGTAAACACTTCTGTAAACACTAGGGTTGAGAACTTGAGAAGTCTCTTGCTATTGAAGATTCAGTTGAGATCTGTTGTAGCCAACAGGATTGCTTGGACTTGCTCACGGTAGAATTTTGGCATCCTTCTCTGAAACACTTGTCACAGTCCTAGGCTGAGTTGCATGCGAGACAGTAATCAGGTGTGATTCAGTTGGACGATTGGTGTTCTGGCTTTCGGCTAGGACAGAGCGAATTTTCAGTAGAAGCTGGGAGGGGACACAGCCAGGACAGCTGACCAAACTAGCCAAAGGGATATTCCGTACCATATGGTGTCATGCTCAGTTTGTAAGGGGGAGGAGGGATCATGACTTGGGGCTGAGCATCGGGTTCCAAGCGGTGAGCAAATCTCACTGTGTATCACCTGCTTTGTATATTATTTTATAAGTATTCTTTTTTCCCCTCTCCCTTTGCTGTCCCAGTGACCTGTCTTTGTCCCAACCCACGAGTTCTACCTTTTTCTTCCAATTCTCCTCCCCATCCCACCGTGGGGCGGGGAGGAGTGAGCAAGTGGCTGTGTGCTGCTCAGCTGCTGCTGGGGCTGAGCTATGACAATAGGCAACTTCATAGTTAGGATGAAGCCACTTAAGGAATTAGCTGTTGCGGTTATGGCCATTTCCTCTTGTTTTGCTGTGTCGCAGTTACAAAGCTGTGCAGCTGGATGTCGTCTTCCATGCGTCCAGTTCAGCTTTTAGCTTTTGCGTGGCTGAACGTTGCCAGTCGAGAGGTAGACACTAATTGTGAGAAAGCTACTTGTTTTGGCTTCTGCTTCTGTTTTCCTTTGTGGGTTGTACTGGGAAAAGTTGTATGTTGCAAACAGTAAACTATGTAGGCAGTAACTGAAATCATTACCTCTTTCTTTTGCGCTTTCGTAAAGAGCAAGATAGATACTATTTTCAAGCAGTAAAGCTAACGTTTAACTGAAATGAGGGAGTAAAATATACAGAACTGTAATTATATGGAATAATTAACTAAGTTTTTTTTCAGATTTTAATTTTCCAGTGTACAGAATACTTCTAGGTATTTTTGAGGATGCTAATTAAAGGAGCTCTAAGTATTTAGATGCACGTTGGACTTGTTCCTCATTAAGAAAACATTAGTCTTTGACTTTCTACTATCTGTAAGTTATTCAAATGTTTGTTTTCTTTATGTCTTTGTCTCTCTTAAGAATGTAACGCATTCTGGAAGACACAAAGGACATAAATGGCATGTAAACCGTCAAAACAGCTGGGTTGGTGATATTCTGGACTGGCAAGATGTTGCGTCATTTGTTCATGATAACATTGAAACATTTCTTTCGGTATGTATGTTTTGCCCTTATTACCAAATTTGTCTCATTTTTAACTGATAACAATTCCTGCTTGGGCTACCACTAAGATTATGGATTTAGGTACATGAAAAATTATGGAAACACTGTTAGCATTACTTAAAACTACCTAGGCAATTTTTGTAAGTCTGCTTAGGATATTTTTACACTACAAACAGGAATGGTTGTGATGAAGAAGCCCTCCTGAGTTCAGCATCTTCATTAATACTAGCTTCCCAGACATCCTCCTGAGACATATTGTTACTATAGGATTACCTGTGTCACCTGTAAGCTGATTTTAAATGCTTTATATTATGTAGTCTTGTCTTTTTTGAAAAAGAGACCAATTTGTCTGGGTTATAATTCAGGAAACTATTGACCAAGAGGTTGTGAAAACAAAATACTTTTTTTTTTTTTTTTTGGTAGCCTTTCCCTTCCTTCCCTCCCCAGATTATTATTCATTGGGTTGAAAGCAGCTTATTTGTCTCTTATGAAAGTTCTGTGGAGAATGAAATTAATATTTTACAGTGTGTGAATTCGTGAATTAATGCACTGGACCTTTCACCTCATGAGAAGAAAAAGAAAAATTGTTGAAAGCGATTCAAACTGAAGCAACTACATTTATCTTAAAAATCATGTTAAGTCTGAAATGCTTTAGTATACAGTGTCAATCCCTGTTACAGTTCATTTTTGACTTGAGCTGTTGTCGTAAACTGGAAGTATCTTCAGGTTACTAATTATCCATTTTGGAAGAATATTATTTATGCCTAGCATGCAACATACCATTTCTGTGGATGCAATTAAAGCTAATATTTGCCTCAAGGCAGTTCTTGGTTTAGATGGATTCTTCTGTCCTCCCTCAACTGCTGCTTAAATGATTACAGTTTCTGTCACAGGAGACGATGTGAGTCAACGAAAAGTTGAGAGAAATTTTTTATTGCAGTGAAACTTTTTTCAGTTTATAGTGAAATTTGCTGGATACTTTCTCAAAGTTGACCATGCATGTTTGAGGCAGTTACAAAATGCACAACACATCGTCATTTAAAATCAATGTGGAGTTTCCTCCTCGGTGAGGGGGAGAGGAGGAGTAGAAGCTGCATGATAGGTGCTAGCTGTGTCATTTACAGCATTGCTGCGCAGTCTCAGAAACCATGATAAGTGTGCTTCAGTAATCTAAGTAGGCTAGAATAATGCAGGAAATAGTGTAAAGAGAATAAATATTTAAGACCGAAATACATTAATAATAAAATTTTTATCTAGCTAGCATGCTTTGCTTTACTTCTAATACCTGGTTTAGAAGTCCAGGGAAAAAAGTGCCAGCAGTTGGCTTGCTTTCCTGTTTATTTCCATGAACTCATTATTCATCAGCTGTGGGGAAACACCTGTCTGTTTTCTCCGTACAGTCATGTCCTTAATGACACTCTGTAAACCAGTCAGCGTAGTATATAGCTCTAAATCCTGATTTCACATCCTTACTGGGTAGCATTTTCTTTGCTGGCTTGCTCATCCATAATGCATTGCATAAATATTACTCACACTGATGTCTCAAATTTAAAATGGATGAAGATCAGATTTCTGTGCGTGTGTAGGTCATTAAAACTTGGAGATGATGAAAATAAGAATAGTTTTGACTGAAGTCTGGTGTCTGTAAGCAAGTTGCTTACCTACCGTAGCATACAATAGAAGCTTACTGTATTAAGGATTTATGTTTTTATCAGAACATGAAAATCTTTCTTTTGGAATTTTGAAGAGAACCCATGAGTTATGAGCATGGCATACTGAATTGGGAAAGATCAATGTTTTAAATTATATAGGTGCTTTTGAGGGGGATTGTTTTGGAGGGTTTCCTTTTTCATTTGGGTGCATATTTTGGTTTTCGATCGTGTTTTTGTGTTTTGTGAGACTGTGGGTGGGATTTTTTTTGTTGAATGTGTTGTGTATGGTGGGGTTTGGGGGATGGGGGGATTTTATATAGGTTAGCTATAATTCAAACTGTAGGATGTTTCTGCATTTGAACACTTGAAATCAATGCTAGCCTGCAGTTCTTAAGACTATAGCACGGCATGGTACAGTGTCAAAACTGCTTTGACAGTTTTTTAAAACACAAACCATTTAAAGATAATGAGATAAGTGTAAAGAAGTGTGTGTGGATATGCAGCCATAGTGAGATTTCCTCCACCTTTGGAAAAGAATAAACTAAGGATTACACTATTTGCACATAATAAATACGTATGCATAGATTGAGACTAGAGTTTACCGTAGAATAACTGTCTTGCTAGCCCATTGGCTTTCTGAAATATTTTGGAATAGTACAGATGACTCTATTCTCTGAAAATGCAGCCATTTCAAAGTGTTGCAGTCATGAGCCCATAAGCTCTTTTCAATTGATGGAGATCATAGGAAATGTTCATCCTTTTTAGTAAGAGAAGGGGTGTTTAGAATAGAATAGAATAGAATCATTAAGGTTGGAAGTGACCTCAAGGATCATCTAGTCCAACCATCCCCCCACCACCTATTACCCACTAAACCACGTCCCTAAGTACCATATCTAACCTTTCCTTAAACACCCTCAGGGATGGTGACTCCACCACCTCCCTGGGCAACCTGTTCCAATGCCCGACCACCCTTTCAGAGAAGAATTTTCTCCTCATCTCCAACCTGAACCTTCCCTGGCGCAACTTGCAGCCATTTCCCCTTGTCCTGTCACTAGTTATCTGCGAGAAGAGGCCAACCCCCAGCTCACCACAACTCTCTTTCAGGTAGTTGTAGAGGGCAATAAGGTCTGCCCTGAGCCTCCTCTTCTCCAGACTAAACAAGCCCAGTTCCTTCAGCCGCTCCTCATAAGACCTGTG